>CM060393.1:19189662-19552662 GCA_030545235.1 Helianthus tuberosus
CGTTTGGCGCATGATTGATGACAAAAACTCCCAATTAACGTTATCATAGGCTTTCTCAAAATCAATTTTGAATAAAAACAACTCTTTATTAAGCCTATTCGCCATCTCGCTAATAATCAAGGGGCCATCAAGAATATACCTCCCTGTTAGAAACGCGGATTGTGTCTCGTGCATGAGTTTACCCATCACCCATTTGATCCGGTTAGCAAGGATCTTTGAGATAACCTTGCTAATAATCCCAATGAGAGTAATCGGCCGATATTCACCAAGATTGACCGGGTCATTTACTTTAGGGATCAACGTCACGAAAGAGGAGCTAACTCCTCTGTTAATAGAACCGTGAGCCGCAAAATAATGCATGATAGCAACAAAATCATCAACGAACAAATTCCAAAAGCGTTTAATAAACCGAAAGTTGAAACCATCCGGTCCCGGGGCTTTATCACTACCACAATCAAACACATCGTCTTTTATTTCTTTTTCATCAAACGGCTTCACCAATTCAGTGGCATCGTCTTCGGACAACTCTCTAATCCCATAACATTCCAGGTTCGGTCGATCGAGTAAATCTTCAACAAAGCGATTCTTAAAAAAACGAAATGCTTCTTTTTTCACTTCCGACGGTTTAAAAACCCACGCATCATTAATCATCAGTCCCGAAATATTGTTACAAGCCTTCCGTTTATTTATCAAACCATGAAAGAATGCCGTGTTTTCCTCGCCATCTTTCGCCCATCGCACGCGCGCTTTTTGACGGATATCTTTCACCCTACCCATTTCCAACTCTAGAAGTTTCTTAGACGCTTCTTCATAAACCCATTGCTCGGCTTCCGTCAAATCTCTATCTTCAATTAAAGTGTCCAAATCCAGTAAATCTTGTTTTAAATTAGACTCCTCCTCCTCCTCAGATTCTTTAGTAACAACTTTCTTTCTCCATTCTATAATAGCTTGACGGATCTTTTTGAACTTGTTCATTAGCTTCACATCCGGCGGCCCATTACCATCGAAATTCTTCACTGCATTGACAACAACTTCTTCCAAACCATCCTTTGTTAACCAAGATTTGAAGAATCTAAAGGGTTTTGCGGCGTAATTACGCGCAACCACCATTAAGATTAGTGGGCTATGGTCCGAATACTCTCTACCATGAGCCCAATATTCCACGTTCGTCCACTCGTTAAACCCATTCCATGACAAAAAAAATCGATCAATTCGGCTACATTTATTCCCCGAGAAGAATGTAAACTTCCTCCCTTTCAAATGAAACTCGTGTAAGCCACTTTGTCGATAAACTCATTGAACTCATTACTAACCGACGCAATAAACTTCAAGTTTCTTCTTTCCGTTCGGTCCGTCACACAATTAAAATCACCCCCGACTATCCAATATCTATGATCACACACTATGCGACGTTCCAACTCGGTCCATAGAAGCCTCTTATCTACCAATTTTTGAGGAGCATATACATTAATCATAACCAACTCTTTCCCAGACTCCTTTATAGTGCCGTGAATACTTAAAAAATATCTATGTTTCTCAACCGAAATCATCTCGAACTTTTTAGGATCCCATAAGGATAGTAACCCTCCAGAGCTACCCGTAGCCCCAACCCAATCAAAATCAAAGGTTCCGTTACCCCAAAAAGAACCAACGTTAACCCCATCAAACGAACTAAATTGCGTTTCTTGTATCATAATGAAACCCACTTCATTAACTACTTTTAAACCCCGGATCCATGAAGCTTTCTCTTGATAACCCAACTCACGGATGTTAACGGACAGTACATTCATTTATCAACATGTTGAGATCCTTCGTCATTAATTACCTTCTCAAGAACGCCTCCAAAAGATTCCATATTAGTGACGCCCACAACATTAGCCATAAGTAATGTATCATTCACTTCTTCATTGAAAACTTGTTCAAAGCCTTTAGAAACAGATTGGTCTTCAATTGAACTATTCCCCACATTACATACTCGATCCTGATTATCTTCACAATGAACATCTCCATTCAAGCCAGGCGTAACAAACTCACCATCCAATCCACCCGAAGACATGGTTTCAGCGGCACCATGAACCTTACCACCCATATAAAAAAGAAAACGATCAATATCGAACAGATCATTATCGTCCTTTATTCTTTTTTAGGTCGTTCTACACCCGAAGGTGAATTAGATTTGCTTCTATCCGTCTTCTTCCTCACAAATGCACCTCTCTTCTTCCTTAAATTCACATCTTTCATCCCTTCCGTAAACTGTTGAGAATTCACATTTTGCACCAACTGTTCAAGGCCTTGAGAAACCATAGTATTACTAACAATTTGATTAGAATTCCCGTTATTAGCTTCCGCCATACATTAGGCATTTGTTCCAGTTTCATTCACCATACCGTTAACCATCGCCTCATCAATAATATCATCCTCTTCTTTATCCTCGAAATCGACTAAACAATCCGGTATCCATTCTCCAACTTCCTCCTCCACAAAAACTGTATAACGATTCCCTTTCCAGTTTAAAGACACCAACTTCTGAATTCTATCAATTTGTTTACAAAGGACTCCACCACAAGCATATGACAGATCATTGCCATTTTCGGGAAATTGAGCAGATTGTATTACCGAACCGAACTGCGAAGCTATACTATCAAAGACCGCTGAAGAAGAAATATTCAAAGGCACGCCATGAAACTTTAACCATGCAATTCTTTCTCTCTCTAGGACTTGCCCCTTCGATTCATCCAACGAAGAGAACACCTCCTTCCATGCATCCTTCCTTCTCAAAACTTCCCGTGTATCTTCCTTGTTATCGAAGACTAGTAAAAGATACAAGCCACCGACATATTTAATTTAATCCGAAGCGGAGAAATATTCATAAGTAACATCCTCAACCCCGTCATGGAAACTATGCACCCGGCCTATAAAACCACAATCAAACCATTGCCTAAAAGATTGGGTATCCTCATCCACATTGATTTCGATCGAGCCAAGATCTGGTTCCTTATTAAGTAAAGTGTCCCGAAACGTTCTCACACCATCTACACTCGAACCAACATGATTTACCGCAGTTTCCACCTCATTATCAACATGCAAATTATTCTGTGAAACATCCTTATTCTTAACCGGCTGCCAAGTCTTCTCCCCTTTACGTTTCAAATCAGCCCCGTCAACAAATCTAGCCAAAACTACATACAGTTTATAGCTCCCTATCCACAAATCTTTAAGACGGTTTTCCAAATCGCCCATATTCCTTTCATTCTTAAATGATACGAAACTGAATCTCTTACCAAGTTTATCGTATTTTCTAGCAATGTACGTACCTTGGATCTCACCATAACTTTTGAGAACGTTAACCAAATCTGCTGAAGAACATCGAGGAGGCAAGTTTGAAACAAAAAACTTCGTGATCGGCTCCGTTTCCTTGTTACCTTGCTGTTGTTTCTGATCGTTCCTTGTCTTGATCGGCACGTCGTACCACTGATCTACTTTGTATTTGCCCCTACTCGCCATGTTGAATCGAAAAACCCTAATCGCAGAAAAAATTATATTTATTCAATCCTTGTAATATACGTACCTATATACTTGTTTTAAAACCAAATATAGTTAGATAGTTTAATATTATGTAATAATAAAAATATAATAAACAATATTTTGAATTTGCTATAAACATAGAGGAAGCCATCAAACCCGACGAATCATAAGTAAAGGATACCTAACTTATACCTGAAACCCGTCTCATAGTCACCGATGGCCAGGGGCGGACCCGTCTCATTCCATTACATTATCGTCTTTTACTTTATCAAAAGTTTCTTTTTTTGACCATACAAAACACTCATCATCATTATCAAAAGTTTCTTTTTTAACCACACAAACCATTGCATTGTTCAAACATTCCAGGTCCATTCGACTGCGTAAATCCGTCTTGACAAGCTTCAATTTACAAAAATATTTTTTAACGGTTGCGATTGCAACCAATAAATCCAAAGCTAGCTTTACTACCCGATAAACAAAGGACTTACGTTTGGGGTTAATTATTATACAAGTTTTATCATTTGGCCTTTAATTATTGTACAAGTTCTATCATATGGGCTTAAGTATTATATAAGTATGGGGTTGTAAAAAGTTTGGGCTTATACTTAATTATTATATAAGTTTGGGGTTGTAAAAAGTTTGGGCTTATAAAAATCTGGGATTTTATTAATGTTAAGTATCCTATTTTTTTGTCGGGGGTATCCTCGTATTTGTTCAGGGTATCATTTATATAAAACCAAAATAAAAAAATTACACTACGAAGACGGAGTTGAGCCGTAGCCCTTGCTACCCCAACCATCACATTACCTCCGCCCCTGTGGGCGGCCACACCACTTGGAAAAAATTAGTGTATATTTTAGGCAAAAAACCCGACCGCACCGCTTGAAAACATGGTTGAAAACCTCATCCACACTTCCAACAAATAATTCCTAGATCCGTCACCGGCTGATGACATCATCTTCTAATCGTCATATCACACAATCTTTATCGTCATATCAACATAAAATTGAATCTAAACCGGATATTCCAGTCAAAGCTTATCCATTACAAATTCGTTGCTTCTTTAAGCACGTTTACGATTAAAGGTGGAGGTGGTAGTGGATGTCCATTAAACTAACTTTCAAAGGTGCCTTGTTCAAATTTAGATTTAATTAATTAATATATAGATGAAGATAACTCACTTCACTAATATCGTCGGTCAAATGAATTAAAAAATAATAATAATAATAATAAAAAAATTTGAAACATGTTTTTATGCGGTATTTGAATCATCCATATCATCATCTTCATGTAAAAGAAGTTATCTTCAATATTTAATAGAATTTCCGCTGTTAATTTTTTTTTTATAATAACGCAGAAAAAATATGTGAGATATTGTTTCTTACAAACTTTTGGTTGTGAAGTACACCACTTAATCAGTTTTTTTTTTTTGAAAAGTAAACTTTATTAACGAAAAAGCCGACCCAAACCGGGCCGACAAAACACAAAGACTACACAACTACATATTTACAAACGAAACCCGCTTCCCTCATTCTATCCCTTTGTGCTTCGATCTATTTAAGAACCAAAGATAACCCAAAGCCTTGACCTCACTAAGAATACTATCTATCTTAACCGAAGTATTGGAGAATTTAAAATTATTCCTAACACACCACAGACTCCAACAAACGATCATGATAATACCTTGAACCGCTTCCTTCTTTTTCTCTGAAGCCCTTATCTCTTTATGAATACTGAGGAGATCTTTAATCGAAAAAGCAAATATGTTGGGAATCTTACACCAAGCACTAATGCCATTGCAAACTATCGAAGCAACACGGCAAGCAATGAAAAGATGTTCCGAACTCTCTTCGACCGAATTGCACATAGGACACGTCGCATTAAGGGACTTGTTTATAAATGCATTGAGAAAAGAAGCAAACTTTTAATGGTATGGTTTTTAGCAATGGATGATCAAAAGATGGATGATGAATCACAAGTTCATAACCGATTATATCGCCATCACGGCTATGTTTATTGTTTACCATGAGATGATTATACAAATCAACAACTCACTTCCAAAGGGTTCGTAAATTATTATAATTTAAATGATTATCTATGCAAATTTTGGTATAGGGATCACATAAAAATCTTTCCTAACATCTCAAATAAATAAAATTTTGGTATAGGGATCACATAAAAATCTTTCCTAACATCTCAAATAAATAAAATAAAAAAAATAATAAAAAATTGAGAACGCTGCAGTTTTACACCATGTGGTTAACACTTGGTATCAACTTTACACTATATTTTGAAAATCAATCAACTTTACACCCCGTCGTTTCCTTATTGCGTCAATGTTGGATGACAAGATGACATAGGGTCCAATACTGACGCAATCAGGAAACGACCAGACGTAAAGTTGATTGATTTTTAAAATAAGTGTAAAGTTGATACCGGGTGTTAAACACAAGGTGTAAAACTGTAGCTTACTCTAAACCGGGTGTTAAACACAAGGTGTAAAATAGCAGTTCACTCTAAAAAAAATTTGAGGGTCTAAAATATTAAGAGCAGAAAGCAAGGGTCTTTAGGTCAGAACTTTAGAGTTTGTGGGCATGCGTGTTATATACCAAATCTTAAAGTCTTGAAGACAAACAACAAAGCAAAATCTATAAATAATGAAGAAGTGTATGTACTAAAGTTTATATAAATGGAAAATTAAATGTAAATTAATATACTTTTCCGGTATTATCCGGGTAAAGAGGTCGGGTATCACTAAATTCCATACTTGTACCTAGGGATGAGCAATTCGTTCCTGGTACTGGTACCGAACCGGTACCGGTATCGAATTTACCGAACCGGGTACTTTTTCGGTACCGATTCGGTACCGACTTTTAGCATTTTCGGTACCGGTCCGGTACCGTACCGGTTCGGTTCCGGTATTTACCGGTTTTTACTCTTAAATACCGGTACCGGTACCGAACCGTACCGAACCGGGTATATTCGGTACCGGTACCGCTACCCACTTTTGAGGATTTTCGGTACCGGTACCAGTTCAGTACCGGACGGTACCGAGCTCATCCCTACTTGTACCTTTACCCAAACTTTTTTTTATTTTTTATTTTTAATTCTATACCCGGCCCATACCCTTCTGACTCAGGCTATTTTGCTATCCCTAGTCAACGTTGGGTATGACATTACCATTTACCAACTCTAAAGTTTAGGCCAAAAAGTCTTTTGCTTTAGGCCCTTCAATATGTTAACCTCACAAAGTGCTTTAGGGTTGTATCAGATTCTTTTCATGTATTCACATACATCGAATTCACATCAATGCTCGTACCAAGCTTTAGAGTCACAATTCCATGAACATTCGTAGCAATCGTAATCTGTAAACTCTCTAGAGTCGATTTTCAACGAAGAGTTAAAATCCACCAAAGTCTATTATCCATTTATCCTTTCTCAGGGGACGTTTGGTTCGCAGGAATTCAATGGAATTTAACATTGTGCTCCTGAGTTTAATAAAGGAAAGAAAAGTGAAGAAAGAAAGTATAGGGAGGAAAGAAAGTTTATCTTTTCCAATTTGGAAAGAAACAAAATTCTTCCATTCTGTTACGTCTCAATCTCTTCCTCTCTTTCTTTCTCCCCATAAAAAAAATGCCTGGAACACCATAACTCTTTTCTTCCAAATCTGTTCTTTTCTCTTGAAAATAAAACTTTGGAACACACTGTAAGGGAATTGGAATTTGAATTCCATCTCTTAAGATTTTTGGTTCACAAAATTTGATGGAATTTGAATCTCAATTCCAATCTTCTTGTGTTTGGTTGATAATGGAATTGGAATTAGGCATGAGTTCCTTCAAATTCCTTTAACTAAAGACATTCAAAAACCTTCTTATATGTGAAGGAATTAAAGTAAAGTCATTGGAATCTTCGACCGTTTCGAAACGCACCGTTTTAACCAGTACCGCTTCGAGCCGAACCATTTCAAACCATACTGGTTTCGATCCGAACCGTTTCGACTCGTACTGTTTCGACCGAAACCGTTTCGAGTCAAACCGTTTCGACGCGAACCGTTTCGATCCGAACCGTTTCGACGCGAACCGTTTCGACCCGTACCGTTTCGAATCGAACTGCTTCGACCCAAACCGTTTCGACGCGAACCTTTTCGACCCGAACTGGAGGTTGTGGGTGCCGGAGTGATGGATTTCAATTCATTTGACAGCCAAACACAACAAAAATGAAATTGAGATTCCAATTCCAACAATTTCCAATTCCAATTGGAATGTTTAAATTCCATATCCAATTCCTTCAAATTCTACTTCCTATACAAATTCCAATTCCAAATCATTCCGCAAACCAAACGCCCCCTTAGTTTCACCATTCTACTCGTCATATGTTAGCTAGTTGATTTCTTAAACTATATATCGATGAAACCAAGTTATTATCCAAAATGGGCAAACGATAATGACATCAAAATACTGTTATCCATGATAAAGTTTCAAATGATAAGACTATCATCATATAAAACAATTAGTCGGCTGAGCATTCAAATGGAAAACGTCAAAAGAACCCTCGTGTAACAGTTAACTTAATAATGTATTTTGACTTTTGGAACTAAATTAGCAAATTTCCCCGGCGTTGCGGCGGGTCTAAATGTAAAGTAACTCAGATTTGTACTGTAAAGACCTAGATTGTTTCGGAACAAATGTTACGTCAAAACGTAGATAAACTGAAGATATACAAAAAAATAAGCACGGAAACGTATTATATATGCCCCACTTATTTGCGAAAGAAATTTACATCGAACACCAATCTGAACTTATACACACACGTACAAGAAAATAAGAAAAAAATTATTTTTAAAGTTAAAATGGTACCGCGCGTTGCGGTGGCGCCGAAACGTAAAGTAAGTCGAATTTATAAAGTCTAATGAAAAAATATTATATTTGACCCCACTTATACAAAATTTATCCCAAAACGTAGATTAAATGAAAAAGTAAAAAAAGTTAACTTGAATTTATACCGACACATACATAAATATAAGCACGTAAAAAATGATTATAAAGGTTTTGGAAGGTTGAAGGATTGTAAATACTAATCCTAAATGTCGAAGGGTAAAGGCTAAAAACACAAAAAACTTATTGAAGAGGAAAAAATTAAAATTAAAAAAAAAATGACCAATGGTCAGCATAGCAATAGTCATCAAACGTTTATTTATAGTTATATAAAATTGGCATAAAGCAAATTATATAATTTAAAAAGGTTAGATTAAAATATTATTAAAGTTATTGTATATATATTAAATTTGTATCAATACAATTTTATTAAACTACATTTTGCAAAACCACATGAACCACTTTTTTTTGCTATATAACTTTAAATTGTAGGTATATTAAATTTGTATCTATACAATTTTATTAAACTACATTTTGCAAAACCACATCAACCACTTTTTTTTGCGACCTCCTTCTAGTTTTTTAAATTTTCTATAACAAATGAGTTTTCCGAACTCGCCAACCGGACTGTGGCATCCTCGTCCGAGAACGTCACAGGAGGCAACCGACTGGTTCTAAAGCAAACCAAAAGATGGGGTTGGAATTGCTACTTTTGCCCCACGATTGCATTTAGGTTCAAACCTTGACTACAAATTCTTTGATCATAACCGTGAGCTGGCCACACAAAGTGTTTACGTTTAATGAGGTTCAAACCTAGGCCTCGACTAGAGAAACCAAGCTGCAAACCGCCAGACACAACGTTGAGTGATTTTTTTTTTTTTTTTCAAACCACTTTTCTTTTACCACCTCTAAGGGTGAGCGGGGCGTTCGCGGTGACCCCGTGCGGGGACCGATTTCGCCGAGCGGGAACACCCCCGCCATCCAGGCGGGGACCCTAATCGGGGACCAAATCCGGGGGGTCTTCACCGAAGAAGGAGGGAGGAGGTGGGGCCAGCCGCAATTTCAGCCAATGAAAATTTTTTTTTTTTTTTGAATAAAAAAAGCAATTCCCCTAAGAGGGGAGTGGCGCCATCAAATTGAGGTGTTAGGGGAGTTTAAGAGGGGAGTTGACGTGGCACACGAGGATTGGTTATGCGTAAGAGAGGGGACTCCCCTCTTAGGGGAGTGCCCCGGACACCCTAAGTCAAAATGTTATGACTGTTATCCATGATAAAGTTTCAAATGATGAGACTATCATCATATAAAACAATTAGTCGGCTGAGCATTCAAATGGAAAACGTCAAAAGAACCCTCGTGTAACAGTTAACTTAATAATGTATTTTGACTTTTGGAACTAAACTAGCAAATTTCCCCTACTTTCACCCAGTAAAGAATTTGCATTTGTAGCGGTTGGTGAAGTTGTGAATCAGGCAGGTAAGCTTCAGTGACTATACTCTTAGAATCAGAAGAAATATATTATGTATATTATTGTAACTATAGTTATAACTTCGGATTAATGTTATTTTTCAAGGTATGTTATTTTCTTAGTGGTCTACTTTGCCATATCTTATTGTGGGTATTTGATAACTTCTGATTTGTGGAATGTTTAACTAATGATTTTACTAAATAACGATAACTTCTGATTTGTGGAATGTTTAACTAATGATTTTACTAAATAACATTGATTTTAGAGTTCATATAGACTCATAAAACATCGAGTTGTCCTTTACTCCACTCTAAATCAATTGTAAACGATAAAATGAGAAACGATAATGACATCATACAACGTTCAACAAGTAAGATCATCGAGTCGTGATATTTAGTTGAATCCTAAATTGCAATTAGTTTTTAATAATGATCAAACAATTTCTACACAACAAATAAACAAACGTACCCAATAAAATCTTACTCATAGGGTCTGGGAGAGAGTGGGACAACGGCAAACAAACCCATTTTTGACATGTAAAGTGTGGCTAAAAGAATCAATCCAACAAGACGATAGATGGTACCAATAATAATATTTACTACCAATAGCAATAACATACTTGGTGAAAGTAGATCATGTATAACAGTATTCATAGAGTACCACCCTAAGAAGTCTCTAATCCCATACAAATCTAAGGCAAAGGGCAAGTCTTGTAGGCAAAAGTACAACATTTGAAAACAGTTATAAGGAATGGTTGTGAGTGAATGAGAGAACAAATATTTATAAGGAAAAAAATAGTGATTTTTAGTATAATTATATAGATATGGGTAAAGAATCTAACGTGAACGTCGATACACAACAACTGAATTTGAAAATAACATTTCTTGTAGAGAACAAATATAGTTTTTCCTCCATTCCAACTTAATTGGAATCAAATATAAAGAAATTCAAGAAAACTAAAATTGCTCATGTTAGAACCCTAAATTAACCCTACAATTGCAAAGAGAATTTACTCTAAAAAACCCTAAAAAAGAACAACAAATGCCATCAACTAAGTATGCTTCTCATTGCTTGTTTCTTCATTACCTTACCATAAACCCCTCTCCCTAACTTCATTACCTTCTCCATCTCCCCCAATCCACCACCACCATTCCTCTTCATCCCTTCAACAACCACCCGTAAAACCCGCTCATCGCCACCAACCGCTTCCACCACGCTATCCACCACCACCTCCATCGTCGGAACCCTCCTCCCCCACTTCCTCATCAACTTTTCCGACACAAAAAGTTCCGAATAAACCTTCCAAAATGATGCCCTTAAGCACCCCTTCATTTTACCTCTAACCATCCACCTTTTCATACTCTCTTCCAACTTATAAACCGTTGTACCGACATCCACCCCGATTTCATACCCCATTTCAATCTCACCCATTTCGTGTTTTAACGAAATATCAACTTCAAACTTGCATCTTTTGCAATGACAATCAAATCCCCAATTTTTCGCCATTTCTTTTCGTGTTTTTAACGGCGAAAACACATCGAAATAGCCCAGTGTTATCTCTTCACCCTCTTTTATATCCCTAGAAGCATGAACAATGACATGATCACCAATGTGAAACCTCTTGGCATTTGGATTACAAGAATGGTTTATAAAAGAAGCTAAAAGCCATATCCCAACACCATGATATGATAATCGCCTTTTTTACCCGAAAACTTACTTGCAAATGTTTCTTCAACAAGTGAATTCACATCCAATATGTTTAACATCCCTCCCATATCAATCTTTTCATTTGAAAAACTAAAATCTTGCTCCGATTCGGGCCTAAATGTTGCTATATTAGGAACCTCAAGAGATTCCTCATTTTCTCCACTTGATAACATTGATATCAAACAATGTGTTCTTTTGCAATTTGAAATTGATTCAACAACTTTGTCCACAAAATTCTTCCACATTACCATTTGGGCATTCTCACCCAAATCGTCGGTTTTCGACTCAGGCATTATGCCCCTTTCGGTTGCAACCGCTTTCGTAACCAACAACAAAGAACCAAGATCAATATTCTTGGTTGCAACCAATCCCCTCCCACTAATTTCAGATTTCTTGATTTGAACACCCCCAATATACTCTGCTAACTCTGGAAGCTTACCCTTAAACCCACTTAAAACCCAACTAGATATATCAAATGCTCCAGATCTTGATAAAAATTCAAGCTTTTTACATTTTTCCAAATACCCATTTAAGGTTTCAGAATCTTTATTACTGGGGTGATCAAGATTTGCAATCTTGAAACAGTTTAAAGCCATGTTGTATCTATCTTGATTAAGCAAGATCTTACCTTTACACATAAGGGTTTTGAGATGGGTGTTTTCAATCTTTAATGCTTCATCACAATCCTTGAGGGCTTCGTCGAAATCGCGGGTTTTCGACCTCGCTTCGGCCCGGTTTGAGAAGGCTAAACAGAGGGATTTTCGGTGTTTCGGGTCGGGTCGGGTTTGGCAGAGAGAGATGAAGTGGGAATATGTTTGAATTGATTGTGACCATTCTTCTCTGAGTAGAAGTTCATTTGCTTTCAATCTTAGTTGTTGTAGCATCTCTTCTTGTTGTTGATGCTCTGATTCTTTCATCTTCAATGGTGGGTCAAAATCTCTCTCTCTCTCTCTCTCTATATATATATATATATCTCTATCTCTCTCTCTGTAATATACACACAGTGTGTTTGAAGTATTGTGGGGGGGAATATGAGTGAATTTGAAATGAATGAAGGTAACGGTCATGTTAGGGATAACTGAAAGTCAAGATTCATTCATGTGATATAAATATTCATTTATATAATTTTTTTTTCTTTATTTAAAGATGCTTTTAGAAATGTAACGGTCGAGTTAAAACTAATTGAGGACATTTTGAATGATGAAAATGAGTAAATTACGATTTTGACCCCGTGGTTATATAACTTTTATCATTTTAGCCTAATTTTTTTTTTTAACATCTGAGTTCTAACGTCTTTTTTTTAACCCTTTTGGCCCCCAACGTTTTTTTTTTCTAACCCTTTTGGCCCCTAAAAGTAAATGGATGAGGTTAGTGTTAGAGGCCAAAAGGGGTTAGAGAAAAGACGTTAGGGGCTCAGATGCTAAAAGATTCTTTTTGAGCTAAAAGGGTAAAAGTGATATAAACAAAGAGGACAAAATCGTAATTTACTCGATGAAAATTGAAAACTATCACGGTTAATATTGTTTTATTTACTATTTTTTTCTTTTTCTATTAATATATACGAATATAGCCACTTGGGTTGTAGCTTACAAAGTCTTTAGGATAAATATATGTATATATTTAGAGGCGAGATAAGATACATTTAACTTTTAATCTTCAAAGATGTAGAGTAATGATGCTACTAAACAGTGGCGGAACTAGAATAAAAATTCAGGGGTATCCCAATTTTTTTTATTATACATTCATACAATAATAATGAAAAAACACGATAATAAATAAAGTTAAACAAATGCCTAGGGTCGTCTCTAAGAACTCGGGTGCCCTCGAGGGCCCTGTGCAAATAGAAAACATTGGCCCCTACAAACTTAGTTATAAATAGAACCATAATAAGACAATTTTATGAGCTCTGAATATGAAAAAACAAAATAATATATTTTTACTACTTTTTGTTTGGTTTTAAGTTTGACTAGTGGTATATTACTCGCGGGCTGCATCATTTATAACGATATCAGCTAATGTTGTTCTAAAGTAGGCTAGATCAAACATAAGCGATATCTAATCGTATAATTTAAATACTAATCTAATCATATAATCAATTAGAGAAATTTGTTGATTTGATGAGGCTTTAATGATTGTGATCGTTGTAAAAATACTGATTTAAAAAAAATAGAGAAGTTTTAACCAAATAAGTTGTCAAGCCAACTTGAAAAAATTACTTTCTCTTGGATATAAACGAGAAAATTAAAGAAAATAATAACAATCAAAATTTACATTCCCTTAGATATAAACGTGAAAAACAAATAAAATAATAATAATCAAAATATTTTATTATATATATTATAATATAACAAAAAATTAAGAACGCAACTTTTTATACGGTTACCTAAATGAATTTACTAAATGAATTTGAAAAGTAAGGAAAAAAAAAATAAGTAGAAGAAACCTAAAAGAATAATCGAATAAATAAGATACCACTTGTTGTTTTCTTTTTTTGTTGATAATCATAATGTGATAAAAAGAAACTATTATTTTAGTATTAAATTTAATATTTTAATAGTAGGCTACTTGATAGACCTAGGGCCTTTGGGGCTAGAGCTATGAGTAATTAGAAGCAAGAAACCTAATTCATTATTTTGAAAAACTTACTGTCATCGTTTTCCTTGTTTAAACTCAAAACCAGAAATGAAACACAACGTTGCTTGCCAGAAAATTTTTCATTTGATTCTTTCACTCATATTTATTTTATTTAGGGGTATCCTAATGTATGCTTGAGGGTATCCTGTACATAAAACAAAGAAAAAAGGAAAAAAAATACAGTCAGCCAAGAAAGTTGAGGGGTATCCGGGGATACTCCTGGCTGAAGCATTGATCCGCCCCTGCTACTAAAGCTTGAACTACAACAATTGTAATCACGCTACAATTTTTTAAGTAGCTTATATTGCGCTACTAGAAAATTGTAGCGTAGTTATTTTAATTCAGTTTTTTTGTAGAGTAATTACACTATTTACAAAAATGTCACCATGTGTTTTTATATTCGCCTCGCACGGTAAAATCTTTATGTATTTGATCTCAATACTATACATGTGTGCATTATGTAAAACTAGTTATGTCAGTGATTTAGGTTTGATTGTAAGCTTTGTTTGGTGAAAGTTTGTCAAAATTCATGAGATCCACACATAAACACAAAAATTATTCCAACTTTTTTATTAAACCAATATTCTTAAATGTGCAAAACCGTATACGACTAAGACAATTCTTCACATCAATATGATGAGAAGATATATAGACTCAAGATGAACCCTAACCCTAGAGAAGACAACAGAAACACATCGGCTAGAGAACGAAGAAGTGTAGACGTTCTTAATAATAAAGCGGGTTTGCCTAGTGACATCTCGGGGGTGTAATAAAGCTCAGTAACCTTTAAGTCCAGGGTTCGATTCCCACAAGGGGGTTTTTCCCAGATTTATTGGGTTTTGGGTTTCCTCCTGAATTAGTGTATAGACATTATTGTCTAGTGGAGATGGGTATGGTGGCACGATGATACTCCAGTGCTCCGCCAGTGATCCAAATTTAATGTTCAAAATAAATAAATAAATAAACCGGGTTAACGACGACCCGTTTGTTTGTGTGGTGTACCAGCTCAGAACTTAGACTTCAGCCCATTTAGCAGCAGCCCAACTTCAAAGCTTTAACCCAGTAGCAAGGTTCAGCAGCATTTAACTTAGCAACAGCCCAATCATAAAAAAAAACACCATTAATTAGAAGAACATGGTTATATAGGTTGGTTCAGGCCCCAATAAACACACTCAACGCAAAACTCATAATTATGTAAACTTGAATGTGCAAGAAGAAAGGTTGAAATGCTACTGGATATTCGATTAAAACAAAAGAGGATAAATTAGAAAACCAACTAATTCTAGAGTAAATTACAAAAATCGTCCTTTATGTATGTTACTTATTGCAAACTGTGTCCTTTGTTTTCGATAATTACAGAAAACGTACTCGATCTTTGCAAACCCTTGCAAGTTATGTCCTTTAGCACTAACTCAGTTAATTTTTGTGGTTAAATCTGAACAAACAGACCCCACATGATGGTATTTTTGTGGTTAAATTTGACCAAATAGACCTCACGTGAGAGTAAAATGACCAAAATACCCTCATGTGGGGTTCATTTGGAATAAACTAAACAAATTAATTCAAACAACCAATGTCAAGCTATGATCTCTTTTCCAATTCACTCGGTCTTTAGCAAATAATTCGGTCAACCTTAAGACCATATCTTCAACTACTCACGTACACAACACGTGCTAATTGACTCTTTTAACCCTTATTCATTTGCTATACGGATCTGCGTCCAACTTACCCGAGTTGTAACCTGTGACCCGTAAACCAACTCGTGAACCCGTATCTGTGAACCAGCAACCAATGAACAAAACCTGATTAACCCAACAATATATACAATGTGTTTGATGTTGAATCGGAAATATACGTATATTTTCCACAAAGTTTACCATAATAAATATCCACCAAACAATATATACAATGTGTTTGATGGAGATTGTTTTCTAGCCCAGTATATATTTTTTTAATAGTTTAAGTTTCAAATTTTGTAAAAGATAGGACAATGATATAAATATCTATAATTAAATAAAAAATGGGATGCCAACTTTTTTTAGGGGAAAAATCACTCAAATGGTCATGTCAACCACAAATCTTACATGTATCATAAATGGACAATTTGTCCTTTGCACATTCTGAAAATAGTTGAACAATACAGAAATAATAGAAGAGTGATACATCATGAACTTGTACAAAAATATCGAACACACTATTTTAAAAATCTAGTGACTTTTTTTTTTCACTAAAAATAGTTGAACAAAACAAAATTAATAAATGATTGATACATCATAAAGTTGCACAAAAATATCCTACACCCTCTCGTGAAAGTCTTGTGATTTTCTTACTCATTAAGCCATAGCTCAATTGGCATTTGAGGGGAAGTAAAGATTTCGGAAAGAGGTTTATAGATCTCAAGTTCAAATCCGATCCAAACCGGGTTTTAGTGTAATGGGCCTTCGGGCGGCGGGTTTTTTTTCCATAAACTAGAGATGGTGTTAAAAAAAATAATTTTCTTACCGGTTTAATAGGGTTTCTAGAAGACTTAGTAGTTTATTTTTCAAAGAGCATCAAGAGTTCTATTTAAATTCATTCTACGTTATGGATTACTAAGAAATTTCTTTCTGCCGACAATTTCCTTGGAAAAAACATCAAGAGTCAAGTTCCAATCGATATAATCAAATGGAAAACAAACACACGAATTTTAGAATGAGCTCTCCAATGTATTAATCCACACTACAAGAATGGACCACCTTTAGTGGCGACATGTCGCCGCTATTGGGTTAACCAGGATAAGATTTGTGTGGCTGGGGATTAAAGTGGGACACCTACCTTTAGCGGAGAAAGCCTGTCGCCGCTATTGATCCTAAAGTGTCGCCGCTATTGCCTTTTTAATCCCCATCCGTTAGATCAGAATAATGATCAACGGCTGGGGTTTGGTTTTGACGCGGATCGACCAATAGCGGCGACACCTGGCCAGTCGCCGCTAATAGTGGTCTTTTCTTGTACTGCCAGAATATTACTCAAAACTAGATTACCATTCTTAATCACAACTTCGATCAGGTTATACATTACATGACTTGGTTACAATTAGAGTAACGCCCAACTTTTAATCATAACTTTAACTTTAATTGTAAAGTAATATTTATTGGTTATATGATCATTTAGATTATGTTTAGGTGCTTTTAGAGGTGCACAAACCGGTTAATTTTAATAACCGGATCGGTTAACCGGTTATTACTTTAACCGGTTATTTTTTTAACTGGTCCGGTTAATTACTTTAACCGGTTCGGTTAATTAACCGGTTATTTTCGGTTATTAACCGGTTTTTTTTGCCTTTTTTTTGAATTTTTCGGTTATTTTTTCGGTTAACCAGTCTATCGGTTAAAAAACCGGTTTAAAAAAACCGGTTAATAACCGGTTATTATACTAAACACTTATAACCGGTTACTAACCTACGGTTAAATAACCTATTGAACCGGTTATTCCTAAATCGGTTATTAACCGGTTACGGTTTCGGTTAATAACCGGTTACAGTTAATTAACCGGTTATTTTGTGCACCTCTAGGTGCTTTACTCCTTTTTGGGCCTGTTAACAAAACTATCAAAATGAGTAGTTGATAAATTTAGTATAAATTAGTATAAAATTAGAGTTTGGATTTAAACTTTCCACACAGAAATCTCTGTTCAACATATTGAAAGAATCAAAACATTTTTACAATTTAATCACAACCCAAGTTTCATAAATAAACAAAATAAATGAAACTCATGGAACCTTGCGTGACTTACTTTACAACTGAATTGATCACACAATATTTGACATTTGACCAATTGAACAAAGTAGCTTCAGTTGTTGGGCTGATTTGTCGTAAAGCGGATGAGTTGACCGATAAATTTTGTGCAACAATGTCTCTCGCTATTATCATCTTATTTGCATAATAACACTAGTTATGAATGCGTTCAATGTAGAACCAATTTTAAGCATAGAAAGGCACCAACCTTCAGTGGCGGAGCATGACCAAAAGTTTCGAGGGGGCGTAAAGTGATGGGACCCAAATTTTTTTTCCTATCGTTATGTTTTGGGTCAGGTCGAGTTGGCTATTCGATTCAAGTCCGGTCAAATAATAATAGTTCCAAATAAAACAAAGTGTATATTTACCAAACTACCCATCATTTATATACAAAGTTTATAAATATTTAGGATATACAATTTAGGAAAATAAATCCGGGGGGCGATCCTATATAATTTTAAAATTTTCGGACGAAAAATCGGAACTTATACACTTCTAATTAACCGAAACATTGGGGTGGGCGGGTGCACCCCCGGGCACCCACAATACTTCGCCACTGCCAACCTTACGCATTACAGTTAAAACAACATATACATGTGTTCCTACAGTTTTGCAAACACACCACTGTTGCCAATTTTGGTAAGCATCTTAGTGACGAATTTCTGCACCAAAAGTGCCGAGTTGTTAGCAACAATTCGACTATTAGTCACACGTGTTTAATAACCTCAATAAACCCCCTACACCACATAAAAGGAAGTTTATAGATGCAAGTATATTACTTATAATATTAAAAGGGGTCCAAATTTATAACTTTACCTTGTTATAGCATCTGCAGGAGTGAGAGTGAACTGAAATGTATTATCTTTAAATATCAATTCTAACTGAAACAGATTATCAATGTTATCTTTCAGTAAAATAATAATATGTTGTACTGTAGTAATGTGAATATGTATAACAATATGATATTAGAAGTAAAAAGGGAACACATATATAGCAAATAATGTAACTAGCCTTCACTGTACCAAGGTTTTTCTTCCAAAAAAAGCTTAAGGGGGGTTTTAACTTTTAGTGTCATGAAATATCTTAGCATAGTCACTTAAAGGTTGAACAACAGGCTTTGGTATTTTGACATCTTTATCCTGTAATTCCGAAATTTAATTTGAACTTACACAAAAGGGTAAACACAGTCATTATAATAATAAGTCACACCTATACAGGCATCCAGAAATTTGAAGATGTATCTGGTATGATCTCACATTTTTGCATGCTGCTTTCATCAAAATATATCTGGATACATTGATAAAACATGTAACAATTAGATGCCAACAACTGAAATCATAACATTTATTTGCAAACCACCTACCTTGAGAAGCTCTAATGTCCGTATATCAGTGTCAATGCCATAATCCACTTTATCAAGAAGCTTTTCAGCTAACATAACATGGTATTCATTATCTAAACGATCTTTTGAACCAATTATATATACCAACAATCATCCTGAATACATCTACTTTCCGTCTATGCTGACCCGCCTTCAATGGATCAGCCTCAAAAGGGTCGGTTTCCACCTGAAAAGTGTTTGTAAATTAAAACAAATGTCGAGAAAAGACGTCATCTCATGGTTATAGTTATAATTTCATTTTATTGCATACACTAGAGGCGTCAATTTCAACCCATTTTTCTTTAACAGCCAAAACCAAAAAAGTTGGCGATAAGAAAACACCTTAAATTGGTCGAAGATCAATAGTCTTCGGAATCTTTTTTAATAAGAGATTCTTGAATCATATATAGAAAGACTAACAGAAGTCCTGTATCGTCAGCTAGATCATAAACTTTGAGTTTAGCCTGCCATGATTCAGAAAAAAAAGTGAAATAAGATAACCTCATATATAAATAACATGTAAATCCCCTCTCGTGGCCCAAGTGGTTTACTCCCATGTGGTTAGGTCGGCTGGTTCCTCCTTTGGGAGGTCACCGGTTCGACTCCCACTTGTGGCTTTAGGGGGGACGTCCCAATGATGGATCGTATCCTACCGAGGCATGGTGCGGTCCTGAGGGCAACCCGGTTTTACCCAGCTGTTACCCCAGCGAGTCTCTCGTGTGGGGGCAGTATGGTTTCCGGGCGGAAGTCAGCTTACGCGACGGCCGGGGCCCAATCGAACATCGCGTCCGTAGGCGCGGGGCTGACGGGGGATTGTCTTCGACATGAACCCGGTGACCACTGGTCCAGTACATAGAAAGTCACCTTCCAAAAAAAAAAATATATATAAATAACATGTTAAGCTGTGCAGTGTTTATTAAGTTTATCCTATAATGTTAACCATTAAAAGCAAAATATTGTGGAAGCATATGAATTTTCGGTCATAGACTCTTGTGAATCATTATTGTCTTCATAATCTCCAGCCATGATTGTACTTAACTCCTCTAATCTTCCTTTGAAAGTGCCGGTGGAATACTTCTATAAACACGTTAATAACAAAAATTCAGGATTCTAACTCAATATAACAAATTTCAGTTTGATTATTAATATTGACAACTGAGATTATGACAAATTTGATAGAATAATCACTGGTATATGCTCATAGAATAAACTGATGATTCTCATTGATAACTGGAACTGCTTAAACTGAAATAAACTAACAGACTTCTAAACAACATGAAACAGAAGCAAATGACTCGACTAACTCTACGACCCATTACCCCACGTACTTTACTAAATCAAGCGTTATTTAAATAAGCTTACGGCTACTGAATAACTCACGTGATTCGATAACGACTACTGCATGAACTACATGACTTGACAACATCTACTGCATGGTGTACTCCTTCAAAATTGCATAGTCTGTAGCTTTTGTTGTATCTGTGTGGGGTTTCTAATTCTAGTCATTTGGTGTCTGTATCTTCGACTCAAAACTGAAACAATATATATTTCATATACGGTAATTTAACCCGGTTACATGGTCAAAAATGATGACATGGCAGCCGACTATCGTGTAATGTTCATAGTTGCATGGTTAAAGTTATGTTAAAGGGAGCAATACATGATTTTAACTTACAAGTACATACTAATACTTTTGAACTTTATGAACATCAACAACTGTTGCATACAAGACACGATTAAGCCATCAATATATTATATGGGGTAAAAATGCGCAGGACACTAGGACATACGTTCCGTCATTAATTTCAGGGTCTGCGACGTTGCTGTAGTTATCAAGGTTCTTCTGAAACTTTGGTATACCGTGTTTCTGTAGCATGTCCTGCACATCAACAAATTATATGAGGTAAAAAATGTGATGGACACTTGACATACGTCCGTCATTCATTACAGGGTCCTTGACTTGACAACAGCTACTGCATGGTGACTGCATGGTGTACCCCTTCAAAATAACATAGTTTGTTGCTTTTGTTGTATCTGTGTAGGGTTTCTAGTCTTTTGGAGTTTGTATCTTGGGCTTTAGTCCTTTCTAGCCTTTTTTTTTCTAATATATTGTCACCGTTCCCACCTTTAATCTCATCCGCAAAAGACTCAAAACTGAAACAATATATTCCATATATGAACGGTAATCTAACCTGGTTACCTTGTCAAAAATGATGACATGGTAGTTAACTATCAGTAACTTTGACGATATTCGCTTCTTTCTAACATGGAACCTCAAAACCGGTTAACTTACAAGATTACTTTAAAATGAAACTATTGAAAAGTTTTAAGTCTATTTAAGGGAAAGAAACCAAGCCGGTTGGTTACCTAAATTAAAAACTTGCCCAAAAACTGGACATGATAGATTTCCAAACTAAAATGAAGACTAACAATCGTGTAATGTTCATGGTTTGCGTGGTTAAATTAACTTATGTTAAAGAGAGCAATACATGATTTTAACTTACAAGTACATACTTTTGAACTTATGAACATCAACAACTGTTGCATATAAGACTTGATTAAGCCATCAATATATTACACGGGGTAAAAATGCGCTGGACACTAGGACATACGTTCCGCCATTTATTTCAGGGTCTGCGATGTCGCTGTAGTTATCAAAGTTGTTCTGAAACTTTGGTACACCGTGTTTCTGTAGCATGTCCTCCACATCAAACAACATTAACATTTCAGAATAACATCCAAAACTTATGTCTAGATATATTAGGAAAACCCCAACTGCCAACAGCAACAGCAACAAAAAATAAATCAGTTAACTTTAAGTTTACACAAAAATCTTGTTGTGGTTGCTGTTAGTTTATTTCTACCAATATAACTTCCATATTAATAAAACAATTAAAATATGTGATAAGTTTCAAGGCTTGTATTCTATATACTGCAAAAAAAGATGCTACATCTGTGTGTTTAATACTTGCACAAAAAGGTCTCAAAGAAGCAGTGATTGGTGACCACAGGATCAATATGTTCATGCTATTTCATCAATAGCTAACAAATTATAGGATCGATATGCTCATTTAGACAAATGCAATTACAATAAGGGTAACAAGTTCAAATAAGATGAAATGCTCATTTAGACAATGTAAGATTAAATATTTTATTTATATATTTAATCTAGTAGCCATCATTATCATTTATATAATATGGATCAAAACATATATTAAAACCTATAATAAATTAGTTGGTAATTGTTGATGGGCCATATTACCCTAATTAACTAATTGGGTTTCCCCTTGGGTGTATATAAGGAGATTATTAGAGAGGGATTAGGGTTAGACATTCATAACATCATCACTAAAATCGTCTCCTCCTCTCTCTCCATTACTATGGGTTCTTCAATCCTAAAGAACTCGGTACTACCATCAAGAAGATACATCCTAAAGGGGAACCAGATCAAGCTGACAACTATGTAGAACTCCGTGGCTGCGTCTCTGACTGGATTCTCTGCTGGCCTGTTTGCTGTATCAGGTATTATTTACATGTTTTCCCTTATGTTTAAACAGAACTGATCAACAGACAAATGCAATTACAATAAGGGTAACAAGTTCAAATAAGATGAAAAATACCTGGAGAGATGGAAATTGTTAATAACGCTGAGTATTTTCAAGGAGTAGGGTGAGATTATATGGTATTATAAAATTATGAAATTTGTAAATTTATATTCCTATCATTGTTCCAGTTTTATAACTAACTAATAGAATTTTTTCATGCGTTATGGTGGTATTGGTATGGTATGGTATGGTATGGACACTTAGTATTGCAACCGGAATATTAACACAAAAAATAAAGTCGTTATATACCAAAGTGACATTGACACGTGTTTAAATCAATAGAAAACCATAAAAAAATAAATATTAGTAACGGTTCCAAAAGCACCGATGTTGTAGGTCGGAATCGACGTAGTACTGATATTGTTGGGATGGTATAAGTTCGGTTCATCGCGCTACCGGTACGGTATTGACACTCCTTATAGCTTACGATATATAAAAATTTTTCATTGTGAGTACAACTCTATTTTCAATGAAATTTATGTCGGAAACTGTAAAAGCGAATACCGGTACTGCTACCCAGTTGTTTGGGTGATATGGGTTCAATTCGTCACAATCTAGAACAAAAATAATAATTATATTTGACTTGTTCAAATATAAACAAAAATTTTAAGAGACGTAGATAAAAATAAGCACGTGAGAATGGCTTATTTATAATTGTATAACAATGTTGTGACTTTAAAATATTAACTCGACACTTACACAACTTCAAGTCTTCCACCATTCAACTTTTAACACACTAACATTGTGAATATTTAATTTCATTATGATATTTAATCAATGAGACCAATTATGGACTTCACTTATAACACATAAACACATTTAATTCCTTATCCAATTTCATGCACAACTTATATACATCTATAAAGCACATAGTTCAATAGATCAATCAAATTACATAAAGATTAGACATATACTTTCACACTCATAGTCATGTAAACTCACATATGCCCTTATTGTCTTCAATTCTTAGGTTTCCTTCTCCAAATTACTGACTTCCTAAAGTCAACCACACTTCATGTTTATTTGCATGTTTCTACAGTAAGATTCATACTACTGTATATTGGTTATTTCAAATAAGTCCATTCCTAACCAACCTCTAATAAACATTTATAGGCTGTTAGGATTAATTTATCTACAATTTAACTTCTATAGTTAGCTTTGCATGCTTTATTTCAAAATTTTGACCTTTTCGCTGGTTTGATTCCAAGCTTGTGATCGTCATTTATTGTTTCCAACCTCACTTTAAACATGTTATACTCATTTAGTCTAGTGAGTTTTGTCGCAAAATGGGACTCTCTGATTTGGGGACTGTGGTAGCTAATACATAAAGTCCACCGTTTCAAAAAAAAAAAAAAAATGAGAATGGGAAATTAAAACACCATTTAGCATATCGAGTCAAATAAATGACTTTTAAGGGTGATTTAAAAAAAAAAAAAAAAAAAAAAAAAAAAAAAAAACACACACACACCGTTTGAGTCCTTAAACACCTTTTTGACCATTCCCTCCCATCTTGGTTCAAATAAATCATGTCTAACTTAAAAACCTCCAAAGAAAATCAAGTTAAGTCAACTTCCCGCAAAACCCACATAACTAATTAATTCTAAAACTCTGGAGAAGATGAAATACAAATCACATTTCGTATACATAGTAGGGATCCTGCGGAAAGTGTGTTTTTCCTAGAAAGTCTAGGAAGCGATCTGGGCCATCCAATGGGTGTGTTTAATGGTTAAGATGAAGTTGTAAGTGCAGTATCCGGTGACTGAAGATATCAGTGTTAGACAGAACTGATGCAACAGTTAAGGGGGAGACTGTAAGTGCAGTTCTGATACCACTGTTAAAGCACCGGATCGATGACGAACATCAAACATTGCACTTGATTCAAGACATGAAGAACAAAATAAACACCAAAGATAAAAAGATGTAGAAGATGAACTCTTTATTGATGAATCAGTCATCACAGATTACACAAACCCAAGGAGTATACATTATCTACAAGCTGGTTTAGATCACAAAGATCTAAACCCTAGCTTTCTCTCACTAACACATATTCTCTCTCTCTCTAGGATGTGCACACCAGGAGGAACAAGAAGTTAGGAGAGGTGCACAAAGCTTCTTCCTCGTTCTCTTGATGTGGTGCCCTAATCCTATACAACACATATATAGGGACTAAAACTCGGACAAAACAATCTACACAAAAACCCTGACTCTTGTCCCTAACACAAACCGCTGACAAAAGTCCTAGACATAAACTTGGACAAATTGTCCAAGGTTAAAACTTGGACTAAGTTTCAATACTTGACCAATAAAGACCCTACAAATTGGAAGGCATGCACTTATCACCCAAAGTGCATTAACAAACTCCCCCTTGATCAGTGCATGGTCTTCATGTGGTCTTGAATTCTTCATTATCATTGACTTTAACTTGGACTTCTGCTTTGGTTGACCAGAACTGATAAGCGACAGTTACCCGGCAGGAACTGCACTTACAGTCTCCCCCTTAACTGTTGCATCAGTTCTGTGTGGCATCGATAATCTTCAATCATCGGATACTGCACTTACAGACTTCCCCCTTGACTGATGATATCATGCATGCTTTCAACTTAAGCTGAGACTTGATCTTTTAGGTAGAGCACAGCGATCTTCAACCCTTCTAATTAAAGACTTGCTGACGATCACTTAAGGCCGCTTTGAGAAACATGAAGAATCCAACATCAAACACTGTTGATCCTCCCCCTCAATCTACTCCTGAATCAAGTTAACGCGAACCGACCTACAACCACATGTAAGAATATCGCTCGATACATTAATCTTCAAACCTAACCAACAGCAGAAAGAAACATTGGATTTCCAATGCCCAGCCTTGAACACTTCAAATTTCGCAAAGACATGAAGCTCAGTTCGATAAGTTAATAACAAACTGAACTTTGTAAAAGTACATCCACCATCTTGATCAAAGTCTTCAACCGAGTGTCTGAAATCATTTCATCTCGAATCTTCAAGATCCAATCTCGTATCTTCACGAATCCACCAATTACCCGATGACTTTCGTCTCCAATCTCCCCCTCAATGTAAGAACCCCTATTTCGAGAATCCGATCAGTCACCAACTTGGAAGAGAGATCAAGAAGACTAATCATCTCTACTCTAACCGGCATACGATAAAAGCTTGACCTTCAACTAGTTGCCAAAAGAACAGTTTGCTTCATCACGTCAACACTTGATTAAACCTCGAACAAACTTGACAAAACTCAATCATACACTAGCTCTAACTTGCTTCATGTTATAAACACTTCGCCACCGGTAAGATTAACACTAAGTTAATCTCAAAGATAGTAAACATGAACTTGTTTCGATGTAGCACCACGAGCTTTTGGTTTACAAAGAAAATAGGAATTTAAAAATTTTTACTCCCCCTTTTTCTTTGTAAACTATACAAAAGTCCAAGCAAATCTTATTCTCTTCACCTCCTCACTTGATCCGGACAACATAAGTACCATAAAACTTTTCGATAATCCGAAACCGACTTCAAGTTTCCAAACTACACATAGTTCTGACTCTTAGTTAGTTATCCGGTACCCCAGGTAACCCGGAATAACTAGAAAAACTCGGAACATGCACAACTCAAAACTTCTGAACTACACAAGCTTCTAAACTTAGTTAAAAATCCGGTACCCCAGGTAACCCGGAATTCTAGAAAATTGGAAACTCGTAAAACCCGAAAGCTCTTGAAACCTCGGATCAGATCATCTGAGCAGAATATAGAGTACAAAGGAATTCAAAACAAGTAGGGAAATAAAGGAAACTCTGAAGAAACACGGAAGGAAAACTCGGACGGGTATAACACTTACAAAAATCCGGACAGAGCCTTTTTCAGATCAAACCTCAGATCTGCAACAACTTGGAGAACAAAACAACCACGAACAGCTTCATTTTCTTCAACTTTTCTGCAAAATCTTCAAGTCTTCAAGATGTTTGGCGGAAACAAACATCAAATCAAGAGCAATGGTGATTCGGATGGCGGTTAGACCATTCCGAATCGGTAACCATGCTCTGATACCACTGTTAAAGCACCGGATCGATGACATACATCAAACATTGCACTTGATTCAAGACATGAAGAACAAGAACAGGGTAGATGAAGAAGAAGATGCAAGACAAACTCATTCATTTCAATACAATCATCACAGATTACATACCAAATGAGTATACATCATCTTCTACAAGCTGGTTTAGATCACAAAGATCTAAACCCTAGCTTTCTCTCACTAACACATAGTCACTCTCTCTCTAGGGTGTGCACACCAGGAGGAACAAGTTGTGAGAGGTGCACCCAGCACTCGAGAGTTGCCATAATCTACACAATACACACATATATATAGGCTAGGGACTAAACCTCGGACAAACCAATTCTACATCAAAAACTCTGACTTTTGCCCTAAACCTAAAACTCAGACAAAAGTTCTCCTAAAACTTGGACAAGTTGTCCAAGGATAAACCTTGGACTAACTTTCAAGACATGTACAATAAAGACCATAACAATTGGAAGGCATGCACTTTTCACCCAAAGTGCATTAACAACTCCCCCTTGATCAATGCATGGTCTTCATGTGGTCTTGAATTCTTCGTTATGGTTGACTTTAACTTGGACTTCTGCTTTGGTTGACCAGAACTGATAAGCGACAGTTACCCGGCAGGAATTGCACTTACAGAAGTCAATGGCAATCTTGTAATTTTTTATTTTATTTAATTCATTGTTTTAAAAGACTAGGGGCAATTTTGTCAATATATCGTGTTTTAAATCAATTAGATAACCGTCAGTCAAACCCAGTCCCTAATTTCACGCGATTTTCCCCCTCTCTCTCCAAACCCATCTTCGAAACCCCAATCCCTACAAAAAATAACTACAATCATGGAAGAAGATAACTTTAGAAAGGATGGAGAGCACCAGATCAAATTAAAACACTTCTCCATCTCCACCATCTCCGAGTTCATCATCACTATTCAAATACTGTTCGTATCATCTCCGTTTTCTTGACGATGTGTTTTAACAGCAAGCAAATTAATACAGTTATGTTTTAGCAGCAAGCAGATTCATACAGTTGTGTTTTAGCATTCAGATTCATACAGTTGTGTTTTAACAGCAAGCAGATTCATACAGTAGTGTTTTAGCATCCAGATTCATACAGTTGTGTTTTAACAGCAAGCAGATTCATACAGTTGTGTTTTAGCATTCAGATTCATACAGTTGTGTTTTAACAGCAAGCAGATTCATACAGTTGTGTTTTAACAGCAAGCAGATTCATACAGTTGTGTTTTAGCATTCAGATTCATACAGTTGTGTTTTAACAGCAAGCAGATTCATACAATTGTGTTTTAATAGCAAACAGATTCATACAGTTGTGTTTTAGCATCCGGATTCATACAATTGTGTTTTAACAGCAAGCAGATTCATACAGTTGTGTTTTAGCATTCAGATTCATACAGTTGTGTTTTAACAGCAAGCAGATTCATACGCTGTGTTTTACCATCCATGCTGGTAATGCTAGAGGATTTCTTGACGCTGTGTTTTAACAGGAAGCAGATTAGCAAGCAGATTAATACGATGTGTTTTCTTGATGTGTTTCTTCATGAAGGATAGAAGGAAGAGAGAGAGAGAGAGAGAGAGAGAAATCGCATGAAATGTGGGGTGGTACATCAAAATAAAACACAATCTGATGAAAATGTTTATCATTTAGGGCACCAAGAACATGTTGTTAAAACACAACACCAAGAACATGCTGATAATTTCCAGTAATCTTTTGAACAATGGAATATGCGATTGGTTTATAATTCGAAAACAAATTATTCAGAAAATCATGGAGAAAAACGGTTACAAAATATGGACATGGATAGTTAGTTAATGAAGATAAATTTCAAAAATATAAATAGAATGTGAAAGTACACAATCGCCCTTCTAGTTAAAAATCTTCAATGCCACATGTCGCATTCTGATTGCTTCCTAGACTTTCTAGGAAAAACCCACTTTCTACCCAACTCCTGCTCTCGTATACAAATTGTAAGAACCAACTAAAAAGTGTCATGTGTCATCCAACCAATTATAGAAAATGGTAAAATACCTAAATAATATTAATTATATTGAATTCCTTATAATTATGCTAACAAGCAATCAATTCTTTATTTGGAGCTTCCTTTTAACAAGCAATTAATTCTTTAGTTAGATCTTCCTTTTGTTTTGATTGTTTTGAATGTGCTGATATAATTTTCAATAAAGAAAAATGCTGATATCATTCACATATGTGCTAAAATCAATTATCTTGATTAATTTTTATGTGCTAATATGATTCAAAAATGCTACTTTTATGTATGCATTGTTTTAGTATGTGCTAATTTAAGCTTTTTTAAGTGCTAGGATCTGTTCTCACAATTTGTACGATAAATATGGTTTGTAGCATAACCAACCCCTAAAGCTCTTACACATAAAGAGATGTTTTAACAACATGACTCTACTATTTCAGAATTTTGCATAAATCTCTCTAGTTTACTAAAATCCAAATTTGTTTTACCTAGTTCATACATCAACCTGGGGTTTCATGATTTTAAGTTAGTTCACAACTTCAAGAAAGATAACTTTAAATGATATATGGCAACATAATCCCATCTAATCTTTTTAAGCTTTAATAAACTCATCAAAATTTCAAAACGACTTCATCAAAATATCAAAATAACGTAGAGGTTAAGCGATACTACTACTTTACCAAAGCTAATCCTTTACTTGAAGATGGTGCATTGATCTTCTCCACTTGATTCCAACTCCAAAATTTGCAGAAATTTGATCCTTCTCCTTTGTATCATCTCTTCACCACCGTTCTTTCTCACAAAACCCACTCAACACTTTTTTGTCACTTCAACTTCGGTATGTGGCATCCCTTCACTACAATTAGGTTTTATTCGAGTTTTCCACATTTCTACATTTAGTCGTTCATGTTAGCTCTTTGCTATTGATTTCCCCCAAGGTAACCAGGCACTTTAATTAACATTTACAACTTGTTAATATGTTTCAACTCAAACTTACCTTTTATAATTCAGATTTATACAACTCATCTCATCATACAAGATGAACATACTTTATTAACATTAAAATTCTTAAAAAGCATAATATTCTAAACCCAAAATTTGGGATGTTATCAGAGCCATCTCCGAAAACTCTCAAAATCATTTTGACCTCGGGCGAAATAAAAAACTGGGCCCAAAATTGTGTTAAGAGGAAATGAGTTAAAAATAAGACTTTGGTGGTGGAGCCAAGCCTTGAACTTGAGACATTATCATGAGGTGATTTTTTCCACTACACCACCAACACTTTTACATATAAGGTGGGTAGGGGCACCCATCACTAATAACTCATCAGTCACTCACAACTTCCAATAAAGTTCCGCTATGTCATCAACTATTATTCCATCACTAGTGATGGATTTTAGTGGAAATGTCCATCACTCACCACCACACCCAACAATTTCCCTCACCACACAACACTTCTTCACGCGTGAAAAAAATGACGCGTGATAAGATCCACGCGTTATAGATGTGGCCGGCAGCGGTGTTATTTTTTTGATCACGCGTTACCGGGGCCGAACAAGTGGCGCCCCGACCCCCTAATAAATGAATGCGTATATTAAATATATAATTTACTATATATATATAAAAGCTTATAAAAACCTTTCGGGCTCTTTAAAATTTTGGGCCTCGAGCGACGGCATGGGTTGCCTGGCCTAAGAGTCGGCCCAAGAGCCGGCCCTGGATGTTATAGGGCTCAACCCCTTAGAACCCCTATGGGCACTGCCCTTGCCCTTGGAACCCTTGAGTTTTATAGGTTTCCAAAATTACAATAGTCTTAAAAAGGTGTGAACTCCGCACCTTTTAATTTGTGTTGATATATCATAACTCCATTTTAACCTCTACTAAATCTTGATATACTAACATGACACTGATGACGCTAAAATCACCAACATTAATGATATTTAATATTTGTTGTAGCTTTTTGTAGAAACATGATTTAGTAGACAATGATCGATTTGGTTCAACACGGAAGTCTGAGATAATTACTTTAGTGGTATACAACCGGGTAGCATAACGTTTACATAATCATCATAAACTATATTACCGAAAGAGATTACATAGTTACAAACAGGATGTCAAGTGTGACATCTCTCTCAAACTTTTTACTTACATACGAACGAATGAACTGGTATTTATAGGCAATTCCCATTCGTTGAACCCATACTAGCGAATGGGAATCCATTCGCTAAAACTAACCCAGTGAATGGCCTCATTCGCTAGACACTTCTAGTGAATGGAAACTTACTCAACGAATGGCACGATTCCTCGTAATGTTCTACCCACAAACACATATTCAACATAAGACTAATCCTAGTCTATTCATACAACGCCAAACACACTAATATACACTAACAAATTCCCCCTTGTCTGTTGCTGACGAATGTGGAATGTCTTGCAATCTTCAGTTACTAATGTATAAAGGACTGATGATTTAGGTGTCTAAGACTTTGACTCGAATCATAGTAGCAAAACCAAATCCCCGAAGCTTCTCATATCAAATTTCCCCCTCAAGATTGGCATATGATAATATGATAATCTTTTAGTGATCTGCAACAAGTCATTAGTTTCTTCACAAAAATTCCAACCCAATAACGACCCACTATAATAGTAAAGACTTAATCCTCTGGTATTGCAATGAGATCTCCGGTCACATTATTATTCCCGATGGTAAGTCATAGAATAAATGATTTGAACGAAGATCAATTTTGTAGTCTTTTCCATGAGAGCCACTACATCACCCCCAATCACCGACTTGCCAATGATTAGCGTCAAAAGCTCACACAAAAACTAGAGCTTAATGTTTGTAAACAAACTGAACCTCTAATATACTTTGCAAAACCATACGATCATTGTCAATACCACCTAAAATTGCAGTATGCCCCGAATTTCCCAAGAATCACATGAAATTGGAATTTTTTATTCCCCTTAAATTCTTGGTAATTTTTTTGAACAATGCATCTTTATATGTGAATTTCTCTCTTTGGCCCGAAATAGTCGCATCAATAATGAAGAACATAGACCATCGATTGATAGAATGATCCAAGAATACCATTGTATTCTCTAGTTCCCGTGATTACCCCATAATCTTTAAAAACATGTATTTTCATCATCACAAACTAATCCGATGCATCTTCGAACCACTCGAACTCGACAGTGTTGAATCTTGAAAAATCATGTAACCAAATTTTTTCTCAACAAACATCTAGTTATTCAGAATCTCAAAAAAAAAAAAAAAGTTCAAGATTTTATTTTTTTGGAAATACTCTTTTTTTTATGATTGGATGATTGTATCTTGATCACATTATGGCTAAACACATCAAAACAAATCAGTTTGAATTCAACATCCTTCCCATTAGCTAAAACCATATGGGACAAATGGAACTTAGGTAGCAAGGGCTTATTCGTTCTTCATGTTTAGCGAATGAGGTTTTTGTTAGCGAATAGATGCTTCAGGGTAGCGAATGGCCTTTCCTGTCATCTAGCGAATGGGTTATTCGCTGCATTTTTTCTAGCGAAATATACTATTATGTTTAATCAATCAGCGAATGAAGTCTTATTCGCTGCCCATCATCTAACGAATGGGGCTCATTCGCTAATGTTGTTGTTCATCGAAAACCCAATTATGTTCTTCATCGAAATTTTCAAAATCTCAAAAACTCAATGAGTTGATGATGAAAATACATCCATAACATGAGAAGAACATTGACTAATGATCCTTAGGAAAGAATACAACCTCTAGTCCACCTAAGGATATTTAGTTTCCAAATCAAGAAATTTTGGCTAGTCACTCTGATTTTCACTAACACTTCAAATTCAGAGTTCAATACTTGAAATTAACTACAGAATCTGATCCCAATTCATTAGAAATAAAAAACCTAAGCTTAATCCACTAGAATTAGATCAATTCCTTCAAGATTGAACAAACTATTTTATGTCTTGAACATGAAAAGTCAAATTTTCTTCAAATCAATCACTAATTAAGAGCACAATGATCTAATCGACTCTTAGATCGATTAGATAGTGAACTGTGGCTCAGTTACCATTGTAGAAACACGATTTGGATCAACAAACTTAGCAAACAGTGATCGATTTGGTTCAAGACAGAAGTCTGAGATAATTGCTACAATCGGGTAGCATAACTTCCAGATAATCATCATAGATTGTATTACCAAATGTGTTTACTTCGTTACAAACTAGATGTCAAGTGTGACATCTCTCTTAAATTTTTTACTTACATATGAAAGAACTGGTATTTAAAGACAACTCCTATTCGCTGAACCCATACTACCGAATGGGAGTCTATTCGCTAAAACTAACCTAGCAAATAGCCTCATTCGCTAAACACTTCTAGTGAATGGCCTCCATTCGCTAAACAAGCGTGGAGAAACACCAAACTAATCTGGTGATTAGTTTGTAGCTTGTGTCTCGACAAATAAGGTTAATCTTCTTTGCCTCGTCTAAGCTATTATGCGATGATCCTGCAAAACACTGAACACACCGTTAAGCTCGTTACGAGGAGGGGAATAAAGGGTTCTCCTCGTAACCACTCTCCGGCGTGAGAATAAGTATATGCTTTGAGGATATAAGTATGTAATTAAGAGTGAGAGAGCAAGAAGTTGGATCCTTAAACCTGGAGGTGAAGGTCACTATTTATAACCGGAGTACTGTGGAAGGAGATGGGTTGATGGGCCTTGGGCCTGTAATCGACAAAAAGGAATTTCCGTTATTTCTCCTCTGCCACGACCGTTGGTGCTTCTGGGCGAGAGGGAAGCTAGCACATGCTGAATGGATCCACATGGCCTGATCATTGTCCTTGTTGTCTAATTTATCATCAGCGGCTAAGTGGAGATAGTGGAGCAGATGTAGGTTGTAACACCCCAAAAATGAACTTGGAGATTAAACCAAGTAAATTGGGGATGAGTGGGTAAAGTACCGTTAGTGGTAAAAGTTAACCCGTAAAGCATTGAGGTTTAAATAAACAAACATAGTGTTAAATAAAAAGTAAATAAGTGCCTTATAAGAAACATAATACTAAGGGTCGAGTGAACGGGACTTAAGTTGAATTGGGTTGTAACAACCCATATTTGGTAATTTAACTAGGAACATTTAAACCTAGTTATGAGATTGGTTAATTGTTAGAAGTATTATATGTGGGTTTTTAAATAAAAACTAAACCTAAAGGGGCTAATTCTAGACAATTTGAAGTAAGGGATTAAAAAGTGGCAAAAGCTAAAAAGAAACACACACTAGTGTGTGTTCTGGTCGATATCCAGGAGGAAGAAAAAGGGAGCAGCCCTTGTTCATCTAAAATCACCAAAATTGAAGGTCAATTCTATCCCCAAATCAATGCATGACTGCATATAAATGATCACCTAAACGAGGGGATCATAAGGTATGTTTAAAAACCTAGATTGGTGAAGGTCATGATATGAGACAAGTAGAATACTTGCAATTAGGTTGTTGGATTATGATCCAAAGATGAAATTAAGTGTGTGTGCTTGATTTCATTAGACATAAAGAAATTGTGAAATATTTGATGTAAGATTTCTTATAAGTGACTAACAAGTAGATTATCAAGTGGGTTTTGATGTTATGATTAAGTTTATAAAAAACTTATGTTTAAAACCATCATGGATGGTAGTAATAGGAAGATACTTGAACAATTACGAGTTTGAGTATGTGTTCTTAGTTGCCATGAAAAAGGTTTTGTGTGTGTTGATGAAATTGATGATGATGTTCATGTAAATAGATGCTTGAAATCATGTCATCTACTAGTTTGTATGTAAAATTTGATTTCATTAAGTATTCGGATGAATGCCTAGTAATATGATGAAACGGGTTTTACACATAGATGAAAACCCTTAGTTCTTGCATAATGAATGAATAAATTAGCTTTGATAATCGATAGCTAAGTTAACTTGATATTAATAATCACTTGAACTTCTTAAAGTGATAGAAATGAAATGAACGTGGTTGGAAATTTAGTTAAAACGGTGACCTATAATAAGACCGAATAATAATTTCGACATAAAATCTGTAAGGTGGAATAGTCGTGATTGATAATGACTAATCTAACCATCTTACGGATTAAAAATGATAGTTTGACGTTTGACAAGCTAGGTGGAAGCTTGGGAAGGAAGCGGGTCAAACGAATCAAGCACGAAGGAAAAGCATAATTTGGATGCAAAGTAAGTAAAGCTTACACCCTTTTAGTAGAATATCTACTTATTGTTTTGGTTATGAATAAGGTAAATTAGTAACTGGAATATGATGTTCGGACGTGTAGTAATACGGGTCGAAACAAGTGAAAATGATAAGAAACCATATTTGATGGTTAAAAAAGGGTAAAATGGTAATTTGGTTACGAGTTAACGGATAAACATTAGTTTTTGAAAAGGACACTCTATGGCGTAAGCCATGATGGGTCAAAAGAATTAAGAAATGATTTTTTTTAAGTAATATGATCGTACGGTGTAAATCGAAATGGGTTACATGGATGAGATGGCAAATAAATACCATCTCACAAGGATAAAATGGTCATTTAGACCAAACGGGTCAAAAGGTGATGATATCACCATTTGACGTTAATGACTAATGGTTGTTTGTCGAGTCTTATGCTCACAGGAACAAATAGCGCGTTAGATTTCGTTGTTATTTAATTAACAACTAATATGACGAGGGATTAAAACGGGTCATTGTTTTGACCTGATTCAGGTATGTGAAATGGGTCAATTCTCATTGAGAACATAAGGTTCAACAAGAGTTAATCGAAACATGGGTGGATTTCGGATTACCCAAGGTGAAGTATATCAAGCAAATCGAAATTTTGATATTATGTTCTTTCGGACATAATGAAATTAAAATGGGATACGGGTTAAAAGAGTAGTCTTGGTCGAAACAAGCTTTTCAAATGTATTTAGTTATAAAAGGACTAGAGTTGACTAAAATGCCCTCGGATGATAAACCGGGCAAACGACCCATAAGAGTCATTTAAATATGAGTTTTATAATTTGGTAAGATCCTTTCGGTAGGATACAGTGGTAGTCTTAACCATTTTAGTTTAAAAATACATAATGGGTCTTTTTCACAAATGTGCTAAACTTGAGGGTAAAACGGGAATAAAATGAATTTTCCTATCATAATCCATCACAATTGATGTTGTGATAATAGATGAAATAAGATCATTAAGTGGTAATAAGAGATAGGAATGGTTGTAGACAATTTAAGCTTAAAATGCTTAAATCTCATAATGGGTCAAAATAAAATCTATATCTCTAATAAAGCAAACCATTGGGGGACAGATGTCACAGTACGGTTGATGCCAAATAAGCAGCCACCTAAGCATACATGTGGCATATCTCAAATGAGAGGACATATGGCATTGCTCATAGGCCAGAGGATTGGAGAAGGCTTTTTTTATACGCTTTCTCTCTCATCTCTCATCTTTCATCGTTCCTCAATCAAACACACTCACAATTGGTTATCCGATCAATCTATCAACCATGGCTGACGAAATCGAAAAACTCATCAGAGTTTTGTTCGACGATAAACCTACATCTTCATCATCGATCGATATCAGACTCCGCTCCGAGAAATTAGGGCTCGAAAAGTTGTATTTGATCCTCAAACAACGTTGATGCTGATATCGATGGAAAATTAGGGCTTCAACGCTGGGAACCGGCTCAGATTGAAGCCGTTGTTTCCGTTGCGTATTCAATTGTTTGTTCAAATCGATCTGTTTCTGGTAGGTTTTGTTATTTGGTTTTTTTTCTTTCTTTTCAAGTTTTTTTTTTTTTTTTCATATGGGGTTTCAATTCTTGCAAAGTTCATGTCTTTTTGCAATAACTTGCAGGTTCCAAGAAACATTGATTTGGTGTATGGAGGAGGTAGCATTGGGTTAATGGGATTGGTTTCACAAGCAGTTCATGATGGTGGTCGCCATGTTATAGGGTGAGATTTTTCATAAAAATGGGATTTTTAATGTTTAAATATATATTATATTATCCATAACAATGATTTAAGATGTTCTCTTTGATTAAAACTAATGTTTTTGTCTCTCTATTACAGGGTCATTCCTAAGACACTCATGCCTAGAGAGGTATGTCTGCCATTTTTACACAAAAAGTTTTTAAACTTTTGTTTACATAAATAGCCAAACAATTACAATATATATTTTATATGTGTGTGTGAATGTGTGTACATGTAAAAAGTAGAAATCTTGGTGTATATAACTAACCATAACCGAATGGTTCGGCATTTGAATAATTTTATGTTATTATTTGAGTCGGTGTTGAGTTAAATTTTAGGTTGTGTGTATTACTCCTTGCAATAATCAAAATTCATCATACACTCAACAGTCAACACCATCAAGGGTGACTATCATGGGAAAAGGCCACAACTACTGTATAGATATTCAAGCCATTGAGGATGAGGTGAGTTTTTCCTCTAGAAGTTAGTTTATTCATTATGTATGGACTGGTATATTACAACTATATATATTTTGTGTTATGGTTTCTGTTGTTCTTTTCCAGGTTAAGAGCATGGTGCATAAGGGAGAAGAAGTGGTGACTGTAGTGGGTTCACATTCATTACATCTTTACAAAAAAAAATGGCAATCGATGTTTCGAAAGCCATGCGCGGTCATTCCCTGCAGGAAACCAAGAAGGATGGACATTTCCATTTGCACACAAACATGTATTTGGATGGTGCCATCCTTAAAGAGGTCCATTTCATTTCCTTATACATGCCGTTTTTCATGTGACAGAAAACTGAAAAATAAGTTTTAAGTACATTGCTTGATCTTGAGTTATTATGGTAGGAAATGGACAGATGTATATGTACTACCTGCTGGGTTACTTGAGGTCTCGAATCACTCGCTTTCTAATTTTTTTTATGCACTAGGTAACTCTAAATTAAGATACTTTATGCTTTTGGCTTGCAACAGTAATTTTTCCTAATAAACAGTAATTTTATTTTCCTCAGGCATGGATGGATGGTCCAATTGATTCATTTCTGAAGCACAAACCTTACAACTCTAAAATGAGGATACAAAAAAATAAAAAAAGTGCAGAAGAAACTAGGGGACTTGCAGCGGACTTATGGAACGAGAGTGGTTCCTGTGTAAGTGTAAAATTAAAAATATTATGTTTTCTGTTACATATTAAATAGAATCTAATATGTCTCATATGATAACGGGAAGTTAGTAAACAAAAAGGAAGCATGCATGTTACAGAAGACGTCCTTCATATTGATGTTTGCTCCATTTTTTTCTTTGGTATATAAATCCTTTTTGGGATACTTCTACAGTTGGAGTTGAACACATATTGCCCCAGTGTGACTCTAAGTGACGATCAAATGTTAATAAAATTTTATAAAATTCAATAGATGCTTGATGCCGTTTTAGATATGTGATTTGTTCCATAAACTAAAAGGTCAACATTTTGTTGACCATGCCACGTTCATTTGGGATGAATTGAAATCTATTTTGAAGCTAGAAAGGGTTTCTCATTGCGATATTAAAACTTTTGTCCACAATGCTTGCTTTGACAATTTAACTAAATCTGATTAATATATTATGCAGGATTAGGCTTGCTATACGTGTACAGGATTGTACCGGCATTGTCACTCTGATATGAAGTTTGCGTTCAAGATAGCTGTTTCTTCTTTTAACATTAACAAGAAGTCAGATGGCTACTCAGTCTCCAAGATGACTGATAACCCAGTGATTTTGTCTAATCTCGATAAACATTTTGACACTATCCAGGTATATTTATTCCATTTCAGCTTGCTACTATTACAATTTGCCAACATTTGGTAACTTATCATCATTATAATTTTTTTTACATTTTTAAAATCAAAGTAGCCTATTGATGAGGAAGCCGTCAATGTCAAACTATCCGATTCCAATCGTAATGTCGATTGTCCCGTTAAGGTTTACAATCAATTTAGTTAATATATGATTTAAGTTTTAGTCATTATTTGTTAAATATATATTTATAACTCATCCTTTTTTAATATTTTTTTAGGATTCTGTATCCAAAATGAGAGACGATGTAAGCCCCTGCTCTAATGTTTTTAAAATTGGCTTTACAACATCGTTTGATCAGAAGGATACTAATTCGGATACGATGTGTGAAGGTGACTTGAAGCGCAATTTGGATACCGTTTATGATGTTGATGATGTTTCTTCCCAGTCATCATCAAAAATGCGTAAAGACGATATTGGTCATGAGGACAATGATGCTGTCGACGCAGTGCTTCTAATTCCAAAGATCGAAGAGTAGTTCACCTTTACTCCAAACTTTTGATATCATCGATTTTTTTTCCGTCTTTGGATATTTGTGTCTTTGTTTTTAATTGACAATGGTTTTGACGTGTGTGGTTACTTTATCCGAACTTCTAGATTTTGTGGTTCAGTTTTTTATTCGAATAACAAGTGTTTTTTGCTAATTTGTTTTGTTTATTGAATTTTTGTTTCATATATATATATATATATATGTTATGATTCTTCTTTTTGTTAATTCTCATTTTAATAATATATAATTTTATTATTTAAAACGTTACTAAAAATATAAGACATAATCTAACTTTGGATACTCTAAATCATATAAAAATTGAAATCGCATTATTTCTTCTATTAGTAACTAAAACACAATTTTTGGTTGATTTATAAAATTCTGATCTATTTAATTATAGATGTAATCGGTTTTACTATAATTATTGTTATGGAAATTATGTAATACATAATCAAATTTTATTTTATATATTTACTAAAATTGTTTATATATATATATATATATATATATATATATATATATATCAATCTATAGCAAATATTAAATACTATTTTTAAATAATTTTTAACGTTTTCCTTTTAATAAAAAATTGAAAAAAAAACACAATCCGTTTTTTAATTTCTAACTTTAAATATACTCTTTTAATTTTGTCAATAAATGTCTTTATATTTTTACTTTTCTAATTCCCACTTTGTAAGCAATAAACTTTAGTATTAGATCTTTTTTTATAAAATCATAATATATTTTTGCACAAAATAGACAAATAATGTTTCCATAATTGAGACTATTACTATAATCTTAAATAACCTTATCTTATAAATATACAAGATACATAATCATCTTCATCCTCTTCAAATTTCATATATCAATGGACTTGCTAAATTGTTTTTTACTTTATCTATCAGACAACAAGATGAAGTCTCGGGTATGTTCATGTTATCTTCAAGTTTATTTTTTTATAATATGTTGTTTTTATTTTTTAGTTCGTATACAGATTTTACCAAGGAATTACCACAATTGGGTCGCTGATTTTAGGTTAGCTCCTGATGGGATGGTTAAAATCATTACGACTGATCGAAGAGTTTTTACTGTTAGAGTTAGGAAGGCAGGCTCTTCATATTTTTTTCACGACGAATGGTTCAACATGATACAGTCACTACTATTACCAAATAAGTCATTGCTTTTATTTCAGTACCAAGGTAGTCTAACTTTTCGACTGATATACTTCTATCAAGATTTGACACTTGCTCAAGATGATTTCTTATATTGCCAAACATCACAGTTATCTGAACATAAAGATCATTTGGTAATTAATTTTTTTATGTTTGTACTATATTAGTGTTTTACTAAGTTTATAAAACTTTTTTTAAGATAATTTTTTTTACTTGCAGCTTATCGATAGAGTTTTTGTTCATCATAAGTTGAAGAACATAATACCTACGAACCATGTTACTATAACTGCTTATTCTAACCGTACATGGTTGGGTTTTATGGAGAAACATAGTCAAAATTTGTATATGACTACCGGATGGAATCAAATTAAAGAAGACATGAAAATTCAAGACGAACACTTTATTATATTTGACATGATTTCGGAGTCAAAATTTGATATGATGGTTTTTAGAGGCACAGAAGATTTGGTCCGTATTCCTGAAGGACGTCTTGCACGTGTTAAAGTAGAGGTTAAAGAAGAAGTTAACGAATAAGGTGTTGCTTAAATTGTTTACCATTTTTTATCATATGATATAAAAAGAATAAAAAAAACTTTGTTTTTTTTAGTATTACATTTTTATCAATTTTTACTCATACAGACGTTCTTATCGTTTATTAATCCACCTTATTCATCATGCAAAGTTCGTTTATTAATATATATGTATATATTTTTTTTCTTTATAAAGATAGATTAACAACCCATGAGTATTCACGGTTGATAAGTTGGAAATCACTTGAGATGCTATATAAACATTTGTGGTAATTAAAAAACATTTAACAGTTTACAACTTCTCTTAAATATGTATTTATAATTACACATTTGGTAAAAATTATATAAAGATTTATAAAATATAATGGTGTTGTTGTAAGTGATGGCTAGATTATTCTCAATTTCGTCACATTTGTAATTAAAGGGGGGGGGGGGTGTAGATGTAAAATTCTTAAATGACGGTTGAGTCAATAGATTGTATCATTACATACATGCTATACTATCATATCATCTCTCAAATCATCACAAGGAGTAACTCATCGAAGACAGTATCTAGGGCTCGAATACTTCGCCGGAAGCTTCGTCGGAACAACAGCCGGCGCCGATTTTGTTGTCGGAATCGTTATTTACATGTTTACGATAGTCATCGTCCTTTACTTTTATCATTATTTTGGATTTAATCACTTCCAATCGTTGATGTTTGAATCCTTATTTACAAGTAATAATTGTAATCTTCCTTTAGTTTTAACATTATTTTTGAGTTAATCACTTCTAATCGTTGATTAAACACTACATTGACGTATTTGAGAGATGATCCGGTTATACTGATGTGTTAGTAATATTGACTGTTTAATGGTTAAAAATTTAGTCTTTTGAGTTTATTTTTCTTATGCTTTGTTCAACATGTGTGTATTTACCAATCGTAATATAGTCATAAACGGACAGTGACGATTTAATATTGATTGATTCAGTTAAAATTTGTTAAACACTGTTATAAGAACTGTAAGATTCCGAACCATTAAAGTTAGTTATAATAACTGTACGGTTATAGAAAGTCTAGATTTCTGAACCATTTACGTTAGATTTTTTCACGATGTGAATCCTTAGTATGTGCAGTCGAATCAGTATTCTCTTTGTAGTGTTGGTTATGTATATTTTAAGTATTAGTATTAAGTAAAGTACGAGAATGTGATGTTTTTATAATTTTTGAAATCAACCTTCTTATCATATTTATTGTTGCAGGTTTGATAATGTATTGTTCGTTTGTAAAGTATCTTCAAAACCCGGCATCATTGAGTATAGTAAGCATTGTTTATGTTATGTATAATTCATTTTTTGAGTATTATTGGTTGGTATTTTTTATGTTTAAAAGTTATAATACTAAATATACTAAATATTAATATATATACAGGATGTACCTATTTCATTTGTTAAGCAAGTCTTAACTGATGGCTGGCAAACAGTTGCTTCAGACCTTAATCTTCAAAAGGATTGTTTGCTCACCTTTCTTCCATTATCAAAATTTGGTCTCAATCTTTCATGTTATGTTAACGGCGTGCGTGGTGAATCTTATTACACAATTAATCGTTATCTAAGATTGGGTTTTATGGTACGGAATCTCATTTAATTTTCATTACATTTTATCGTTAATAGGTTTTTCATACTTTATCACCTAACTTAGAAGGGAAAACTCTATATATTATGTTTCATCTTATGTAGATCATTGAAGATGCTTTTCTTCAACAATGTTTTGGAGACAACCCACCAACTGGCGCATATGAAATATGTTATAAGGGTTCTTCGTGGACTGTATCAACAAGTAAGCTTCATTCAAGTTATGTATTCACCCAAGGATGGCCTGAAGTTTGCTACGACCTTGGCATACAAAAAGATGATTTACTGGTCTTCGAAAAACTGGATGATCTTTTATTGACTTAACGGTTTATCGAGACGAGATAGAGATAAGGTTGAGCAAGAAAGTTGAATCCGATGAAGATGATGTGTTTCAGATATCTAAGGCTGATTACTATGAAACGCTTTTGAAGGTGCGTATCTATTAAGTATTACATTTTGTATCCATTTTTACCCGTATTTTATTTGTTTTCCAACTGATGTTTTCCAGGACATAGAGGAGGATGATAACATTTATATTCCTGACGAAAATCCATCTTTTAGTAAGGTAGTTAATTAAGTATATCCAAACAATAGTGCTTTTTTGGTTCATTTAAATTTTCTGATTTTTAAAAGTCATGTTGTTAATGATTTTCTTACTTTGTATAAGAAATCAACAAGTCTACCAGCAGGAACAGTCCAGTCACGTACACCGAAGAAGGTTCATGTTCAAGAGACGTCGAGGAAACGTGATGCTTCATAGTTCAAGACAATGCAAGATGTAAGTTTACCACCACTAACATTTATTTATATTAATTTATTTATGATTAATGCATATTAAAACTCATGTTTAGAAACTCAAGCTTGAATGAAACAATACGAACTTGAGTACTGATTTGAAACTTGAACTTGCATCTAGATCGTTAGTGTTATAGTCTGTTTTTGGTCGTTTGGTTCTACAAACACATTCTTAAATCAATGTGCTGGATACGTAAGGTATATGAAATAGGTTCAATAACGACATTGGTTGTATTAGAGGTTTAACAACCAGACTGTTCATTTCGAAGGTTTACCATTCAAATAGTTTTTCAAGTACTGATGACATTATACAATAAATTTAATAAGTTTAGTATATTAGTTGTTTAAGTAAATCTGCAGCTCGATAAGAATGTATTGAAAGTCGGTCTTGGTTGGTTTTTTGCCCTATGTTTACTTCTGTTTTACTCTTGATTACTATTCCGATTATGTCCATTGCAATGTTTAAGTATCTAATGGTTTTGTAACATCTTTGGTTTTTTTCTATTAATCTGAAAATATGTGTGCGATTGATGAATAGATGCTACTTAATTGATTACCTTTTGTATATGAAATATGATGCGGTATAGTTTTATCTATTGATTTCAAAAAAACATTTAGGATGTAAAAACATGGATGTGCTAACATTATTCTTTCACAACAGGTTAAAGGAAAAGGAAAAGCTAAAGTTTTTGCTGACGGATCCGAGACAGTCAAGAATTTGAACAAAGAATGCCAAGGCCACAACGTATTAAAAAATCCGATTCTATTGCGTATCGTCCATCTGCAGATTACGTCAAGGTATGAAATATTTAATGTATTTTTATGAATTTCACTAATATTCGTTTTTATTGTCATTGGCTGCTTAGTCATATTCATAAGGTTTGATAGAAAATTGATAATTGTTGGTGAATAACATCTTTAAAATTCAAATTGGAGAATCTTTCATATTTTATTTTTTGGTGCTCAAATTGAATCAGTTGAGATTCATGTTCAAGTAGAATGAAACGAGTCTTAATTTAGTAAAAAGTGAATAGGTTTAGATTGAATAGTCTAAATGGGTTATAAGTCATACAAAGTCTAGATAGTATGCCACTACAACAAAAATGGCTTTTAGGACCTTTTCTGTGGGACGCTTGTAAAAGAGGGTCCTAAAAAACTATTTAATAGGACTAATGAACTTTTGGGGTTCTTTTATAATATACTCTACTAAACCGGTGTCCTAAAAAACTATTTAATAGGATGGATGATTTTTTTGGGGTCCTATTATCAGGTAATTTAATAGGACACTTAAAATGTAGATCCAAATAAAGTACTTTATAAGACATTTAATTGTTAGTGTCCTATTATGTGGTACGGTATTAGGATACTTGATCATCTGGGGTCCTATTATAACATAACTTAATAGGACACGTTGTAGTTAAGTCATAAATGTTTAGTGTTATAGGACCCTTTCGAGTCGAAGTCATATTAGAACTTAACTTAATAGGACACTTTACATTTAGGTCTTATAACTTTAAACTTTATAGGACTCTTAATCATTGTGGTGTTATTATAATACACCGTAATAGGACACTTGATATTTGAGTCATAAAACATTAGTTTTATAGAACGCTAATTCGTTAGAGTTTTATTATAATATAACTTAAAAAGATACTTGACACTTGGGTCTTATACATTTAACCTTTATAGGACGCTTAATCATTGTGGTGTTATTATAATATAGTGTAATAGGACACCTGATAATTAAGTCATAAAACATCAGTTTTATAGAACGCTTATTCGCTAGTGTTCTATTATAACATGACTTAATAGGACACTTGACGCTAGGGTCTTATAACTTTAACCTTTATAGAACGCTTAATCATTATGGTGTTATTATAATACACGGTAATGGTGGTGGTGGTGGTGGTGGTGAGTGGTGGTGGTGGCCGATGAGTGGTGGTGGTGGTGGCCGGTGAATGGTGGTGGAGGTGGAGGTGGTGGTGCTGATGAGAGGTTGTGGTGCTGATGAGAGGTTGTGGTGGTGGTGGCCGGTGAGTGGTGGTGGTGAGTGGTAGTGGTGGTGGCCGGTGGTGGTGGTGAGTAGTGGTGGTGGTGGTGGTGGTGGTGCTGAGTAGTGGTGGTGGCCGGCGGTGGTGGTGGTGATTAATTATGGAAAGTTAATCGAAAATTAATCGAGATCAATTGGTGATTAATCGATGCCTAATCGAGAATCAATCTATGTTTTTATTTTTATATTTTGGTTGAATAACATTATAAATGCATAAGCTTTAATTACTTATATTTTTAAAATGATGTCCTATATTCTATACATTAAATCGTGTGGAGGCAGTATGGTTTCCAAGGGAACGTCGTAATTAAGTCTGACCAACCCAGCACGGGCTCGGTTAAGACAACGTAGTCTGGGCAGATCTTGACTAGGGCCACCGTTTACGCGGTGTGACATTGGGTCTCAAAAAGAAAGTCACCGTTCAAAAAAAAATTATAAAATATTGTTAACCCAAAAATAAAACTTACGAATATTTATAAACATCCCAACTAAAATTGTATAAACATATATTTCATTCAAATATATATAATAGATATAGAATATATATAATAGATATTTCATTCAAAATACATTCTCATCCCACCTCTTCCTCTTCTCTACATTACACCCACATAAACCCTATGTGACAACCGGTACTTAACAACATCTAATTACATGATTAACAAACATTTTAGGCGATAATAGGTAGTTTTTAAGGAACGAATTAACTTAATTAGGCTCTTGGTATGCGTAGGAACGCTTATCGGACAGTGCGCGTATGAGGATTTTCGGGAAAAATGGGAGACGATAAACGATAACGAATTGATGTCGTACAAAATACTGACCACGCCGACAAATATGAATTTTATACATATAACTTAAACCTATGGATTTTGTTTAGCGAAATTTTCACGCTTTCGAATGTCACAAAACGCATACGTGAACGAAAAACACGATCGCAGGAACGCACCGACAATAAAACATACACATCGGACTCGCGTATTGCCTTTAAAACTGAAATATTATGACATATTTAGCGCTGTAATCGAATTTCAATATCCGCAGACTAAAACAGATCGAAGAACGAATTTAGAACCGACAACCGGAACAGTTTACGCATTTTAACGCAATCGACAAAATACGCTTCAGAATATCGATTTCCGATGTAATTTCGAGTGTTAAGACTTTAAAATTTAATTTTTCAACATTTTATGGCACTCGGGTGTGAAAACGGGCTTCGAAATTGTTATTAAGCCTCTCAAGACACGTTAACGGGCCCTGGGCCCAACCCACCTACTAAAAACCCACCCTCACCGTCAATTCACATTTTGAAAACCCTAAACAACATACACGAACACAACTAGCAGACATCCTCTCTCTCTCGTGTCTTGACCGGTGAATGGAGATCGGAGCTCCGGCGCCACGTTTTTTTTTCTCCGGCGAATCGCTCACCCAAACACCCATCCTCCCTCCTTCACACTCACACAACCTGTAACCCCTTTCTTCTCCGGCCACACAACACCCCTACCTGCATGACCTGAACGAGAAAGAACTATGGAAGGAATCGACGAGAGAGAGAGGAGGAGGAGCCAGCGGCAGCACCGCCGATTACGGCGGCGGTGGTGTCCTAGTTTTTCCGAAGAGTTACCGGTGAAGATGATGGTGGTTGGTCGGTGACTCTCTGACGGCGGTTGTGGAAGTTCTTGCAGCGAAGCTCCGATTTCAGGTGCGACAGGGAACAACAAAAAAAATCCGGTAAGATTACACCTCCTTGTTCTTTTCATCGCATGGCCCTATCCATTCATCTCGGTATATATTTGTTAAACTTGTGATACAAATAATTTTAATATCATGGAACTTAATGCTAATATATGGATGGTTTATTTGTAGGTAATCCATGAGTATTGAGGACGCATGATGACTCAAGATTTTATGCTTCTTATTTCTTTAATTGCTTTTAATTTCTTTGTTAAATGTTAAGAATTTATGTTAGATAATGTTATAACTTATTATGGTTAGTGTTTTTGTTATGAACATGCTTATTTGAAATATAATGAAGTTTTATTTCTTTCATTAGTTCATGTTATACAATAACTATTAGGATGTTATATGTTGTTGGTCTGTTTATAAAATTGGTTTTATAATCTTATTTGAGATATTAGGATCATTTTCTTGATGTTAAAGTAGCTATAACGTTACATCATAAGGGTCCTATAAATTAATTTTTAAGGACACTTTTGTATGTGTATCAAAAGATTAAAAGTATGTAATCACATATTAGAACATTGTAAAAATGTCCTAATATGTTCTTTTTAGGACGCTATTTAAGTTGTCTAAAAACATATTATACGACCATAAAATTGGTTTCATAATAAATTAGCTATAATGTTACATCATAAGGGTTCTATCAATTAATTTCTAAGGACGCTTGTAAGTGTATCAAAAGATTAAAAGTATGTAAGCACATGTTAGAACATCGTAAAAGTGTCCTAATATGTTTTTATTAGGACACTACTTTGGTTGTTCAAAGGCATATTACACGACTATAAAATTGGTTTCATAATCTTATTTGAGATGTTAGGACGCTTTTTTAGTTTCGGGACTTATTACGGCCCCTTTACATGAAACGCTTTTACCGTTGGTCCTATTAAATGAAAGGTCCTATAAAATAGCATTTTAGGACGCTTTTGCGCGTACTAAAAATTCAGTTTTCTTGTAGTGTGCGTAAAATTCTTTAAGTCATTTTTTATTAAAAGATTTCAGATTATTAATTATTAATTACAATAAAATTGTTTCCCTAATATCATAATCTATAAATACATTAACATTAATAATAAAATTGAAATTAAGGCAAAGCATATTATTTACTTAAAGGCTGTTCAAAATGTGAAGCTTTGAAAGAATATGAAAAGGAATGCACGCAAACTTTCTAATGTTGGCATGCATGCTGAATTCTTCAACTTTAGTCATAAAGGAGACTATAGGCTGGTATGTTTTTTTACATGATTTACCATCATATTTATTTCATTTTTTCTATTGAGTTATATTTGTTTTTTTTTCAACGTATTTAGCGTCTTCCTGTTGAAGTTGTAACGAGAGCAGGCCTGTCTTATAACTTGCAACCTTTATCCGTTCAAAACATGACTGGGGATGTTGAGGTTTATGAAACGAAGACCGAGTTAAACGGTGGTAGATTACATTACGCCGTTGATGGTTGGAGGAAGTTCATGGCAGATAACGACTTGGAGTTTGGTCATATGCTGCACTTCACTTATGTAAATTCCCAGAAGAAGATTGTGTTGAATGATGTAACCTCGATCTAAGCAAAACTGGTATGCATTTTTTTATAACAGCTATGGTTTGTTAAGTTGTTGGTTAGTATTTTTGATATGTACATTTTGGTGGTTGGGGTGATGGACATGAAAACTTTGCATACTTTGTTATGGTTTAGTTTATGTAGATGTTTTGTAATGGTACAAAAAACTTAGTTAAATATGTGGTTGAATAGTGTTAGTGTTTGATGTTATTATCATTGTCTTTATACATGTTTACAATAGTTTACCAAGTACTTTTGTTTTTGTCATATGGCCATTTTTAACTTCTGGCTAGGTTAACGTTTTCTTATGTTTATAATGTTACGTTCTTGATTTATACAATAGTTAGATGATATTCTTTTGTATAATTTAGGTATCGATTCTTCTAACCATTCACAATCTTCATATTTTCGCAATAAAATTTTGTTATTTTATTTGAAAGATGTGATCACTCTAAGGAAGTTTTGTAACCATTGACAATCTTCATATGTAGTCTACAAGGAAGTTTTTTCCGGGATTTAATAATTTTCTGATTGTTTCTTCCAATGTATGCGATTGTACAGAATATTACATTTCAAAGTAAATAATTTGGTTTTGGTTGAACCAGCGTATTACGCGGGCATTAATCTAGTAAACACATAAACCGGGTAATGGTCGCGTAATTTATAAAAGTTATGAACCCGGGTTAAAGATTTTGGGTTAAATTTGTTGTCACGACCCCCAACCCACCCTGGACGGAATCGGGTGCCGTGAACAGTCCAGCGGTACCGGTGATCATTTTGAAAACGTTGCAGCGGAAATTTCATCAGGACCGTGAGTTAGGAAAAATATCAGAGTTTAGAAAACACCGGATTTTATTTAATAAATAAATGGGATAAACCCATGTTTTATAATGGTAGCTTTAATAAAGATAAATTTTATTACATAAAACAATATTTCTTATTTTAATTAATAAATAAGCCACTTCTTGATGCCTTTCAGTGCCGTATCCATCTCTTACTCCCATCTACTGTAATTACCTGAAAGGTGTTTTAAAAAGGTTTTGTCAGCGGGAAATACTGAGTGAATCATTCTATTTTGCATAATGATGCATAGTTATTAATTACAGCATAAGAGCGATTACAATGGCTTCTATCTTATTTTTTATCTCGCGCTCTGTCACAATGGTGACAAGTCACAATGGTGACAAGTCACAATGGTGACGATGGTCATACCACTATTAGATCAATGAACCTAAATAGTGATGATTATCCCTGTAGGTCAATGAACCTAACAGTGATTATCCCGAGTAGGTCAATGAACCTAACTGGGAGAAAATTAGTAATGTGCACAATACCCCACTAACCAGTAATTCAAGATATCCACGACTTATTCCCTGTAATTATAACCTTGAAAATAATTTGAAGTATTGTAAAATAGTTGATAAAAAGAGAATGACTCACATATAATCATGCAGATTCATACAACCACAATTTTGTCTACAGATAAGCTTTTGCAGATTCCTACAGGCAGAGCTTAGCCTATTGATTAACCTTGTAACCTAGTGCACACGATTAGGTAAATAACTAATACAGCAGTTACGACAATTCACGAGATTAAACCCTCACAACGATTTACAAGTGCAATACTTAACAATCCAGCGGATTCACAACGAATGACAGAGTATAGTCCGAGTTCGAACAGCACTCAAACATTCAAGTCGAAATCACGATGAATAACAAGTATAAACTCAATTTGAGTGGCACTTAAACAATCGTTGGATAGTTATAATCGATCGGACGTTGAATCGTAATAGCGATCGAGTTAATACCCGGCATCGTAGCAGCAACCCCCTACTAATTAGTGTTTTGTGTGTGTTAATTTGTGGTAAACAGAGCATAACTCCGTGCCTGAAGCGAATTCCTTCGTCGAACAAACGCACAGAAGCCAGTCCCACGACCCTCTATTTATACCCAAATTTTGTCACCCCTTGCGCACCGTAACAATATAACCCTTACGGTGCGCAAGGGTCACAAAATGGCCATCTGCTTGCCACGTTTGGGAGAAAGCCTGCTGAGTCGACGTTTTAATTAAATTCGATTTTTATAATAAGTTATAAGGATAATCATCGAGTAGGGAATACCCCCCATGAGTTTTTGGGGCCCTGATCCTGATTCTGATTGTTCTGATATTTTTAGGGTTTGTGTAGAATTACTTGGGTGTCTTAATTAGGTTTTCCTATTGAATAAAATAATAAAATAAATAGGACTTTTAATGAGGGTTGTTACATTCTCCCCACCTTAATAAAAATCTCGTCCTCGAGATTTACTGGAATAAGTAGGAATACTTTTTCTTCATCTTAGATTCCAGCTCCCAAGTGTATTTGGGTTATTATATTTCTTTTAGAAGTATGTCACCTTTTAGTTAATAAAAATAATATTAGGGTAGATGACCCAGAATTGAAATATTAAATTTTGTGAATACGAATTGTACAATAAGTAGGATTCAATGGTTCTACTGAATTAGTTCAAGAAATCGATGACAAACGAATGAGATGAAATGATATAATTTCCAAGATGACTAGGTCCAAGCCAAAAAGATATATGATCAAATGAATGGGAAGGACTTTTAAAATCAATAAAATTCTTTGTCAAAAGGAAGCTTACTTTGATTGGCAACTGAGGAAGACTTAGAATTGACAGATTTCAAATGAAATAAAAGCATGAAAAATGATTTCTCAAATATTTATGATATTAGAAAATCAAAGTGTTGATATGAGTGAATTGCAAAGATACACCAAAAGACAATAGAGTTAATGTATTCTTATTTCAAGTTTCAAGTTGTTTTAATTGTAAAACAATGTGATAATACATTATTAGTGACCATATTTTTCATACTATATCCTAGAGATTGAAATATAAAAAGCACAAGTTGTTTTGATATGACCAACTATTATACTAAGTTTTGTAAAGCAAGTATAATATATATTATTGGTGTTCCTACCTGAATCATATCTTACATAAATATAAATACTATGTAATATATATTATTTGTTACACATTTTTACTTATATGTAAATGGTTACTGCTTTTAAATAAATATTATTTTAGTATTTTACTATACTATGTAAAATAACTTATTTTTACTATGTAATATATATTACAAAATTCCGTAATGAAGTTATTATATTTACAAAATATTTTAGTATTTTTGTAAAAGAATTCACTATTATTTATAATGTTTTATTTGTCCTTTTTATTTTATGAAAATATGTCTTCTCCAAAGAATGTATATTTTCATATATATAAAAAAAATTTACTAATTAAGTATGATGACTTAATTTATATATATTAACTAGTCATTATCATGGTGAATATTGGTTAGTGCTGCCTTGTTTAAGCATAGGTGATCAGTCCATGCCTAACTAAGGCTAGGCTATCCAATACCTGCTTTTGATAATAACCCTAGTATTTAAAAATAATCTTAATACTACTACTACTATTAATATATTATTATTAATAATAAAATTATCAATAATAAATAACTAAACAATAATTTTAAATAAAAGTATACCTCAAACATAGTTTTTATACATATATATAAAAATATAATTTCTTTACCGCAATGGTTTAAAATGTAGTAATACTATATTTGTAAATTAGGTAATTCCAAATCAAGTAAATTTATATATAATGTTTTTCGATCAACGATGATAGAGCAATAAATATTAAGAAAGGCTCGATTGATATTGTAATAACTATTAAGAGATATACCGAAATATAAATTTGGGTATCATTATTTAAGCACATGATTATTTTAAGATTCCTTGTATAGAATAAAAACAAAGTGGATTTAATATAAATAATTAAATGATTAAATCCGAGATTAGCACAATCTTCAGATTTTGTGAAAATGTTACCTCAAAGTGATTGTGATCATAGAAATGATTTAGTGAAGTCGAGGATCACACAAGCATGTTAGAGTTCAAGAGAATTAAAATGCTTGTTAAGATTATTTTGAATATGATGGTTTTAATTCATCATATGGAACTTTGAATTGAATATGTAATGCGAGCAAGTTCAAACAATTGAACTCGGTTTAAACAAAATGAGTTTAAATAAGAAAGTTCAGACATGGTCATAACAGAAACCATGGATGCCAAAGAAAATTGAGTTTTTCAAAAATTTATTGACTCGATATTAAGAGTCATCGTTTAACAATAATGCGGTTCACCATGCCAAAATCAATTCTAACTAAAGGATATTTGAGTTTGGATAAAACGACAAATTAGAATGAAGCCCTCCAGTGGAATTCAGAAATTAAATGAACCACATGCACAACAAATCGGTGCATGTGTAACGTGTGGATTTACCAAGAAATGAAATGAATCAATATTCGCTACTATGAAATAAATCCTCCTGGTATGATGACCATTAGGGGAAGTAGAAACACGAAAGTTAATTTATTATATGCAAAAGTCAAAATTTCAACGAAAGAAGTATAGGAACTTCTATCCGGAATTTCGTGTGATAACTGTTGTTAAGTGACATTATCAGGGAATGCCGAAAAATGAAATAGGAAATTTGCAAAAGTATGTGACTTCTTTTTGTAGTGATAATAATTATGACTCTGATTAGACTGTGCACGGATGTTTATGAAATCCTGTTCTAGCGTACCTTATCACAACTTTACATGCTTTTTACTTGCGTTAATAGTGTTAGAAATTCTTTACACTTTCGATAGTATCCCAACTTAATGGGTTTCCTTTGTTTATTTTATCACACAAGCTACGAGACAGATGATTAAACGAAATAATGTTTGATATTGGAAAAGAGATTCCTGAATAAGAATTCTAGACACAGATACTGGTGCTTTATTCTTAATTGACTTTTGGAATTCTTTATAGATATACATATCTATATATATATTTCACATGTTGTAATATACATACCCTCTATCAGGTCAATATTTTTAACAAACTCATATTTTCAAAAACCAGTCAGATATTAGATCATGATACTATTTTAGGGAAATCTTGTCACTTGCTGACATATTATATACCTTCTTACCCGGTTCTCGCCGGAGAGGTAACTTCAGCATATCCGGACAAACTGGAGAGTCTGCTATATCATACCCAGTCTTGCCGAAGAAAATTTTCTATTTCCCATAAATAGTATCTTTTCAAAAAAAATGCCTATCTTATCAGGGCTTTTATTCAGAATTAAGGAAATTTGTATTTCCATAACAAATTTTATATTGATCACTAGACGATTCCCCTGTGACAGTGTCAATTTGATCATTCTTTCAACTAGTGACTCAGGTCATTTTACTGTTGATCATTCTTTCAACTAATAATTCTAATCATAACACTGTTGATCATTCTCTCAACTAGTCATAATTATTAAATTAATTATTAAATTAATTAGTCCAAAAGGAAACCCTAATTTAGACACCCAAGTGATTCTGAACAAACCCTAAAATTTTCAGAATTTTCAGAATCAGGATTAGGGCCCCTAAAACTCAGGGGGGGGGGGGGGGGGTTAAACCCTATTGACGATTATCCATTTTAAACGTTGGCAACAAGGAATTATCGAAAACTGTCAACTCAGCAAAGCTAGTCCCAACCGTGGCAACCTATACCTAAAAAATAGGTCTCACGCGGCCCGCCTCAGGTTAAGCTTATTTCTCACGCGGGCCGCCTCAGGGTCAAATTTTAACTATAAATAGTGGACAGTGGGACTTGAATTCTGAAAGAAAAACGACGTAAAAATTCACTATACACTGCAAGTTACGTTCGAATTACTACGAAAACAATCACAGTTCACAAATCGACGCCGCAAAACAGGGTATTAGCACAATCGCTACTACGATTCATTTTCCGACGATCAATATATCCAATGGATGTTTAAGTGCCGCCCACATTAGGGTTATACTTTATCGTTCGTCATTAATTTGACGGATCATCGTTAATTCGATGGATGAAGTATTATACTTTGTCGTTCGTCATTAATTTGACGGATCATCGTTAATTCGATGGATGAAGTATTGCACTTTGTCGTTCATTGTGAGAATTTGATCTCGTGAGTTATCGTAATTGCTGGATTGATTACTAACCCAGTTTTGTGTGCATTGTTATTTAAATTAGGTTAACAAGGCTAAATCATAGACTAAACTCTGTCCGTATTAAATCAGCAATGTGAGTCATTCTCTCTTTTTATCAAATCTATTTACAAAACCCTATTTATTTCAAAGTTATAATTACAGGGATTAAGTTTATGTAATCACCATATTACAGCCGGTATGTGGGGTTTTGTATACATTACTTGATAATCTTCACCATTGGGGCAGCCAATGGGTGATATGACCATAGTCACAGACACCATTGGACGGAAGGGCCAATGGGTCGAGTGACAAAGTACTGTGGGTAAATGGTTTGATATCAGAAACATTGTAATCTTCCTTAATACTGTAAATTATAACAAATGTGTAATTTTAGTAAATAGAATGATTCACTCAGTATTTCCCGCTGACAAAACCTTTTTCAAACATGTGTCAGGTGATCTGTTGTAAATCAGGAAAAGTGCTGGGGAGCATTTCAAGCTTAAGATAGTGGCTCATTATAAAATAAAGAAATAAATTTTGTAATATCACGATTTCATAGTAAAAACATAATATTGTAAATTATCGGGGTTTTATCCCGAATTGTGAAATAAAATAAATCGGGAAAATTTAGCTTTAAACGATCCTGTTAAATAAACTTCCGCTGTTAAACTTAATCAATTAAATACCGCAGTATTTCTGTCCCGCGGCTCCTGAAACGGGTCAAACCGGGTCGGGGGTCGTGACAGAAAAAGGTGGTATCAGAGCCACTGAGTTAAGCTAATTAAGTATTTAGAAATACTTAATTTTTCCTGATTACTATTATGTGATTATGTGTGATATTAACTGATTATTTGTTAGTTACAGTATGGGTAAGCAAAAGCTGTCAAGCATCTATCTTAAATTAGATAGATCATCCAATGAGAAGGGAAGTTCATCCCAAACCAAATCCTCGAATCAGGCTGAAATTCCTGAAGAAGGAATATTTGTGCGAAAGGCACAATACGAGGAATCACTTTCTCCTAGAAGGAGGGAGATGATTATTAAGAAAAGTAAAGAGAAAATTCGAGAAAAGAGGATTAAACGGGAAACTCAGGAATTAATTGATAAATCACCTTGGGAAGATAAGCTAGATGAGAAATGGGCAAATTTATATATGCTAGCCACAGTAGCAGAAAATATAAATCTTTAATATTTTAAAGTTTTAGCACCTTACCCTTACAATCTAGAAACCCTGTACAATAAATAAAATTTCAAAACTTAAGTGTGTTTTTCAGTTATCTTTGTAATAAATTAGTACACAGTATGTAATAAATTAAACGGTTATTTATGAATTTTAACTTAAGTATTTTATGCATTTTGCATATATGCTACATCAGCATGAGTGGGATATCTGAAGCCTTTCAGAACCTTAATCTTTACCCAGTGAATATCGAAGTTTCCAAAGAATATACTAGCTACTTTCCAGATGTAGAACAACCGGTAGAATTCAAGGTTCCACATGTGAACAAGCCAAAACGAAAGAAAAGAAGTTATGTAGGATGGAGGAAAATACGTAAGAAAAAGCCAGCTACAAAACTTCCCAAAATAAATAATCCTTTGAAAAAGGGAAAAGAAATTATAACCGGAGAAAGTTCCAAACAACAGGAAATGGAAACTGAAGACAAGGAAGAGGTTAAGGAAATAGGAATACAGATGGAGGAAGTTACTAAAGAAATAGTAATGGAAGTTGGGCAAGGCTCTAGACCAACTCAGATAGAAATCGGAGAGAGCTCCAATCCAAACCAGGAAAGGACTTTTCAAGATGAGATAGATTTCCTATTGGCAAGCTGTGAAACAATTCAGCCTGTCAATAATAATAATAATAATATTTTTAATTATCCTCTTGAAAACCAACTCCCTATGAATTGGGAACCAGCAATTCCAGACCCAATAGTCCACTCTCAACCCATAGGAATGGACGAATGGTGGACAAACGATTGGCAATTCCAAAATATTGTCAACGATCCTTACTCTTTTCTTCCACAATTCGATCCAGAACCCCTACCTAATCCACCCATGAGTAATGAAAACATGGCTGAACTTCGCCACTTTGGTGAAGAGTTGTTTGATGCTAATACTAGAATCAGGGAAATAGGGGGACAGATTGCCTGGAAGTACGATGAGAGGGAACTGCGTTTTTAGAACAGCAAGTGACGAGAGATAGTAGGATGGTAAAACGGTGTTTGTATAATAGTAATAGTAAAGTTAGTCTGTAAATAACAAATAAAACTCTGTATGATATTTGTGAGTAATGATGCATACTATGATAGATATAAAATGAAATCGAGAAATCGATTGTTTTGACTATATTTGTATTATAAAATTTTCTGATTGTTTGTATGTAATTGTTATTTAGCAGATACTAATAAAAATTTATATATATATTATCAGATGGCAAACAGTGGTAATGAACCTATAAATGAAGTTAATCAGTCTGAACAACATTCAAGAGATCAATATATGACTCGGCAAGATATCGAAAACATTGTTGCTCAAGGGATAGCCAATGCTATTCCAGCATTCGTTGCTGCTATAAAGAATCCAATCGAACCGCAACAAATAGTCCCTAGTAAATAGATTACTGAAGATAACTTCAGTAATAGTGTAAATGGAGGCAATAATCATGTTAATCATAATAGGGAACCACATCAAGCTCCATTACCTAAGAAAATGAAAACTGCAACGCCTGGTTGCACTTTCAAAGAATTCCTTGCTTGTAAACCCACTGAATTTGCTGGCAATGAAGGAGCAACTGCATCACTGCGTTGGTTAGAGAAATCCGAAGCAGTCATTGCAATAAGTAAATGTGGTAAAGATGATCAGGTCATGTATGCATCAAATCTCTTCAAGGAAGGAGCACTCGAATGGTGGAACACTGTTTTACAATCAAAAGGAAGAGTAATAGCTTATGCTATGACTTGGGAAGAATTTAAGAGTTTGGTGGAAAGAAAATTCTGTCCCGAGTATGAAAAAGAACAGATGGTGAATAAGTTTCTAAATCATCGGATGATGGGTGTGGATTGTCGTGGGTATACCTCGACATTCTTTGAATATGCAAGAGTGGTACCAACACTGGCTTCGCCAGAACCGGTATTCATTTCTCGCTATATTTGGGGGTTAATTAGCGAAATCCGCAATATTGTTAAAGCTGCGAGACCTCGCACTATTGATGATGCGGTAGAATTAGCTAATACTCTAACCGATGAACTGGTACGCACAAGAGATGAAAAGGAACTAGCTCAGAAGATTACCCAAGGATTTCGGGCGGGTAATAGTAATAATTTCAAGAAAAGAGGAACAGGGCAATATTCAAATCCACCTTTCTGTAGAAATTGCAAAAGGAAGCATTACGGAAAATGTAATTTAACTTGCAACCTTTGCAAGGGGATAGGTCACCGTGAAGAAAACTGCAGAAAGAAAACCGTAATCTGTTTTAACTGTGGAGAAGCGGGGCATTATAAAACAGAATGTCCTAAATTGGTTAAACCAGTAGATAACAAACCCAAAACGACCGAAGGAACTACTAAGAAGAATGCCAGGGCATTTCAGCTGACCACTCAAGAAGCAGAACTCATTCCGGATGTGATAGCGGGTACGTTCTTAGTTCACAACGTGTACGCAAAAGTATTATTTGACCCTGGTGCAAACCAAAGTTTTATCAATACTTCATTCTGTCAAGCTCTTAGTTTACCTTTAACCAATATTAGGCAGATTTTTACAGTTGAAACAGCAGACGGAAATTCAGTTAAAATAGATAAAGTTTTGCAAGAAGGAAACATAGAACTTTTAGGACATAAATTTTCTGCAAAACTATTGCCAATGAATTTAGCTGAATTTGATGTTGTATTAGGAATGGATTGGTTAGTAGCCAACCATGCTAGAATCCTTTGTGATCAGAATTCCATAGAAATTCAATCACCCACCGGAGAAATGATTAGGATTACAGGAGATAAACCACGTAAGCCCATGAAGTTCATATCAGTAATGAAAGTTGCTAATTATGAACGAAAACAAGGAATAGTGTATATGATTTCGGTAATCATTAGCACTAAGGGTAAAGATCTTAAGGAAATATCAGTAGTTTCAGAATATCCTGATGTATTTCCAGAAGATTTACCAGGATTACCTCCAGATAGGGAAGTAGAATTTAGGATTCATCTAATTCCAGGAACTACACCGATAGCCAAGGCACCTTATCGGTTAGCACCCACAGAAATGTTAGAACTGAAAAAGCAATTAGATGAATTATTAAGTAAAGGATTCATACAACCTAGCTCATCCCCTTGGGGAGCGCCAGTGTTGTTTGTAAAGAAAAAGGATGGTTCAATGAGAATGTGTATCGATTATAGGGAATTGAATAAGGTTACAATTAAGAATCGATATCCATTACCTAGGATTGATGATCTTTTTGATCAACTTCAGGGGGCTAGATATTTTTCTAAGATAGATTTACGCTCCGGATATCATCAATTAAAGGTACAAGAAGAAGACATACCTAAGACTGCTTTCAGAACTAGGTATGGTCATTACGAGTTTACAGTCATGCCCTTCGGATTAACAAATGCGCCTGCAGCATTTATGGACATGATGAATAGGATATGTAAACCGTACTTGGATAAATTTGTAATTGTTTTCATAGACGATATACTTATTTATTCCAAAAGTCAGACAGAACATTGTGAACATCTTCATGCACTCTTAACTTTGTTAAGAAAAGAAAAGAAAAGTTGTACGCCAAATTCTCGAAATGCGAATTTTGGTTAAAGGAAGTGCAATTTTTAGGACACATGGTGAATCAAGAAGGTATTCATGTAGATCCTGCTAAGATAGAAGCAATTACCAAATGGAAGGTTCCACAAACAGCAATGGAAATAAGAAGTTTTATAGGATTAGCTGGGTACTATAGACGGTTTATTAAGGATTTTTCCAAGATAGCTGTACCATTAACTAAGCTAACCTGTAAAGCTACTAAGTTTGAATGGGGACCTAAACAAGAAGAAGCTTTTAGAATTTTGAAACAGAAATTAACCCATGCACCAATCTTAGCCTTACCAGAAGGAACTGAAGATTTTGAAGTATATTGTGATGCTTCAAAATTAGGATTTGGATGTGTGCTTATGCAACGCAAGAAGGTAATTGCATACGCATCAAGGCAATTGAAAAAGCACGAAGAAAATTATACGACTCATGATTTAGAATTAGGAGCCGTAATTTTTGCCCTTAAAATTTGGAGACATTATCTGTACGGAAGTAAGTTTACTATCTATACAGATCATAAGAGTTTAAGATATATATTTGGGCAAAAAGAGTTAAACATGAGGCAAAGGAGATGGATGGAAATCTTAAGTGACTACGACTGTGATATTCAGTATCACGAAGGAAAGGCGAATGTAGTTGCAGATGCCTTAAGTCGTAAGTATTATGAAAAACAAAGACGAGTTCGTGCTCTCAGATTAAATCTACCAATAGATTTAATGGAACAATTGAAGAATGTTCAAACTACAGCAATCAAGGATGATGCTGAAGGAATGAAAGGACGAATCAAGGAATTAGAACAAGGAGCAGATGGAATTTGGAGATTCCACAAAAGTAGAATTTGGGTACCTAAGCAGGGAGACTTAAGACCTAAGATTTTAGAAGAAGCTCATAAATCTAGGTATACCATGCATCCAGGAAACAATAAGATGTATCAAGATTTAAGAAAGAACTTTTGGTGGATAGGAATGAAAAAAGACATAGCCAGCTATGTTTCTAAATGTCTTACTTGTTCACAAGTTAAGGCAGAACATCAGAAACCTTCAGGATTACTACAACAATTAGAAATGCCAGTATGGAAATGGGAACTTATAACAATGGATTTTGTTACTAAGTTACCCAAAACCAGAAAAGGTAATGATGCGATTTGGGTAATTGTGGATCGATTAACCAAATCTGCTCACTTTTTACCAATGAAAGAAACCTTTAGCATGGAGAGACTGGCTAAATTATATGTAAATAAAGTTGTATCTTTACATGGAGTTCCACTCTCCATTGTTTCGGATAGGGATAGTCGTTTTACTTCCCATTTCTGGAAAAGTTTCCAGCAAGCTATGGGAACTCGACTCAACCTAAGCACTGCATATCATCCCCAAACAGATGGACAAAGTGAAAGAACAATCCAAACTTTAGAAGACATGCTCCGAGCATGTGTAATAGACTTTGGTGGAAGTTGGGATGATCATTTACCATTAATTGAATTCTCCTATAACAATAGTTATCACTCAAGCATTGAAACTGCTCCATTTGAAGCATTATATGGAAGAAAGTGTAGAACTCCAGTTTGTTGGGCAGAAATAGGAGAAGGTCAATTGTCAGGTCCAGAGATTGTGCAAGAAACAACTGATAAGGTTACTCAAATCAAAGAAAGACTGAAGACGGCTCGAGATCGCCAGAAGAGCTATGCAGACAATAGAAGCAAGCCACTAGAATTCCAAGTTGGAGACAAGGTATTATTGAAAGTTTCTCCTTGGAAAGGAGTTGTTAGATTTGGTAAGAAAGGAAAGCTAAGTCCAAGATACGTAGGACCATTTCCAGTGATCCAACGTATAGGACCAGTAGCTTATCGATTACAGCTACCAGAAGAATTAGCTGGAGTACATGATGTATTTCATGTATCCAATCTCAAGAAATGCTTATCAGATGAATCACTGGTAGTACCTCTTCAAAATATAGAGGTAAACGAAAAGTTGAAATTCGTTGAGAGACCTCTTCAAATTGAGGATCGAAAGATCAAGTTTCTCAAACACAAACGACTAGTTCTAGTCAAAGTCAGATGGGATTCAAAGAGAGGAGCTGAGTACACTTGGGAGCTGGAATCAGAAATGAAGAAAAAGTATCCTCAATTATTCCAATAAATCTCGAGGACGAGATTTTTATTAAGGTGGGGAGAATGTAACAACTCTCATCAAAAGTCATAATTATTAAATTAATTAGTCCAAAAGGAAACCCTAATTTAGACACCCAAGTGATTCTGAACAAACCCTAAAATTTTCAGAATTTTCAGAATCAGGATTAGGGCCCCTAAAACTCAGGGGGGGGGGGGGTTAAACCCTATTGACGATTATCCATTTTAAACGTTGGCAACAAGGAATTATCGAAAACTGTCAACTCAGCAAAGCTAGTCCCAACCGTGGCAACCTATACCTAAAAAATAGGTCTCACGCGGCCCGCCTCAGGTTAAGCTTATTTCTCACGCGGGCCGCCTCAGGGTCAAATTTTAACTATAAATAGTGGACAGTGGGACTTGAATTCTGAAAGAAAAACGACGTAAAAATTCACTATACACTGCAAGTTACGTTCGAATTACTACGAAAACAATCACAGTTCACAAATCGACGCCGCAAAACAGGGTATTAGCACAATCGCTACTACGATTCATTTTCCGACGATCAATATATCCAATGGATGTTTAAGTGCCGCCCACATTAGGGTTATACTTTATCGTTCGTCATTAATTTGACGGATCATCGTTAATTCGATGGATGAAGTATTATACTTTGTCGTTCGTCATTAATTTGATGGATCATCGTTAATTCGATGGATGAAGTATTGCACTTTGTCGTTCATTGTGAGAATTTGATCTCGTGAGTTATCGTAATTGCTGGATTGATTACTAACCCAGTTTTGTGTGCATTGTTATTTAAATTAGGTTAACAAGGCTAAATCATAGACTAAACTCTGTCCGTATTAAATCAGCAATGTGAGTCATTCTCTCTTTTTATCAAATCTATTTACAAAACCCTATTTATTTCAAAGTTATAATTACAGGGATTAAGTTTATGTAATCACCATATTACAGCCGGTATGTGGGGTTTTGTATACATTACTTGATAATCTTCACCATTGGGGCAGCCAATGGGTGATATGACCATAGTCACAGACACCATTGGACGGAAGGGCCAATGGGTCGAGTGACAAAGTACTGTGGGTAAATGGTTTGATATCAGAAACATTGTAATCTTCCTTAATACTGTAAATTATAACAAATGTGTAATTTTAGTAAATAGAATGATTCACTCAGTATTTCCCGCTGACAAAACCTTTTTCAAACATGTGTCAGGTGATCTGTTGTAAATCAGGAAAAGTGCTGGGGAGCATTTCAAGCTTAAGATAGTGGCTCATTATAAAATAAAGAAATAAATTTTGTAATATCACGATTTCATAGTAAAAACATAATATTGTAAATTATCGGGGTTTTATCCCGAATTGTGAAATAAAATAAATCGGGAAAATTTAGCTTTAAACGATCCTGTTAAATAAACTTCCGCTGTTAAACTTAATCAATTAAACACCGCAGTATTTCTGTCCCGCGGCTCCTGAAACGGGTCAAACCGGGTCGGGGGCCGTGACAGTCGCGCCCTGCGACAGGTAATACCCTTTGGTGTCGCGCCCTTCCACGGGCTCTAGCGACCCGCGAGACCTGAGTATAAGCTTGTCGCGGCCCTCGACAGGCTTAAGAACTGGCGAAACTTGTTTATTTTATTTGTTTTGACATATGGACTCACTTCGATATGTTATAAACTTCATATGACTAACACATTTCATGATTTATGAAATGTAGGTATATCTTGAAGTACCGGATGACGATCAAGCTCAATAAAGAATCAAACACGATCAAATTTAAGCTTCCACATTACGTTTCGTCGTTACGAAATTAAACAACGATATTCTGTTGAAATGTTTTAAATTTCAAGATGATTTATGAAACTCGAAATTTTAAATGGATGTGTATTTGTATATACACATTCATACGCGAAGAGAATATGAAATTTTGATTTATAACTTAAGGGCCTTACATTGGTGCACGCTGATTGATGCCACGTATGTGTCCTTGTGTACCTTCTTGTATCCTGTATGATTTGTTAACTGTAGAGCATGATCGGATACAGCCTGTCAGACGATCACTGGTGCACTGCTCTGCCATTTGTACCTTTAGTACTTATCATTGGATTACCTGCGCTTCTGTCCTCCTCGCGACCCTCGGGGATATCCCGTGCAGCCGGCGCAAGATCCAGGAAGTGAGGGTTTTCATCTAAGGAGCTAAGTGAGAAATCTGGTCTTATGTTTACCCTGACCCCTGCGCGCGACCTAGGTTACACCTGATTGGCCGGCATGAGGTTGGAGAAGATACCAAATTAGTCTGCTAAGGATATGGTCTCGCGCGCGACCTAATTGGTCGGCGCAAGATTTGGAACCATACCCCTTCAAAGCGAGTGGCAATCGATTTCTTTGTATTGTTCTAGCTACACATAAACACATATTCAACATTAGACTGTACAAGGACGACACACTAATATGCATTAACACTTTTACAGTTTGCAAAGGCTTAGATATCTCTATGAATCACAAGGTGGTCACTTTCAAATTGGCATAATTCGACAATACTCTCAACAGTTCAATCAAATAATTCAAAAAGTTAACAAGAACAATTATGAAAATAAAGCACCAGAATTACACTAGAGGCCTTCCTTATATAGGCAACGAACCATCACAAATGTTTAGTTGAAGTGTCGCAACTCTTCATGAAAAAGTGTTAGTTGACGCTTATAATTATTGCTGGTTATTCGGTTACATTAGCAAAAAAAATCTTAGTGGAAAACCCATCAGCAATAGCTCAATCACTGTTGAATATTGCCTAACTTGCCACTGATGAATACGTTGTAGTTGATGACCACTTACCAGTTGTGACCGGTTACCCCTAATCACAGTATCTACAATTACTACTAAAGCCACTACCAATGATGGATCATTTTGTAGCTAATCTAACTTACCATTGATGATTAAAAACAACTTACTACAGACAATCAATTTCATGCAACATTCCATCAAGCATCCTAAGGTAGCAACTTACTACTACCTATTAGACCCCGCCCGAGGCATGGCCCTTGAAACCCATTAAGGGGTCACAAGTTTCTTCAACACCCGTGTTTCCTGGATCATGAAAACAAGAGTTAATTGCCAAAATCGTCCCTGAGGTTTGGGCAGTTTTGTCATTTTCGTCCAAAATGACACTTTTGTATCAAATTGCCTCCAACGTTTGTAACTTTTTGCCATTTTCAACCAAACCACTAACTTAGTTTATTTTTTCTGTTAAGTTAACGATATTTGGATGAAACTGGCAAATATAAAACCACAGGAACGATTTTGGCAATTTACTCAAATTCTTTTAAATTTCTTTTATTTAATTAATTGTGTTACATATATAATAAAAAAGAATATAAATGCAATTTTTATATGAAAAAAAATAATAGTTTTGTCACATAATTTTTATAAATTTTCATCTAACCACTAACTAAGTTATTTTTTCTATTAAGGCGAAGGATGCTTATAAACTTAGACATAAATTAATTTCTAGTTTTTTATATAGATCAATTTTATAAAAATAAAATCTTCTTAAACCTCTAAAGTTTATAAAACTAAAATGCTGGTGACCTTATTGAAAAAGGTCAAATAAAAAAATCTTATCATATGTACCAAGTTTGTAATTCATCTTCTACTCTTTTAAATTCGCTCCTAAGGAAAAACAGAAGCCAGTCCCCCCCCCCCCCCCAATCAAACAACGTATCGTTACTAAACCATAAAATTACCCACCAAATTGTAATTATAATGCTGTGAACAAAAAGTTTCTTTACTCAAGCCACTCAGAATAAGTATTAGTTAGTTACCCTCATAATCTTAATTAAATAAATATTTTATTTCTACGAACATATTTCCTAGGTGCTCAACACATTTAAAAAATATGTAACGTTTTACAATTTTTTTTATCTTTACAACTGATAAATACTAAAGTTGTAATCGATTGTTATGTGTTGCACACCAATGATATTTTCTCTTTATAAAACTGATTTATATAAAGAAGCTGTAAATTAATTTCTTTCTTAATTTATAAAATTTAAAACATCCTTTACCTTAACAGAAAAAATAAACTGAGTTAGTGATTTGGATGAAAATTTATAAAAATTATGTGACAACACTATTAATTCGTTTTCTAAAAACTCCATGTATATTCTTTTTTATTATATATGTAACAAAAATAATTAAATAAAAGAAATTAAAAAGGGTTTGAGTAAATTGCCAAAATCATCATTGTAGTTTTATATTTGCCAGTTTCATCCAAATATCATTAACTTAACAGAAAAAATTAACTAAGTTAGTGGTTTGGATGAAAATGACAAAAAAAGTTACAAACGTTGGGGGCAATTTGGTACAAAAGTGTCATTTTGGACGAAAATGACAAACGTACCCAAACATCAGGGATGATTTTGGCAATTAACTCTGAAAACAATAATAGTTTCACTTTGGTATATCTTAAGTTATTTTTTATTTGTTAGAACAGGTAACTCACAAACCAGCTAATCCTACACCCAGATCTACACCTTTGTCCACCATGGGACCAAAACCCTTGTAGGGTTTGGATTTCGTATTACTTGGGTATCTTTTGAATCGTGTAAGATCACTATCAAATTAAAGTATTTTGTGGGCACACGAACTCAATGAACCGATAAGAATGAGAATTTCAAAGAACAAGATGTTTAATTATGTGAGAATTCAAATGATATTTATATTGGCCGAACCATCACACTTATTGGGGTGAAACATTTCGTGAAAAAGTGTGGCAAGTAGACTATAGCTACTGTAGTTACATATGTAGTAACTTTGTTGCTACCGAAGTTCTAAGTTTCAACTAAAGAATAAGATGCTACCACATCTCAATTGCTACTTAAGCTTATTTGCTACCGATAGACAAAGTTGCAACCGATCAGTAGCAAGTTGCTACTGATTTTCATTCACTTTTGAGGATCATTTTCTCATGCAACCTTTAGCCGTTTATGCAAATCTGTTGCGTGGCGTTGCCTCTTGAACACCACATGGGCGTGCCAAATCCCATACCCCGCCTTAGAACCCAAATGGCCAAGGGGCTTCGTCCCTTAGAATCTTTAAGGTTTCATGCATGGTGCTTGAAACTATAATAGTCGTAATCAACCATGACCCCACACATCCCAACTTGAATTAATTTTTATTATATTTCTCAATTGATCTTCAAGTAACTCCTTATTACCTAATATAGCTTCATGATACTAAATTCACCATCAAACCTCAACTTATACAAAGAGGCAGTGGCGAAGCTTGAGATTTCCGACCGTGGGGTCGAAAATGTATATTCCAAAAATTTCTATAAAACCGGGGGGTCAAAAACGTATATACCAAAAAATTTCTATACGAAAACTACATACTCTCCACTACCGAGCGAAAAGTTCGGGGGTTGGCCGCCCCCTCCCGCCCTAACAAAGCTACGCAAATGCAAAGAGGGGGGGGGGGGGGGGGGTTAAGGCTACAAGACCTTTAGTGCTTTGTTATTAAGTAAATCCAGTTAATTTAAATTTCTGACGCTAAATTTATAAACATGTTAAAGTATAGGAGAGCCAATTGAAATGACCATGCGAATAAAATCACACTTGTACAATTTAATAATTAATAAAGAAAAAATATTATAAAATCAAAGTACTGGGGTCACGAGCATACGGTATAATGACACTCGTTTTTACCGTTGTACATTGAAAATATATGAATGTGCATGCATTGTTTTCCCCTACATGAATGTACAATAATTTCTGAATATAAAAGCTAATTACTTATCAGCTACACGTACACCAGAACTCATTCATTGTAAACTTTGCATGTTCAAGTAGCTAGCTAGGACAATCTCATTAGTTCATATATTTCAACTAAACTATTGTAACCCATGCAATAGAAGTTGTACAATGCATTAGTTTCGTTGTTTATTTTCACTTTGAAACAGTTATGTACTTAAAGCAGTGTGCAAGTGATAACAGGCTCATGTGTTTTCTTTTTGTTCTTGAAAAAATATGAAAGCATTCAATTACAATCCTAACTAAATTAATGAAAACCTAAACACATTGAAAGTGCAACCCTGGGTCCCTAAGACCGCCCGTAATGGGCGTTTTGTTTTCAAAATCCTGGCTCAAACACGCCCAATCTCGCCCCTAGCCCACCCCCTTCTGCGTGTTCGAGCGTTTTTGGCGAAAAAAAATTGAAATGGTGTGTTTTTAATCACGCGCCGGAGAAGAAGGGTGGTGTCCAATGAGCGTGCTCCTGTTCTTTGTTTGGCCAATAACAAATTTTCATGGTTTTTTTTTATTTAAATTCTATTTACACCCCTTTTAACATAATGCCCCACATCCCCACTACACCCACTTTAGAAAACGCCCCATAATGCCCCATTGCTAACTGGGCTGGCACATGGCGTAAAACGCCCAAGGGTGGGGTGTTAACCACTACACATGGTCAAACCAACGGTATTTCTTGGCTGGGTCAGCTTAGATAATCAAGGGCGTAGCTTAAGAGGGGCCGGGAGGGGCGCCCGACCCCCCGAACTTTTCGCTCAGTAGTGTTATATATGTAGTTTTCGTATAGAAATTTTTGGGTATATACGTTTTCGCCCCCCCCCCCCCCCCCCCCCCCCGTTTTCATGGTCAAGCTTCGCCACTGTAGATAATTTCACTTCTTTGCCTACTCAGTTTTTGCAAAGAAATTATCGATTAGTTTCGATGACGAGGCGTCAACAAACCCTCTTGATCACCGGGGCATACACGATGGAGAACAAAATAAACACTTGGTTTTCACGGATTGGTTAAACCAATAAAAACTTTGAAACGAACCACTTTAAGTCGACTAGTACTGTTTCGTAGGCTCCTGTTGTAACTAGTATTTGTTGGTGCACTGATCTTCAATACACGCTTAAAATATAACTTGTGATATAGTTGTGCAATAAATGTTATAATGAACTGATTGGACAAACATCTGGAATAGATTTCCAAATTGATGAATTGAAGTTATTCTATCAAATCACGTAACTGTTTTAAATATACCAATGTTGCAAATTTATGTGTTTCCACGTATGTAGTTGGAATAGTTGAAATAAAATAAATATAGATTGATGTTTGTATACCATAAGTGGGGCGTTTAGGATTATTATTAAAACTGTTTTACTACATAAATTATAAATTTGTAAGATTGTTTATCATTTTATTTAAAAGTAAATTAAAACTATTTATCAATAATTTATAACTTTATTTATAATTTTAAGAGGTAACATGCATTAAATAAATTCCAACATCTTGCCCTAAAATTTACACATCAAACTTTTTTTTTAACGGCTAAGCTTCGCCCCCTCCCCCCTTAATTACACCTTCCAATGATTGAATCGTACAAACATTTTAACCGAAGTTATTTGGTTTTAGTCTTCCCACAAGAGATAATTCATCTTGACCACTAAACACATCAAACATTTTAACCGAAGTTATTTATTTATGCATTTACATACATTTTTTTAATAGAAAAACAAGCACTAAATATCAACATGATATAACGTTACAATGAATTTTATAGGTTAAAATTCGGCTGAACGTGCTAGGCGCAAATCTTATTACAAATTAGAAAAGAAAAAAGAAAAAGTAAATTCCTATCAATCAAGTGTGGAAGCTATACAGTGGCGGATCTAGAAAATCCGCCAAGCCGTAACGTTTTATAAATAAGCGGTAACGAAATCGAAAAAACGTCAATTTTTTCCAAAATTTACACTAATTTACACTAACGCCGGAGCGCCAAGCCGTAGCGGAGGTTGCCCCTACTTACACTGTATGTCCGCCACTGAAGCTATAGTTTAGCTTAGATATTGGTGTTAGAGCTTAGATGCGACATGACCCGAGTTTAACCCTGGCTCAATGGTAGATTATACTGCTTGACTCAGTGAACATGGATGTGCATACTAAAAGTCAATTTACATGCCTTGTATCAAATGTCTTTTTCATGTACCCAAAGTTAAATAGTGATGGATACTAAACAAAGTCGGATAAAATGGACTATCATTCGAGGGGGGGCCAGTAGACTTATAATTGGATACGAACCCAACACCATCAGAAAAGGAGAAGTAAATGCTCTGATATATAAGCCATTTGCTTTCTTTGTTTGTTTTTATTTAAGGGATAACTCACATTTTCTTTTAATCCTATTTCTAAATCTATACATTTAATAATAATACTAATAATAATTAAACTCTCAACTTTATTGAAACACCTTTATATAAATGAATATATATTTATTATATTATGTTTATTGTTTAATAGCCGGGCATAAAAAACCGACTTTTGGAGGCGTGTTTGTAAAGTATTTCACGATCAAATGGGACGAGGAGTTTACTAGAATCTGGATTTCATTTTTGGCAAATGGAGGGAAAGGCAAAAAATGCACCGCATTTAACGCCATCTACCACAACCTTGCCAACCAAAACCGTGGTAGATAAGGTGGTGCTAATTGATGCGCATAAATTCTACAAACAAGATAAACGCGTTTACAATGGACAAAATGTGACAAGTGTTAAATAAAAGCATGAAGTGGCACCTCGTCCCACTTATGGACGTGCAGGTTCACGGTCCAAAAAGCCAAAGAGCACATCGTCCCAAGACAAGATGATACTAACAATGAGTTTTAGCTTTCGGATGAACTGGTTGTTCCGGTTGAACCCAGTCGTCCGATGGGGAGAGATTGTGCAAAAGCAGGAATCAAAGGTGTCGGTTTTTCTTCAACCAAACCCTATATCTAAGGCCAAGTTAATAGTATCGACGAGAATATCTAAAAGTTGTTAGTCCTCAAGGAACAAAAGACCGATGCATGTGATCTTAAGGTGCTTATGATTAACACCGACGATATGTTGGAGTTGTACATACATATATTAGAAAAAAAAAAAACAAGATTCATCAACGGTTTTTAGACGAGATGGAATAGCATGTTTTTAAGTTTTTAATTTTATTGTACTTTTGTTTTAGTTTTTTTTTTTAATTCCATTGTATTATTTATTTTTAGGTCTTTAATTTTTCGTGTACTTTTTTAAGTAATTGCTATTTTTGTTGTATTTATCTAGTTTAGTTCATTAATATTAATTAATAATAAGATTCAAATAAATAGGCAACTATTAGAAAATGATTGCTATTTTTGAATAATGGTCCAGGGTATTTTGAAAATTTTGATAAAAGTGTTGTTGATTGTTAAATTGAGGTCTTTGATTTAGATAGGTTATCATAGGTGCAAAACTATTTGTTTAACTTCTACACTCCCTAGGAAAATGACCAACTCTATTACACTTGTAACATTTTATTTTGGATTTATCCAACCTTACCCTTGACCTTCCATTTAACCCTGGATACTTCCTACCAATTCTCTTGTTGAAATTGTTTGTTCTAATACCGAGTAGGGCCAATTGATGCAAAATGTTCATTTCCTCTAAATCAGTGAGATCAATATGATATAGATCATCAAGAACGAAGGACAAATTATCAGGACTTTGACCATCACCATTTGTTGTAAAAACAAAGTTTGGAGACTATTTATCAGAGATAATCCCAGTGGACATGTCAATGTAATGATCATAACCTTGATTATTTACTATTCCAGATGATGATTCTTCTTGATTCAAAAGTGTTGTATTGCCAAAGACATAATCATCAGACACTTTTCTGGTTACCTAGAGATTCTTTTTTTGGATAAGCTCTTTTTCAAAGGTTAACAACTTATCATGAAGTTGAGTCACGTTCATATCCTTAAAACCTTGTGTGGTTCTTACCATAATAGCAATCGTGTCCCGTTTTTCAGGAAGTGATCGAAATAACCTATTACTCAAAGTGAAATTGAAATATTCTTTGTTTACCAATTTGAATTCACTTATCAAACAAGTAAATCTTTCAAACTGTTAAGTTAAAGTCTATCCCTTAACATGAATGAAGGTCTCATACTGTTGGTTGAGAATTTCTCGGGTGTTTTCAATCACGTCCTCTGTTCTACCAAAATTTTCTTTTAAAGCATCCCACAACTCTTTTGCACTATTAAAGGGTAATAGGCCGACATAGATTTCATTTGGTAGAGCCATAGCAACAATACTGATGCTTTTGCAACTAACTCAGATTTTGAAAATCCTGCTCGGAATAGTTTTTTGGTTTCTTTGGCTCTTGAACTCTTGGATCTTCGTTACTAGGTACTATTGGAACATGTGGTCCGAATATAACAGACTTCCAACATCCAATGTTCTGTTGAGCTAGAACATGGGCCATTTGACGTTGCCATATATGTATTCTGATTTGACAAGTATCGGAGGCTTGTTACTGAAACCAGAGAAAAACAGAGTATCGTTCAAAAACATTGTGAATTTGATACTTTGACTCGGTAATTCAATTCAACGAAAAATTGGTTATCAATTATATAAGCTAATCTTTTTGTACTAAACTGATTGTGAAATAAAGTTGAATGTGACCAAGCTCTAATATCAACTGTTAGGATCTGAGTTTTAGTTTATGTGTGTTTTGGTGTGTGTTTTGGTGAAGTGTTAGTGAATCAAATGAATCATGAGTGAGAAGAAAAATGAATTGTAGCAAAATTAAACACAAACACAAACAAAAACACAAAATTGAAAAGTAATCATAATGTTTTCCATTTATAATCAAAAGATTTCAAATTACAAATATAATTTTCTCTCCCCCTCAGCCTGATCACGCAATTCTGTTCGTACAAAATGAATGTCAAGTGATCATCAGACCTCTAACAGGTGAGATCTATATATACAAGTACAAACATCTGTTGGCAATTAGGGCTAACATCACTCTGAAAGCGACATCTAACATTCCTAACAAAAAAGATTTCTCAAGACATCAGATGTTAACATCTGATGGATCATAACATCTGTTTTAAGACTCCTAGACATTGTTTTACAGACACTGTTACATAGATATCATCTGTTTTGGAAACCTTTGTTTATATGTACTAAACATCTGTTCGGGCCTTAACGAATGTTGTAGTCTCCTAATCAATGCTTTATCAAACAGAGCTTTAGTCTTCATCAATAGAGTCTTTATATCTTCAACAGAGCTTTGAGTCTTCAAACATATGCTTTTTTAGTGTTCAAGATTCATATCTTCAACAGATCTTTGAGTCTTCAATCATCTGTTCTTTTATAGGTTCAACAGTTCAAGTTTGTTCCTTTGATTGATCGAGCAGAACTCTGTTAGGGCTCATTTTCTTAACATACGTATCCTGACCAATATCCTGCCTTTGTTTGTTTATTTGTGACCAGGATGCTGGAAGAGGATATTGCTAACATCTTGGGCGATATCCTGAGGCTTATTGAATTAACCACGTGCAGGTTAAAGGCTGAGACTTGCTAACGGTCAAGAGGACTTCTTCTCCTCAAGACTCGGATGAATTTGTTGAGGGAGAGACGTTGAGTCCGAAAGACCAGGTCTACAACGTTCGAAGAAGGAATATTCGGTGGATCCCGCAAGTTTAGGGTAGTTTGTTATTTTATCTTTACTATAAATAGATGGGGGCGGATCAGCTTAGAACACACAATTTTCACTAACACTCTCGTACACTTTCACTCTCTAGCTCATCGCAAACACTACACTTGTATTCAAGTTTCGGTGTAACACTTAGTCGATCCGTACCACATCCTGCACTGTATCCTGATTTTTGAAGCAATAGAAGAACTAGGCAGCTGCGATTGTCAGCTCCCGAGGTTTTATGCCGGCGATCTAGATTGATCAAGGGCTTTCCTCGTACATCTCGTGTCGTTTACTTTACTTTTGCTCATTGTTTGATCATAGATACAGCTCAATATCCTGAGCCGTATCCTGAATACTGATTTTCTAAACAACTTAACAAGCACATTTTTAATTTACTTTCTAGCACACTACCTCACTTTACTAATTTGATCACTAAATTGCTTCGGTAATTTTTGACCAAAACAATTTGGCGCCCACCGTGGGGCAAGTGGTGCTCTCTTTACTAAAATTTTTTGTCAAATCGCTAATCGGTTTTCTATTTTCAAAACTTTTTGCCACATTGTCCATAATGGCCTCAAGATCAAACATGAGTTCCTCTACTGTGTCTGCTATGACTTCTGCTACTACCGGTTCGGTGCTTCCACCACCTCCTCCAAGGATGCCAGCCTCTACACAATCTCAAGATGTTATCCCTACTCGGAGTGTCCTGGGATCTGCTCCCGTTTTAGCTTCTAATGATGAAATTTTAACCTTATTTGGAAGTGTGCAGGAACAAATGAGGCAGCAACAGGAAACAAACCAGATGCTTTTAAGGGAAATACAACTCCTGAAGTCTGGCTCGAGCAGATCTGCTGAGGATATTGTCACTCCATTACATCCCAGAACGTTGAACTTCAGTTCAGCTGTGTATACTGAGGATAACAGGGGAAATATTGTGCCCAATCTTCCTCAGAATCATACTCCTGAAATACCCTCCTCGGTCAGGATGTCAACCATAAGGAGCTCAGGATATGCTTCAGGATATGGGCAAAATCCTCCAACGGGTAACGTGTCGAATAATAATAATACTCATGCTACTAACAGTGGTGGATCTTTGCAGGATACAGGTGTAACATCAGCACTTACCAGGGAACTTCAGAAGTTGAAGGACATGATATCTAGTGTACCTGGGGTGGTCCAGCCGATCCCGGAAGTGTCTCAAGACAGCCACAAGATATCTCATTTTGCATATCCTATCTGTGATGCTGAGATCCCAAAGAGACTCCAAACCCCCAACATGAAGCTTTATGATGGGACTACGGATCCTGAGGAGCATATTGCTCAGTATAGGGAAAGAATGGAGATTAACCCTATCCCTCCGGAGCTCAAGGAAGCGTGCTTGTGCAAGGGATTTGGTTCTACTCTAACAGGATCAGCCTTAAAATGGCTGTTAAACGTTCCTCCTCACTCAATTACTTCATTTGCTCATTTGGTTAATTTATTTAACAGTCAATTTTCTTGTAGTCGGAGTTTTGAGAAACTAACCAGTGATCTTTACAGGATAACTCAAGGGCCTCTGGAATCCTTGAGGGATTATGTGAACCAATTCAGTCGAGAATCCTTGGATATCCCACATCTTGATGTTGCAACAGCTGTGCAAGCTTTTAAGATGGGATTACAAAAGGATTCTCAGTTTTATCAGGATCTTGTAATGAATCCCTGCAGGAATCTCGACGAAGCTCGTAACAGGGCTTTGAGATATATCCGTCTGGAAGATGACAGGAAGATGCAAGAAAGGATGAACTCATCCAACACTTATGAGTCAACTAATAGGAAGTCAGAATCCTCGTTCAAGTCATATCGGCCTAAGCCGTATAGTAGAAATGAAAACAAAAGAGTGAATGCTGTCGAAGATGAGGATCCTGAAGAGTATCCTGAGTTGTCCGAATATTGCTTTTCTGTTAATATTCCTGAATTGATGTATGCTATGCAGGGTCTAGGAGACAAGGCTAGGTGGCCTCGAAAGAATCAACAAAAGGCTGACTGGAAAGATAAGTCAAAATGGTGTGCTTTCCACGAAGATTTCGGACATGTAACTGAGGATTGCATTGCTCTAAGGAAAGAAATAAGCTATCTTCTAAGCAAGGGATATCTGAAAGATCTCTTAGGAAGAAAGAAGAATAAGGGTCAGGATACTGAGAAGGATCCTGAGCGAGCAGCATCACCTCCCGCGGATGCCAAGATAATCAACTTCATTTCGGGAGGATCCGACATTTGTGGAACTTCGTATTCGGCAACAAAGAGACATGCAAAGGAAGCCAAGGCCGAAAGGGGAGACAAACCTGTCAGGATGACTACCCTCACAACTGACAAAGTGATCACTTTTGATGCTGATGACAGGGATACTGTCCAAGATCCTCACCATGATGCTCTGGTAATAACGTTATATGTGGCTAACCATTTTGTACGCAGGATAGTGGTTGATAATGGCAGCTCCGTCAACATAATCCAACTAGAAACTCTGAAGAGAATGAATGTATCTCCAATGGATATCACTTCAAAGTCTACCGTGCTTGTTGGATTCAGTGGAGAGGCTAGAAACACAGTGGGAGAGATAAAGTTGCCAGTATACGTTGAAGGAGTCAACTCGATACAACGTTTCTGTGTGATGGATTCTCTATCCTGCTATAACATCATACTGGGAAGACCGTGGATTCACGATATGAAGGCCGTGCCATCAACATATCACCAATGCATCAAGATACCTACCCCTTGAAGAGTGGTCAAAGTTGATAGTGATCAGCAGGAGGCGAAAGAATGCTACTCATCCTCGATGAAATCCTCAACCAAACCTAGTGCAGCATAGCAATTAAAGACGCGGGCCCAGGATATCGTGGAGGATCCGGAGCGGGATGTGAAGAAAATTATCCTGGACCAGGATAATCCCGATATTTCGGTGCTCGTAGGGACCAATATCCCTCAGGATATTGAAGAACAATTAATTAACTTTTTGAGATGCAGGATGTCTACGTTTGCATGGAAGCATGAGGATATGACAGGCATATCCAAAGATATTATCACTCACAAGCTTGGAATTGATAAATCATTCAAGCCTGTGCAGCAAAAAAGAAGGAGGTTTGCTCCTGAGCGGAACACAATTATCCAGGAGGAAGTTGAGAGATTATTAAAATCCAGAATGATCAGGGAGGTTAAGTTCCCAAGGTGGCTAGCAAACGTGGTTGTAGTACAGAAGAAAAATGGGAAATGGAGAGTTTGTGTGGACTACACAGACTTGAACAAAGCTTGTCCTAAAGACCCATTTCCTCTTCCCCACATTGATGCAATGGTAGATGCCACTGCCGGGCATGAAATGCTGACCTTCATGGACGCATCTTCAGGATTTCAACAGATCCAAATGGAACCTTCTGACCAGGAGGATACTGCCTTCATGACACCAACAGGTATTTATTGTTATACAGCTATGCCTTTTGGTTTGAAAAATGCAGGTGCAACATACCAAAGATTGGTAAACATGATATTCAAAGACAAACTGGGGGACACCATGGAGGTATATATCGATGATATAGTGGTGAAATCTAAAAAGGCTGAGGATCACCTCCAGGATATCAAGGGAGCATTTGATATCCTGGATCAATACAACAAGAAGCTGAATCCTGCTAAATGCCATTTCGGAGTGGGGGCAGGAAAGTTTCTTGGATATATGGTGACAAAGAGGGGGATAGAAGCGAGCCCAGAGCAGATCAAAGCTATCCTGGATATAAAATCACCCTCAAACATGAAGGACGTACAAAGATTAACAGGCCGAGTAGCAGCTTTAAACAGGTTTATCTCGAGATCCTCAGAGAAATGCAAGGATTTTTATGATATCCTGAAGAAGAACAAAAAATTCGAATGGGGTGAGAAGCATGAAGCGGCCCTACAGGATTTGAAGCGATATCTCTCAACCGCACCTCTATTAATGAAGCCTGAAAATGGTGAACCACTATCCCTGTACCTTGCTGTATCAGGGAATGCTGTAAGTGCCGTTCTTATAAAAGACCATGAAGGTCAGCAATATCCTGTTTATTATGTTAGTAAAAGTTTGCTAGATGCTGAAACTAGGTATTCTCATTTAGAAAAATCGATACTAGCATTAGTCATGGCATCAACGAAACTTAGGCATTATTTCGAGACACATAGGATACATGTTAAAACAAATTATCTTGTCAAAAATGTGCTTAGGAAACCAGAGATGTCAGGCAGGATGGCCAAGTGGTCAGTAAAGTTGAGTGCTTATGATTTAGTATATGAACCTAGAAATGCCATAAAATCTCAGGCTTTAGCTGACTTTGTGGCTGACTTTAGTAGTGACATTCAGGACGAGGTAGACCTAGAAGTTCAACAGTTAGGAGAATCCTCAGGATCCTGGACATTATATACTGACGGTGCATCTAATGTAAGAGGAGTAGGATTAGGAATACTACTAAAATCGCCACAGGGGGACATATTACCCCAGGCTATTAGGTGTGAATTTCCTGCTACTAATAATGAAGCAGAGTATAAGGCTTTAATTGCAGGATTAGAGTTGGCTAAGAGCATGAGTATCAAAAATTTGCAAGTATATGTTGACTCTTTGTTAATTACTAACCATTTTAATGGATCCTATGCAGTTAAGGGTGAGAAATTAATCGAATATCTCGATATTCTCAAAAAATTAGCAGGATATTTCAATGTTTTTATACTTGAACAGGTACCAAGGGAGGATAATGCTAAAGCGGATGCCTTAGCAAATTTGGGATCATCGATCAAGATACCTGAAGGGACGCAAATATCAATATTACATGTCCTATATCCTGCAACGAATCCTCAGGATAAAGAAGTAGCTGGTATTCAGGATCCTGGAGTAGAACATCCTGAAGAGGATCCTAAATCCTGGACGGCTCCAATCATGAGATATCTCAAAGAAGGGCACATCCCTGGAAATGAAAATCCTAAGGCATTTAGGATGAAGGTATCACGATTCACTATTATAAATAATATTTTATACAAGAAATCTCTTGCAGGACCGTATTTGAGGTGCTTGGAGGATCCTGAAGCCAAGGAAGTACTACAGGATATACATGAAGGGGATTGTGGTAACCATGCTGGGGGCAGGTCGTTATTCTCAAAAGTATTAAGGACAGGATATTATTGGCCAACGATGAGAAAAGATGCTGCAGAATATGTTCGAAGATGTGACGCATGTCAAAGACATAGTAACATACTGCATCAGCCGGCTGAACCATTATATCCTATTGTTTCCCCTTGGCCATTTATGAAGTGGGGTATGGACATAGTGGGAAAGCTACCAAAAGCTCCGGGAGGAAAAGTCTTTATGCTAGCAATGACGGATTATTTCTCTAAGTGGGTTGAAGCAGAAGCATTTGTTCAAGTTAGAGACCAAGAAGTAGTAAGAGGACTACTGACTTTTGCAAGAGTTGGGGAATCAAAATGATTACATCTACTCCGGTACATCCTCAAGCAAATGGACAAGCAAAATCCTCAAACAAGATAATTGTCAATAACTTAAAGAAAAGGCTTGGAGCCAAAAAAGGAAGATGGGCAGAAGAATTACCCTTTGTTTTATGGGCTGATAGGACAACGGTAAAGAATGCAACAGGCCAAACTCCATTTTCGTTGGTATTTGGAGCAGAAGCAATGATTCCAACGGAAATGACAATACCTACTGCAAGATCTACCTTAAGTGATCCTGAGCAGAATCCTGAAGCCTTGAGTCAGGATTTAGACACTATAGATGAAAAGAGAAATGCGGCAAGACTAAGGATGGCAGCATATCAACAGAGAATATCCAGGGCATATAACAAGAATATTAGAACCAGAAGATTTAAGGTTGGAGATTGGGTGTTAAGAAAGGCTTTTCAGAATACTACTAATCATGCCGATGGCAAGTTAGCTCCAAAATGGGAAGGACCATATGAAGTTGAATCAGAAGCAGGGAAAGGAGCATACGGACTCAAGAATATGGAGGGGGATATGCTACCGAGATCTTGGAATGCTATACACCTTAAGCTCTATTTCAAGTGAGTTTAGAATTCAATTTCTAACTCAGAATGGTATGAATTCTATCTTTTTTAAATATGTTTTGGTTTAATTTATTCTTTGAAACTCAATACTGACTTAAGCATCGGAGGGGTGTTAGCCAAGCTAACACCCACCTTAGTTTACAATTGTTTTGCAAGATATGTTTCAGGATATAGCTCCAGGATATGTACTCAGGATAACTCGGAAGATTAGAGGATTGGCCCCCTCTCTCACGTTTAAGGGATACTGATCCCTTCCATGTAAAAGTGGCTGACAATTTCGTTACTGTTAGCTATATCCTGAATCCTAAAGGTATATGAGGATTGATCACCCTCTCTCACGAAAGGGTATTTTCATACTCTCTAAGGTTTAAAGGTTTTCACCTTTCTAAGTCTTGGAGTTTATACACTCCCGCCTGTAGCGCATGAAAATTTGGGATTTTCCCCAGGATATAAGGGATTTATCTCCAGTACATCCTTGGGTTTTGCCCTTGGGACGTAAAAAATTGCCTATGGAAACTGACATTCAGAAGATTTCTAAAGTATTTGAAGGCATTGTACACAGGGGACATTCCCACCAAGGTGGTGGTGTAAAACCAAAAGGATGAGGTCTGGAACTAATGCACTAAGTACCTTGCACAGGGGACATCTTCATTGGAAGAGTTGCAAAGGGATTGAAGTTTGGTAATAGATTTATACCCTATTTCTGGTATGATCTTTCCTTTGTAAGCCTCATTTAAGTTTTTAGTGACATTATGTTAAGTATCCTGTTATATATCCTCAAAGTCCTTTTAAGGATATTTGATTAGGGTGTTTGAAACTAGTATTAGTTTGGAACTTTGATCATTTAATATTATAAAAACTTGGTTTTGAAAAAGATAGAGTGTTTTTCACTTTCTAAAGAAATTTCTACAAAGTTGAAGGAACGTTTGGAAATTCTATCTAATAAAAGGATTTTGCAGTATATCGCTGAGCATACTGATCAGGATATTTTATAAGATAACAATACAAAATCTTTACAAAGCTAAGAGTCACACCAAGTAATGCAAGGTAACAGAAAATAAGTCAAAAGATAGTTATATTATTAACAAGTCAAAAGTTGTGCTTTTGGTTTCACCTAAAACCAAGGCCCATCCGCCAAAAGCACGATCAGTTTTTACCATATTTGTGTAACGGTTGCAGGGTATATCTCAAAACAGGACCTGTCCACCTACAACCGTTATCACATTCAAAACAAGTTATAGTAATTGATGACCAAGGGCTTCGTCCTAAAACCTAGGACCCGTCCACCTTTGGTCATCACATTGTTCTAGTGCAGGAAATGTAAATTGTTCAAAGACAGGAAAAGTAAATTGTTTATGCAACCACAACCATGAAATTGAAAAGTGGGCTCCGGCCTTGGCACGTATATCCATCATCGCCCACTCCGCTGCCTAAGGGGCAGCACCCTCTTGAACAGCAACCTCCTTCCCAGTGTTTGCACCAGCATCAGCCTCAGGATTCTTCTCGGCATCACCACCAGCATTGGACGTTTCTTCTGCCGCCTTAGAAGGCTCTTCACCAGTATGTTTTGCAGGATGAGCAACGGGATGACCTCCAAGGCCCTGTAGTTTCTCCTCCCAAGCCTTTACATTCCAGGAGGGGCATTCAAAACCTAGATCCATGGCCTCATAAGCCATCCTTATCCTGGCTTGGAGAAGAGAGACGACCACAGAAGCTTTTAGGCTATCCCGGTATGAGCTCATATTCTGCTGATATTGAAGAAGAGCGGCATCTAGTTTGGCTTGAGCATCCTCATTGGCTTTGTGAAGAGTAGCCTGGTGATCCCGGATCATTGCCTTGTATTTGTCTTCGTAATGTTGGGATTTAGCAGCTGCAATGGTTCCTTGGTCGGCTATGGTGGCCTCAGCTTTCTCCAGCTTGATCTCCAACATCTTGTTAAGCCCGCAAGCGTCTTCATACAAGTGCATAAGACGATCCAGACCATATCAATAAAGACACAGGTATTGATGTAAAAAATAAGCAGGATAAGGGCTAACATACTCGTGCAGGATATCGAAGAGAAAATTCTACCTGTTTGAGGAATGAGGTGGCTTCATTGAACCCATGATTCTCGAGAGAGAATGTTTCGGAAACAGATGGGGAATCCGTCTCCTTTCTCTTCCGAGAGCTGGATGCCCGGGTCCTGGATGCCGGAGGGCCTTTGGGAGCAGAAACAGTCTTCGAGGAGGTAGGCTTTGGTGTAGCAGACGGCTTTGGCTTGGATTCTTGTTTGATGGGTTCAAGGCTGGAGTAGCAATCCAACTCATCAAGTTCAAAACCTTCAAGGTTGACGACTGGTACTACACAAGGGAAGATGTTCTTAAATTTATTATACTTTTGAAAAATAATTTATATGTTGAGAATGGGCTTACCAGACATTTCTGAGCTTGATTTCTGGCTTGAATCGGTAAGAGACAGGGAGAAAGTTCTTTCAATAGCAGGAAGACGGTATATTTCTTCGATCTTGGATTCGGATTCTGCACTAGGAGGCACTAAATCTCTGAAATTGGCTGCATAAAAACATCAGGATATAAGTCTGGGATACAGTTTGAAGATACAATTGGGGATATTTCTAAAACCCTAAATCCTACCCTTGGTTAACCATTTAACCGGTAGATCAAAACCCTTATCAATAGAGTCTCTTTTTACGAAAAAGAATTTTCGTCGCCATCGATCCTCGTTCTTGGTGGCTTTAAGAACCAGGGGGTTCTTAGAGGTAGAAAACAGAAGATAACGATGGTTGCCGTGGGATCTCAACCGGTATGCTATAGGAAGGTCCTCAACAAGTAGGTTAGGAAAATGACGAGATTTGATTTGATCCAACACTATTAAAACTCGCCAAACCATTGGCATAACCTGGGCATAACTAAGGCCGGTGAGGTCGAAAAAGCTAGAAATAAAGAGTGGAAACGGGTACCGGAGTCCAAGAGAGAAGGGGTAGGCGAAGAAACAAACCCACTCATCGGATATTGCATCTGATCGGGCTTCCCGATCAAAAGGGCGAAAGACTGTTCCGGTGGGAAAGGAACCGGAATCTTTAAGAGCAGCGATGTCGACATTGTTGAAGCAGCAGATCTCCTTTGCTGGATCAACAATGAAGTTCTGGCTTACGAGGCTTGAGGCTGGTTGGTCCGATCGAGATTTCGTTCGTGGTGCCATAAAAAGTATCGAGCAAACTAAAGGCGATTCAAGAAAGAAGGATAGAAAGAGAAATACCTGATGTTCGCTTGAAGATAAGGATAACTGTAATAAGGAGTCCCTCGGTTAATATAGGATGAATATAGGGGGGTAAAGAGTAAATAATGCTTTGGAAGTTGCACCGCTGTCATTTCAAGGGTCTAGTCGTATTAATTACCTTAAGTTATGAGGCGAAACTTTTGAAATATATCCGTTGGATTGGTATCCCAACTGATATATTTGGGGACAATTGTTAGGGCTCATTTTCTTAACATACGTATCCTGACCAATATCCTGCCTTTGTTTGTTTATTTGTGACCAGGATGCTGGAAGAGGATATTGCTAACATCTTGGGCGATATCCTGAGGCTTATTGAATTAACCACGTGCAGGTTAAAGGCTGAGACTTGCTAACGGTCAAGAGGACTTCTTCTCCTCAAGACTCGGACGAATTTGTTGAGGGAGAGACGTTGAGTCTGAAAGACCAGGTCTACAACGTTCGAAGAAGGAATATTCGGTGGATCCCGCAAGTTTAGGGTAGTTTGTTATTTTATCTTTACTATAAATAGATGGGGGCGGATCAGCTTAGAACACACAATTTTCACTAACACTCTCGTACACTTTCACTCTCTAGCTCATCGCAAACACTACACTTGTATTCAAGTTTCGTTGTAACACTTAGTCGATCCGTACCACATCCTGCACTGTATCCTGATTTTTGAAGCAATAGAAGAACTAGGCAGCTGCGATTGTCAGCTCCCGAGGTTTTATGCCGGCGATCTAGATTGATCAAGGGCTTTTCTCGTACATCTCGTGTCGTTTACTTTACTTTTGCTCATTGTTTGATCATAGATACAGCTCAATATCCTGAGCCGTATCCTGAATACTGATTTTCTAAACAACTTAACAAGCACATTTTTAATTTACTTTCTAGCACACTACCTCACTTTACTAATTTGATCACTAAATTGCTTCGGTAATTTTTGACCAAAACAAACTCCTTGTTCATGTTCCTTCATTTAATAAATGAATGAACGAACATAAACGAACTTCCGACAGAATGGTTCACAAGCGAATCACTGATACATACGGATTGTTTACAACCCTACCAACTCGTAGTAGCGACCGCTAGTCTCTAAAACTCGCTGGACTAAAGAAATTGACCCTCCTAAACTCTATCAACATAGTCGTTGGCAACCCTTACACAAGAAAACTTTCTCAGCTCCCTTGTCGCATCCACCTGATGATGATTCGGCTCCACTTCGCACCACAGTGACAAAATTGAGTGGATTCGAATTTACCTTTGGCCACCAGTCCACACCCCCTTGACATTATTGATTCTTGTGACCCTATCTCCTTTCACTTTTTTAGTTGTGGGTCCTCTCCTCCAACCAATGCACCACCAATGATCGTGAAAGGTGGCGACTATGGCAAGTAGTGATGGTGACGATGGCTGGTAGTTTCAGGTAGGAAGTTGGATGGTTAATGTCGTAGAGACGCGATGGTCATCGGTCTTGAGAGAGATTAAAGGGGGGTTGTAGGGTCAAAGAAACTTAGTTTTTTATGGAAGGGGTAGTTTTCTCATTTTTGAGATTTTAATAAAAATTAATAGTCATCCATCTTGGGGAACATTTGTTGGTGTGAGAAACTCTTAACTGTTAACCGAAATAAACCGATAAGCATCACCTTACTAAATTAATAAATAACCAAGATTAAGCAACAATTATGGCTAAAGCTATTTGATTAAACGATTAATTTCAGTTTTGGTGATGGATAAGGGTGTCCCAATACTGAGCCTTAATCGGTCTGAACTTTGTGAATTCAGAATACATTTGGACTGAATTGGTTCAAATTTATTTTTCAGTGTTAAAGTGTTCAATGAAACGAGATGCTATAAATGGTTGCATGAAACAAACTGTTATTAATTCTTTATCCATGTTCTTTTAGTTTGAATTTAAGTTCAAACATGGGTTGGTTAATTAACTGAAAGGAACCAAAACCAAACTATAATCGAGCATCAAAAAAACGATTAATAGTGTTTAATATATAATGAGAGTTTTGCTTGATGGGTTTTAGTTTACGGAATGGATTAGGCCAAAAATAGAATGTTTATGATGGGCCATGGGCCTTAAACCCTGATGTGCGCAAAATGTAACATATAAATTACATCAAATGTGGTATAAAACTAACCTTTTTTAGTACTAATGTTGGAAAAAGTGTGTTTTTGTCTTCCTTTTGTATTTTCAGGATTAAATGAGCTCAAATGAACAAAAGGAGCAAAAAGGCAGCTAACTCTAACATAAATACAAGAAAAGGATCAAACGTGGCATGCCCGACCGCCCGACAGCATCTTCCCAAGCAAACTTAAGAAGACAGAAGGCTGAACACGCCCCGTGCTCAGTGAGCATGGGGGCGTGCCCAAGTGTTTGCAGAAAATACAAAGCTATAAAAGCTTCTATCACCCACCATGGGGGCGTGCCCAACGGACACGGGGCCGTGGTCAACTCTAAGATTCGCAGAATCTGGGGAAATCTTGATAGTACAGATACGCTTCTACACACGGGGGCGTGCCCAGCGGACACAGGGGTGTGGTCAACTAATGTAGACAAACTGCAATTAATGAAGAAAGAGAAGGAAGGTGGGCACGGGGCCGTGCCCGAGCCTCTGTTCAGCCTATAAATAGGGGTGCTTGGCTCATTTGCAAACCATCCCTTGGCACACCACCTCTCTCACACTTCACCCACCACCGTCACAACACCATCATCCACCACCATCATCCATCGTCCATCATAGAGTGTGTGAGTTGTCTTGGGATCCAAGATTGATAGTAAGAGTTCTTGAGTCTCTTACATCACTTGGTGAAGACAAGTGTCTAGTGTAATACTTTTTATTTTTAATCTTTTCGCACTTTTTATTTGGTTATGTATTAACGACTTTAACAACTAGTTTCTTATGCTGAGGGTGATTCTTCCTTATCGTTTGTTCGTGGTGTCTTGGCATTATTTTACTGTCTATATAAAATAAAAGATTTTCACCATTCATATCTCCACGGTCTATATGGAGATATGTTTGCTACCTGGTCGGGGGTTAAGGGAACGGTTTGGTAAGAGTCTTGCCTTCTTCAGTGTATAGATCCTGCAAGGACCTGGGTCAAATTTAGTAGGACCTCCTTCAATACCAACCGGTATTGGATGGCGGGGGTCCAAACTCTTTGATCCCCTCATATATAAGCTACTATTAATACTTTAACCCGGCTACTTAGGACTGTATCCCTGCTGACTTAGACTACTTAGCCGAGGGTAACGTCACCTTCAAAAGAAGGGCCTACCATAATATGCATTAATAACTTAATTAATTATCTTTCAATAATCCGACCCTTTAGGATTGTATCCTGGCTGACTCAAACTACTGGGTTGAGGGTAACATCACCTTCAAAAGAGGGGCCTACTACAATAACTAAGATAATCTCTTAAAAAGTGCAAAAGTGGGGAAATAATCAAAGGTTACACTAAACACGAGTCGGAGCCAAGTGATTCATCTTGTCTATCTGTTTTATTTTTATTTTATTTTTCAGCATTTTAGTTAGTTTTTATTTTTCTAGTTTAAAAACATTTTTCTAACCTTTTGATTTGATTAGACGTTGAGGATAATCCGGTATTAAAAGCTCTTGTGTCCTTGGACGACCTCGGTATCTTGTCAACACTATACTACGCTCATGATGGGTGCACTTGCCCATATGTGTGTTTGGTGTTATTAAAATATCGTGTTTTATAAATTTAAAACTTGACTAACATGTAAAAAGGGCTTAAAATATACTTAAATATATATCACACCACACACGCATCAAGTTTTTGGTGCCGTTGCCGGGGACACAAGGATTTTAATCAGCGGCCTAATCGTTTTTTCTAATTTTTCTGTTTTTTTTAGGATTTTCTTAATTTTTCAGCTTCTGCAGAACTCAGCACGGGCCGTGCCCGCTGAACACGCCCCGTGCCCAATCTTTGGAACTGGCAATCCTGTTTTAAGTCAGACAGTAAGCTGAACACGGGGCCGTGCCCACTCATCACGCCCCGTGCCCAAGATTCAGTTACTGAAAACAGAATCGTAAGATCCCGACGGTTGGTAATTTCTGACACAAACATGAGTGATACTGATATTTTTTACTTTCAGCACTCTTATGGTACGTGGTGTCAAATATGTGGTGGTTCCCATAAAGATTTAGAATGTTATTTTCTAAATTATAAACCCCATTATATAGACCCATTGTTTTCCTGTAGCCTTAAGAGGGGCGAAAGTAAAAATAACCCTTATCTCTCTCTCGAATGCTCTCAACCGGATATTCTAGGGGAAATGCTTCTTGATGAACTATTTCAAATGGAAGATCTAATTCTTAATTGGTTAAAAGAACTTAGGATGGATTTCAATAATTTATCTCAAGACGATAACCAAGAAGAATTGTTGGGATCGCATTCATATAAAAACAACTTCGTTGTTCCCGATGTTACCTCTAACTCTAGCAAGGACTTGAGCGATAGTCGTCCCTATGTCGATTGTGCCGTGAAGGACTCCCCATCGACTTCGTTCGATGCACACATAGACCTGAGCGATTCGACATACACCTTCTTTAACGAGAGCCCAGAAAAGGGTTGGACTTGTCCACCTACATTTAGCATAGGAATCACCCTCACCGACAACCTTTTGCATTCTCGTCTTAATCTAGAGCAATTAAGGTATCTTAGGAACTTTGGGGTTGTTCCATCCAGTAAGGAACCGCCCGATCCGGATGCATTCCTTAAAAATAGACGAAACTTCATAAACAGCCTCCAGACACGGGGCCGTGTCCAGGTCAACACGCCCCCGTGTCCACCAAAAGATTCCTTTCTGACTTTTTGTCAGAATACGGACAAAATGTGTCAGGACCTCGCCTGCACACGGGGCCGTGTCCAGCTTGCTGTCATTTTCTATAAATGCAGCCAATGATCCTACACATTTGGACCATTCCAGGGACAGAGATTTGAGGGAATCTTCTCACATACCATCCTAGGTATTTTCTAAAAGAAGTTTCTCAACAACCTTCTTGTCCTTTCCTCTTTTGTCAATTACCTTCTTCTCCATTTCTTTGACCTCAACACCTCCATTAGAGCTTGAGATTACCATGATTCCAAGCTTTATGGTGATGTTTGTTAGATTTTTGTTCAAGGAATCTTGTGAAAATAAGTTTGGCAACATTGTTTTAAGTTATTTCTTCTAAAAAATGCTTTAAAAGTTGAAAAAATAATTTAAAACTTCGAGATTCCTTGTTCCAAAAATCTGCAGAAAGGTGAACACGGGGCCGTGGTCATTGAGCACGGGGCTGTGTCGAGGTTACTGTTTCATTAAAAATGAACTCTTTTCATTTATTTTCATAGAATGTCAAGCTAAAACAGTGTAACCTCTTCTGCGCGCTCCAGAAACAGTCGAAGGGAAAGAAGGTCATCAATTGAAGCAACTCTCGTACGCTACGTAATGGCATTACGTGAGGCTCTTGATGAGATGACGTCGGTAGAGGAGGTCCTAATAGACCGTATATTATCTTACGGTGGGGTTGGAAAACAGTTTTCAAGAAATCAACCTCTTACACTAGAGGTTGAACATTCTTGTAACACCTCGCATGGAACCAATCCTCCCTCAAGAGGATTGGAACCTAGCACTTGGAGTCAACAATCCTACCGGATGGGACAACATTCCAGCGGAACCTCTTCTTGAAGATCTACAAGAAGTCCCGGTGGAGGTTGCACCCCCCAAACCAATGTCAATGAGCCCGCCTTTCTTCTCCCGAGGGAGATAGAGGAATGGCTCGCCGACGTGTGAGGGACCCATGACCGGAGGAAGAAGTTCTTCAAGCCACATCCAACCGAGAGAATTATCTTTTCGGAAATTTTGCTAATAGAATAAACTTTAGGCTAAAACTTCTTGGTTTAGACTTCTTGTGCTTCTTGACCTATTTATCTATAATTTTAATTTTTTTAGGATTTTTATGTAAGTTTCTCTATTAATGGAATGACGGTTTTTAGTTAAATTGGTGTTTAGATGGTGTTGTAATGAGTAAAACACACTCGGGATGGTGAAGGATACTAAGGGAAACTTGAACCAGCACCCCATGCACAAAAACAGGGCCACCCGACAAATTTTTCTTCATTACAACAAGTTCAGCACGAGGCCGTGCTCGCCCAACACGGCCCGTGCCCAACTGAACACGCCCCCGTGCCCAGGCTTCTGTTTCTTTTTACTTATTTTGTTACTGGCGATCTGAACAAGGGGCCGTGCCCGGACACCACGGGGTCGTGTCCAGATGCCCAGTAACACAAATTTTTGCTTTTTCACACCTTTTTACACATTCAATCAACCTAAAAACTTATTTTTGGGACACATTGAGGACAATGTGTAATTTAAGTGTGGGAGGGATGCTAAAACTTTGAATCTTGCAAGTCCTAATGACAAGCCTTACACAAAACTCTATTGGAACCGCTAATCACCCCAAATTTTTTTCAAAAATTTTTCATTTTTTTTACTTGTCTAGGTTTAATTCGGGAATTTCAAGTTCTAAAAATGTTATATTTTTACAAATTTACAACCGATAGCGTCGTGATAAAAAGAACCAACATAAGAAAATTATGAAACAGCATGATAAGTTTAGTTAAAATTTGATTATATATACTTGATCACATAAAAACTCATTCCCACAAAAAAGTAAGTTTTGAGCCTTTATTGAGCATACAAATACATGTCTTTAAACTAAATGCTCATTCTTTCGTTTCTTGTGTGAATAGCCGCTTGGTTCTTACAACTCTAGAACTTGCCACGACGATACATTCCCGGTCCTTACCAACTTAAACCCGAGTAAGTAAATGACGGAGGCATTAGGACTAACCCTTTTTATTTCTACACCATTATTTTTCTTTTTTTTTACCACCTACCCAAAATCTCCCTAGTTAACCCCTTTGAGCCTAAACCTTTTCATTTCATAACCCAAAACAAACACCCTTTCACCCACCAAAACCTTTTTATTTTTAACCCTTTGTTTTAGTAACAAGCTCGGTTTTTCTTATGACTTTCAAAAAAAAAAAAATAAAATAAAATAAATGATGATGATGAAGCAAAAGAGAAATAAACAAACAAGTTTATCAAAAATAACTTTGTTTGAATAATGGCTTCATCAAAATAAAAATTTCAAAAATAAAAAGTCTTACGAAAACCGATGTTTTTACGCCTTTCGCCCTTTTACTAACCACAAACCCAACCACCTACCTTTAACCCATGCCTAACCCTTCACCCAAAAGTCCTCTTGATATTTACAAAGGTATATAGTTAAAAAAGAGGAGGATTGATTGCTTGGCAAGCCTATGGTAGGAGTAAGTTCCATGCCGCTCTCGAGTGATTCACTAAAATACATCTTCGGCCGAGTGTTGAGTGATCCCCCGTGAGGTATGTGAACTTGTATATAAATGGAATTTTAAAAAGGCATGTTATGCCATAATAAGTAATTTAACTTATGAAATGTTTTAAATAAATCATGACGAATAGGATTGTAAATAAATAAAAATAAAACTTAATAAAGAATCTTGGAAATCCCAACACTCAATGACAAGCCCAAAAACCTTCTCTTCTACCCATTCCATTTGGGAGTGTAGAGCCAAATTATAAAGAGTTTTGCTTGAGGACAAGCAAAGATTCAAGTGTGGGGGTATTTGATGTGCGCAAAATGCAACATATAAATTACATCAAATGTGGCATAAAACTAACCCTTTTTTAGTACTAATGTTGGAAAAAGTTTGTTTTTGTCTTCCTTTTGTATTTTCAGGATTAAATGAGCTCAAATGAACAAAAGGAGCAAAAAGGCAGCTAACTCTAACATAAATATAAGAAAAGGATCAAACGTGGCATGCCCGACCCCCCGACAGCATCTTCGCAAGCAAACTTAAGAAGACAGAAGGCTGAACACAGCCCGTGCTCAGTGAGCACAGGGGTTTGCCCAAGTGTTTGCAGAAAAGACAAAGTTGTAAAAGCTTCTATCACCCACCACGGGGGCGTGCCCAACGGACACGAGGCCATGGTCAACTCTAAGATTCGCAGAATCTGAGGAAATCTTGATAGTACAGATACGCTTCCGCACACGGGGGCGTGGTCAACTAATGCAGACAAACTGCAATTAATGAAGAAAGAGAAGGAAGGTGGACACGGGGCCGTGCCCAATGGACACAGGGCCGTGCCCGAGCCTCTGTTCAGCCTATAAATAGGGGTGCTTGGCTCATTTGCAAACCATCCCTTGGCACACCATCTCTCTCACACTTCACCCACCACCCACCACCATCACAACACCATCATCCACCACCATCATCCATCGTCCATCATAGAGTGTGTGAGTCGTCTCGGGATCTAAGATTGATCGTAAGAGTTCTTGACAATCAAAGGCCATGTTTGCCTAAGTCTCTTACATCACTTGGTGAAGACAACTGTCTAGTGTAATACTTTTTATTTTTAATCTTTTCGCACTTTTTATTTGGTTATGTATTAATGACTTTAATAACTAGTTTCTTATGTTGAAGGTGATTCTTCCTTATCGTTTTTCCGTGGTGTCTTGGCATTATTTTACTGTCTATATAAAATAAAAGATTTTCACCATTCATATCTCCACGGTCTATATGGAGATATGTTGGCTACCTGGTCAGGGGTTAAGGGAACAGTTTGGTAAGAGTCTTGCCTTGTTCAGTGTATAGATCCTGCAAGGACCTGGGTCAAATTTAGTAGGACCTCCTTCAATACCAACCGGTATTGGATGGCGGGGGTCCAAACTCTTTGATCCCCTCATATGTAAGCTACTATTAATACTTTAACCCGGCTACTTAGGACTGTATCCCTGCTGACTCAAACTACTTAGCCGAGGGTAACGTCACCTTCAAAAGAGGGGCCTACCACAATATGCATTAATAACTTAATTAATTATCAATAATCCGACCCTTTAGGATTGTATCCTTGCTGACTCAAACTACTGGGTTGAGGGTAACGTCACCTTCAAAAGAGGGGCCTACTACAATAACTAAGATAATCTCTTAAAAAGTGCAAAAGTGCGGAAATAATCAAAGGTTACACTAAACACGAGTCGGAGCCAAGTGATTCATCTTGTCTATCTGTTTTATTTTTATTTTATTTTTCAGCATTTTAGTTAATTTTTTTTTCTAGTTTAAAAACATTTTTCTTACCTTTTGATTTGATTAGACGTTGAGGATAAACCGGTATTAAAAACTCTTGTGTCCTTGGACGACCTCGGTATCTTGCCAACACTATACTACGCTCACGATGGGTGCACTTGCCCATATGTGTGTTTGGTGTTAGTAAAATATCGTGTTTTATAAATTTAAAACTTAACTAACGTGTAAAAAGGGCTTAAAATATACTTAAATATATATCACACCACACACGCATCAACCCTTACTATATAAAGAAAGAAAACCCCTAGACCTATTTTCATCATCTTCACCGGATACTAGATACTAAAGAGAAGTTATTGAACGAAAATGGGGTTTTAGAGAGAGAAACAATTGATGTCCATGGAATTCATGATTTGAGGCTTGGTATCACTTTCTCATAAATCATACCTCATCATAACATTGTTTTGACAAGGGACAGAAGCGCTCTTTTCCCTTCCTAATGGTAAGATAAAAAAATTCCTGATTTTTTGGAAAGGGCTGCCTTAACCGAATACCCCTTCGGGAGTATTCTACGGCAGAGAAGATCGCTCAGAAGGGTTCCCCTTCCTCCCTTGCCCCATATAAGAATCACCCTAGATTATGGTTTTTGAGGTGAAACATGGGTTTTTAATAAAAAAGTGGTTTTTACGTGTTGATAAGGTAATGAACTATGGATTTTGCTTCATGCAAGTGAAAATAAATGTTTTGAACATTAAAATTTGTGATTTTGGGCTGAAAAAAGATCTTGTTGGATAAAGGTGATGAATTTGGTGACATTGGTTATGAACTTGGCGACACTCTCAATGTTGTGTAGTGTTGTGTCTAAGAGGGGGTCGGCGGCAGTAGTGTAGGTATTAAGTCCTAACGCGAGTTAGGCAGCAATGTATTGTTCAGAAAGTTATAGTGTTTCATGTAGGGCTACAAACGAACCGATGAACATGAACATGAGGAACATGTACATCTTCGTGGTCGTTCGTTAAGGAAATAATGTTTAATGTTTTGACGAATGATTCATGAACACTTACCGAACCAGATTTTCTATCTGTGTTCGTTCCCTTAAGAAAATAAACGTGTTCATGAACATAAATAAAATCAGTAGAGGCTAGAGGTCGATGCCGGAGAGAGTAGAGGCTGGAACTTGAAGCTCTTATTGTGGAATGGATGTCGATATTATTCGTCGATGTGAATAATAAGAAGGAAAGGGGAATGCTGCCTAAACAAGGTGGGAAAGAGGTTTCTTATTTTATTTGTTAAGGTAGTAAATTTATAAGGTTAAAGAATATAAGAAAGTTTAGACAAAACTAATAACTGTACAAAAATCTTTAATGAAAAAAATAAACATATAAATATGAATAAACATAAATGATTGAACTTTCACGAACACATTACTGAACGTTCACTAACACAATTGAACGAACGAGACCGATGTTCGTTTTCGTTCATTTAACTAATCGGGCGTTTTTTTGTTCAAGGTTGATCATTAATTAAATGAACGAATGTAAATGAACTTTCCATCGCACGGTTCACAAAACTGCTCGCTCGACATTTGGTTCGTTTGCAACCCTAGTCTCGTGTGTTATAAGTGACATATCAAGTTATCCTAGGCATAGTAGCACACAGTTATCACAGCGAAAATAATGAGAATGGACATTTTGACAGCTTATTTTTTATGCCAAAATGCATATATTGATTTTTAGTTCATTCCAGATGGAACAAATCTAAAGACAACTAATCAGAAAAGGCTACATAAGCTATGCCGACTAAAAGGCTTGAATTTAGCAGACACAAAAAAAACCTTAAATATTACAGGTCCACAAAACATCCAATAAAACAATACACGTGTAAAGAGTTGGCTGATTTCAGAAAAGAAGACGACTAACTTTCAACTCACATGTTTCTCTCATAAAGTTGGCTCTTTTCACACCAGACCAAAATTTAATTGGCTTTTTTTCTCAACCAGCTAAAATTTGGTTTACTCGGAGACGCATGCCTACTTGAACTTAGCCAACATTTTTTTCTAAGCCACCTAAAATTTAGCTGGCTCTTTATATGTGTTATTGTAGGTCCACTCGGAAGATCAAGATAAACCTACTTCCTTGTTATCGAACACACTCGAGTGCGGAATCCAAGTGTATGTGTAAACCAAGCCAAAGAACACAAAATACAAGAAAGATTCAAAGTTTAAAGCTCATGTATTAAATCCAGCAGAGTTTTGTTACAAGATGATACAAGAAATTCTCTCAACTCTCTGGTGTGTGCTCTATTTTAAACTGTTTGCTCCAAGTTCTATTTATAACCAAACATAACAGCAACCCCACGAAAGATGGCACTGGGCCCAAACATAGGCCCAAGAATGATGTAAGCCCACGAAACATTAGGATGTTTCGTCCAACATCCACGAACAACCAAAGTCCACGAAAGATGTGGTTTTTCGTGAGTTGCATGGCAATATATAACCCACGAAGTACCAGGCCCAATGAAATACTAGGCTCAACGAAGAATATGGGTTCTTCGTTGATATCATTGGACAAAACATCTAGGACAACGAATTATGTTCTTCATTGGTATCCATTCATGTTCTTCGTCAATGACATTATTCGTGGGCTTCCAAGAATGGTTCAAAGTCTTTCGTGGACATGCTGCAACAAACAGACTTGCAGAATAAACACACAGTTTACTAATATCTAACAGTTTGCACATGTGCAACTATTTTACATCAAGTACATTATAAACATGGTACTGAGTCAAGATAGGAGGATATATTGGCCTCATCCTTCACTTCGTAACTCAGTTGAACCGAACCGAGTCGCATCCACATAATATGCGTCAACAAACTCCCCCTTGGATGTTGCTCGTGATGGTTCGTTCTTCACATGTTGTCGGATATTCACATGTCTTCACGTGTCACAGTCAGGAGGTGTATCAGCAAACTCCCCCTTGAACGTTGCTCGTGAGACGTTGATATTCAAACCTTCAGATCCTTGTGGTGTTGATGAGTAGTCAGCTGCAACTCGAACATCTTGATGCTCTGATGGCATCCATGTCGTGTCTTCATTCCAAAGCTTGTCATCTAACACGTTCTCTTCGCCTTTAGCTGGTTCGGATGCCGCATCTGCATACACAACAGAGCTAAATGCATAATGAGAACAACCGCTTGGAATATAATCAATATAAACAAACGACACACATGTGAGCAACTCTCAATCAACTACCAACCGACAACAGTTTGAAAGTTTAAAATTTTGATCAATTTTAGATTTTAACTTTCAGAATTACTTGTCAACTTTGACCTTTTATGAAGATGCAGTTGTTTTAGGTTTCGAACAGGTTTCAGGTGGAAAAGACTCGAGATCCAACATCGGACAATCAAAAATAAAATAGAAATAAAATCTTTTTTGGTTTTTATAAAGTTTATATTAAAACACATCTAAAATATTTTTGGTATTTTTGAAGATTTTAACCGTAAAGACGGAAAGAGGTAAATAAATATTTACAGACATTCTTTTTGCCAGTTTCTAGGGTAAGAGAATCATATCAGCGTACGGTTAGGCCAAAACACTCTTGTTGTTCAATTTGTTAACATTTAGATAAGCATCCTATAACGATTATCGGTATTGTTGTCCACTTAAGCTCAACTTATCAGATGTACTCGCGGTTAGGGGATACTATTAAGGTATGATTTATACTTACCGACCGGTGTTCATCCACACACGACACATTCTCGTATCAAGGTATGCACGAGAGTTCATCTTACTGGTGAGTATACTATTTATCATCTGTTTTCAACGTATATGATGTGAGATACTCACTTATTCGGGGATGAATACAAGCCCTATGTGATTAAATCACTTATTAATGAGGAACTTGATATTTGATGCATGTAGGGCACGAGAGCAAGTCCGTGAACACGTTAGTACCATCGTACCGACAAAGAGACGAACTTGACTCTCGGATGATAGATGTGATTTAGAATCACTTATTCGGGGGTGAATGTGATATTTATCACTTATTGATGGTCGTCTACATCATGTATTACATACATGTATGTATGATATTTACACGTATGTATGGTAGAAGTTCTAGACTTGCGTCCCCATTATTTTCGGTAAAAGAAACAACCATGATACCCGGATGATAAATGTAAGTCCCAAAAACTATCAACCGGATATCAAAATCACAATCACAAGCGCGGAATACTGATGAAAGTGATAAGAACAAGAACGATTCGTATTGATTGAATATCAAAGTGCACATGGTTTCTAGAGAACCGTCTGGTACACCAACACAGAAATCGAAAATACTGAAGAACCTCACTAAAAATGTCTAACCTAATAATGAACTAGGTTCACCCTATTTATAGTTACATAGGGTGACCTAGTTACAGACTGGGCCAGGCCCACATGCACAATATTACTAACCAAACAAGCCCAAATCACTAATTAGCCCACATGGCTTATTCCAATATTATCTAACCCACTACAAGGCTAAGCCCAATAGCCTATAATTGTGTTTGATAAAGATAAGCGTAAACCTACCCAATTATAGGGCCTTACAATATCCCCCTAGGTTTATGCTGTCTTTATCAAACTGTTGTCTTCATTATGTTTCTGTGGGAAGATAATTCATGTCTTTATTCTGAAATTTGGGCTCTTTGTTCTTCTTATCACGATCAGCTTTGCTTGAAATCTTGTTGAAAAGAATGCAGGAGGAGGATTCTAAGCAACTCCTTTCTTTTTCAATGTCTTCTCTTTCAAGCAGGTTCACAGGTACCTCTTCAAATGTACTATCACTGTCAGACGATGACACGTATCTGGTTCTTCTGACTCAGGCACATCTTGTTGTTGTGAGGCTTCATACTTTGTCAGCAGCCAACAACATCTCAATCTTCAACAACCCCCGTTTCTTGATTTGAATCAAATTCTGCACATGCTCAGAAATTCATAAGCAAACATTTATGTGCAACAGAGGAAAGTACCACATGAAAACTCGGTACATCCAAGTATTTGTACTTGGATTTCATAATTCAAATTTCATTCAATTTATGATGATCAATCAAATCTTCAAGAACGGTTGATATTTTTAATAAAACAAATAAGAACTCTATTTTTGGATTTTTTTTTATTTTATAAAAACTAACAATATAAACTAAAACACCAATAAACAAAGAAACTAATATACAATTACAATTTGCAATGGGATCAAATCACCGTGTTTCAGGCCAGACTACACTTATCAACACTAATTTACTTTGGGTGATCCGAGCGATTGCCAGTATATTTGTCCACTTAAACTTATCTCCCTAGGCCTTTTTCAAGTGACGGTCTGCAACTGATTTATCATGTTTTATTTTAATTGATATGAACACTCAATTCAATCACGATCAAATCCCGAAATTTTTAATCAGAACACGCTATCATCCATGCAGTTTCCCTACCACATATTTCACAAGCCCGTTCTAGGATTCTGAAATCTTGACTGGGACTGGATCGAGAAGAGAAAAGAATAGATCATTTGCAGAGATGGATATAATATACAGATCAAATGAGTTTTCTCAGTTTGATATACGTTTTTTTTTCGGGTTTCTTTTGGGCACTTGAGGGCCTCTTTCGGGTGTATTTGATCTATAGCGCGACAACGTACAGCTAGGTCAGCATGTATCTGGATGCAGTAGAAGCTGACGTTGCCTAGCACCTCCAGGTCTTTGCTCACGCAAAACAGAGGAGATACACGAGTTGGACAGAAAAGATTTCAGAACTAAAACGAAATTGTGTGTATCGGGACGTCACACACGCATTCAAATAGACATGTCATAATTCCAAGTGACCGATCTTTCCTGAGGTCATAGAATAAATTTAGTGTTTTAAGCAGTACCAGTCAAAGAGTCCAGCCATCAGGATAAAGCCTACCAGCACATCACTCTGGAGTCAGACCATTTCAATATTGGTCTTACATGAGTCAGCCTTAATCCACATAATGAAATTATTTCATTTCCCATTTATGCAACAAAATATTTTTGATTTTTGTATTTTTTTTTCGAATGTTTTTGTATTTTTCTCATTTTCTCTATTTACAGATGGATATGTTTAGATATCCCCCTAAATTTGTGCGTAAATCTTACGCGCAAATTTACCTAAACAACGAAAACGTATGTACAAAGAGAAACACAAAAGAAAATGAAAATATTTTTGTTGTTTTTGCCTAACCGTTCCATCACAAGATTTAAGACTAATCAATATTGAAATTAGAATACGAAATTCAAATTTTGTACCTTTTTGCTGATCCTGTCTTACCTCTCTTATCTCCTTCAAACGAAACATATCAATTGTAAAAGAATATACCTTATTGCAACAGTGAAATGTTACTCGTTATGTCTCTGGAACAACCACTATCAACATCCAAGGATTGTCAACAGCTCCTCCTTGTTGTCCCTGAAAAGTGAGGAGATTAGTAAGACATTGGTACCCAGGCCATAGTGGTCCTGGGTATTCCTGAAGCATCAATATAAGATACTTCTCGAAAACACATGCCCCCTTTTGATTTAAGGACTGGTGATGTTGCTGCATTTTGTTTTGCCTTCCAAACTTGTTTAGGCTTCTCTAATTTTTTAGGTGCCTTTGGCAAAACAGTTTGCTATTCAACCTTTTTGTTTTTCAAAACTTGTTTTGGTTTCAAAGCTTGTTTTCGTTTAGTTTTTGCAGCATTCCAGTCCCCATCAAATGGTTTAACCTTGGGACTCTTATTCATCATTGCCTTAGGTTTTTCAACCTTCATCGGCTTAGAATAAGATCTATCCCTAGGTGTAAACCTCTGATGCTGTGTATAGTACGGCACATATGGACGATGTGTGCAATTCCTTGCAATGTGACCAGGTATGCCGCAGTTGTAGCATGTTTGCTTTTTCACGTAAGGAGCATATCCCAATCCATTAGATCCAACTGATGATGAGTATGAATTATAAAACTTGTTGGATGATTTGTTTGCAGTCTGTTCAATCTTCCTCCCCTGTTTCATATGTTCGTGTTTACAACAGTTAGCACATTTTCTGTTAGGATTAGTATTATCATTTCTAACTGTTTGCTTTGGAGGCACATATTTGTTTGAAGGGCCTCTCAAAGCTGGCTCAGAAACAGCCTTTCTCACATATGGAGGGGCATTAGCAGACAAATTTGATGTTTTTGAACAAACATCGTTACCCTTTTGGCAAACAACATCATCATCCTCAACCCAATCCTCTACTATTACCTCATCTGCACATGAATTAGAGGCATCAGTAACATTCACACATTTAAAATCAGGGACTGGCCTTGTTATTTCAACTTTAGATGTTTTGGGCTCAGTCACTGTTTCACTGGTTGATTTAGCTGAACCACCTGAGTTACATTCCTTTTGTAGTGGCTCTGCTGAATCCTCTGCTGCTGAGTCAGCTGCTTCAGAAGACTCACGGCTGGATTCACTAGATTCAACTGATTCCAATTTTTCAGAATCAGTTGCTTCAGGTGATTCACATTTGGAGTCAGATGGAGCAGGTGGTTCAGATGCTACTATTGTTTGTTCTGATTCAACTATTTCAGGTGATTCGTTAATAGACTCGGCTGAATCAGCTAACTTTGACTTTTCACAGTTAGCTGTCTCCGAGGAGTCACATGACGAATCAGATGAAGCAGTTGACTTAGTTTGTTTGCGAGACCATTCAACAAACTCACTCAACATAGCAAACTCAAAATTGAAAAATTTTGTTTTAGACTCTTTCTCTTGTTGTTGTACTTCAGATGAATTTTGAGAAAAACTTGACACAGTATTATCTAATACTTGAAAATGTTTGTCAATGTTCGCATTATTCTCAAAATTTAGAGTCTCGGTTTGCTTTAAAACATCAGCAGGTTTCACGAAAGTTTTATCAAATGCCTGTTTTTCTAGAACAATTTCAGTTTTATCAGGCCTTGTGATTTTAACTTTCTTTGGATTAACAGGCTCAGCCTTCCTATCCCCGGGCTTCCCATATTCCATTTCAGGCAAGTCGGCTATCTCCTCCTCAGTCATAGGAATAGAGGTGTAATTGTGATTGTATGGTGGAGGTATGCATACAAATCCCAATCCCTTATTCCTCACTTCCTTTTTGCTATACTTTAACTGTTGATTTATCATCTTTTCGACCTTTTCACTTGAAACATCAAATTTTTTAAAATTAAATTCAGTATTTTCGAAAGTCGATTTTAAGTTGTTTAATTCAACAGTTAATTTTTCAGATAGCTCCTTAAAGTGGAGATATCGACATTTTGCCTCGCTTAGATCACTATGCAACTGTCGAATGTCACGTTTTTGAGCCTCTACCATTTCTTTATACCCATCCAGTTTCTTTTTAACTTCGTAGCTACTGGATTTGGTACATTGAAGTTGCATAGAAAGCGATTGAGCCTGTTCTTTAAAACCTTTTACTTTCTTTCTACATTTTTCTGTACAACAAACATCATCTACACATACCTCAGCCTCAGAAGGAATGTATTCGTTCATTTGAGCCGACATTTCTAAGTAGCAAAGCTGTGATCCCCCGAAGATGTGATCCCCCGAAGATGCGATCCCCCTAAAATGTGCGTTTTAACTGTTTCTTCAACACAAGCCCAGAACCCGTGTACTTACTAACTCAAACCCTTTGCCACACACACGAAAAAGCTTTTCTGTACCACACCTTCAATCCTGTCAAAACTTATCGCCAAAACATTAACAAAAACCCTTTTTTTTATATTTTAATTAATAAACCTTTTTTTAATTTTTAATAAACTATTTTAATATATTTAATGATAAAGTAATGATGACCTAATGATTGTATTATAATTATTATTATTATTAATATACTATCAATTAATTAAAACAAACGATAACTGTCTCTTCTTCTTCGTTCACGTCGTCGAACCAAAACCCTAGAATCAAACTCAGCCGCCAAACTTATAAATGAACGATGATCAAAAGTGGTGGTTGCCGGAGTGATAAACAGACAACGGTGATGATGATTGAGGATGTAACAGATGACCGGAGGTTGTGTTGATGGCAGTGGCGAGAAAGACGATGAACGAAGGTTGTGATGACCGGAGAAGAAGGATCGTCGGAGATGGAGTGCAGGGTCGTTCGTTGATGAAGATGATGATGGATGGTCGAAGATGAGTGATGTTGCAGGTTTTCCGGCGAACGGTGATGATACGAAGGTGACCGGAGGGTTGGTGACGGTGGCAGGCGGTTGACGTGTACTGAAGATGGAGATTAGTGAGGATGACCGGAGATGACAATGAAGTTGGAGACTGTTTGACGGTGAAGGTGGTGTATGTGATGTTGAACGGGTGCGGTGGTCGGCGGGAATGAGAGATATCGAGTGAAGAATATGGTGATGATGTCGGAGTGTGCTGTGGATGTGATGGTGTTGCCGGTAGATGGATGGTTTGGTGTATCTCCGGTGGTGTACGGTGGCTGAAATCAGACGTGGTAGCAGGTCGAGTTATGTCTAGAATGGTGGTTCGACGCAGTGGCGGATCTAGGATTCCGACCAAGCGGGAACGTTTTATAAATAAGCGGTAACGAAATCGAAAAAAACGTCAAATTTTTCCAAAATTTACACTAAAAACGTCAAAAATTTTCCGGCCAAGCGGTAGCGGAGGCTACCCCTTACATCAAGGTAGATCCGCCCCTGGTTCGACGAACTGTTGATGATGATCAACGTGATGATTGACGATGATGATGAACTTCTGATCGCACAAGCGAAAGATAATCGCACAAGATCCCGTAGTTGCACAAGAAGTTGTTGGATCACACAAGATGTTTCAGTCGCACAAGAAGGAAGTTCAGTCGCACAAGAATAATATCACCCACCTTTTCTTTTTAATTTCAATCGCACAATTTTTGAATATGGAGAAGATGTTGACTGTTGATTGCACAAATGAAGACTGAATCGCACAAGAGCCCCTTTTTTTTATATGGAAACAAAAGCCAACTTAATCAGGAAAATTAAGTAATTGATTTTGAAATCCAAATTTTGAGAGATTATTTCCAACAATAGTCTCCAAAAAATAAGCAAACACAAACTTCAAGCCACCAAAACAGATCAAATTGTGGATTTTGAACTATTCTTCGAGATCTTCAACAATGTTCTTCGTGTTCTTCGATCTTCAAAAAAAAATTTGTTCTTCGAATGATATCCAACGAACCAAGCCTTCGCAAGACTACTTAGGCTCTGATACCAATTGTAAGTCCCAAAAACTATCAACCGGATATCAAAATCACAATCACAAGCGCGGAATACTGATGAAAGTGATAAGAACAAGAACGATTCGTATTGATTGAATATCAAAGTGCACACGGTTTCTAGAGAACCGTCTGGTACACCAACACAGAAATCGAAAATACTGAAGAACCTCACTAAAAATGTCTAACCTAATAATGAACTAGGTTCACCCTATTTATAGTTACATAGGGTGACCTAGTTACATACTGGGCCAGGCCCACATGCACAATATTACTAACCAAACAAGCCCAAATCACTAATTAGCCCACATGGCTTATTCCAATATTATCTAACCCACTACAAGGCTAAGCCCAATAGCCTATAATTGTGTTTGATAAAGATAAGCGTAAACCTACCCAATTATAGGGCCTTACAATAAACAATATAAAGACCACGTATCTTAGAACCTCGACAATCTATCAAACGAAATTTCGGTACCAAGACTATATGCCAATGAGCGGTTCCCACACAGTCTTCAGTCGATTTAGGTTTATATAACCCTGCACACTTTAAAATGATTGTGAGCCTACCGATACATCTTATATAGAGTTGCTTATCGTTTTTCATTTTAGGTTCACAGAGGTTTCGACAGACCACTGATGTACTATCATTTTCTCTTTTGCTCACCAGGAAACTCATTTTTGTTTATTATTGTTTTTGTGTTTTTTAAAATTTTTGATGTTTTTGTATTTTTGAAAATTTTCAATGTTTTTGTTTTTTTTTCTTTTGGAAATTACTCCCCCTAAAATGCAAAAAGTACGATAAATTAAAAAAACACAAATAGATATTTACAAAAACGATTTTCCGATGTCAGTTTACTCTTGCTCGACCTTAATGCCGTCTACCATTAGTAAAAAGTCAAAACGTGATTTGTCAAATATTTTGGTAAAAAGGTCGGCACGTTGGTCATCGTTGTGGACCTTAACAACATCGATAAGTCTTTTATCAAAAAAATCATGTATGAAGTGATATTTGATCTCGATGTGTTTGGTTTTTGAATGCTGCACAGGATTTCTAGTGATCTGTAAGGCAGCAAAATTATCAACGAAAATAGGAGTAGACAGGAATTCAAAACCGTAGTCGCGCATTTGTTGTTGGGGATCCAAAGGACTTAGGAGCAACAACTTGAAGCAGCAATGTACTCGGCTTCACAAGTTAATGTAGCGACATAAGTCTGCTTCTTGCACTGCCATGTGACCAGGCGATTTCCTAAAAGCTGACATCCAGCCGTTGTGGATTTGCCATCGATTTTGCAGCCACCAAAATCATAATCACTGAACGCGATCAAGTTGAAGCTATCATCCCTAGGTTACCAGAGAACAGTGTCTAGGCAACCTTTCAAATAGCGGAAAATCCTTTTTACAGCTGCTAGATGTGAGGCCTTCGGGTTGGCTTGATATCAGGAGAGCAGGCACGTTGGATACATTATCTCAGACCTTGAGGCTGTGAGATACATAAGAGATCCGATCATTGTGCGGTAAAGTGAAGATTTAATGCTTTCACCCTTCATGATCGGAGTAATCCCGTGATTCTACGGAAGTGGGGTACCAATGGGCGTCGCTTCGGACATCTGGAACAGGCTCAAGATGTCACCGACATATTTAGTCTGATGGAGGAATATCCCAGACTTCGGTTGTTGTACATGTATGACCAAAAATAAGTTCATTTCCCCCATGGCACTCATCTCGAATTTCTCATGCATAACACGCTCAAAGTCCCTACACAATGCATCATTAGTTGAACCAAAAATAATATCATCTATGTATACGTGAACCAACAGAAGAACTCCATCTTTTTCTTTGATGAAAAGAGTGCAATCGATAAGACCCCGGCGAAAACCATTCTCCAGCAGATAGTTAGATAAGGTTGCATACCAAGCTCTCGGTGCTTGATGTAATCCGTAGAGAGCTTTGTTGAGCAACCAAACCCGATCTGGATGAATAGGATCTTCAAAACCCAGAGGTTGTTCGACATACACCTCTTCTTCAACCACACCATGAAGAAATGCACTTTTCACGTCCATTTGATAAACCTTGAATCCTCTGAAGGAAGCATAGGCTAGAAAATTCCGAATGGCTTCAAGACATTCAACTGGTGCATAAACTTCTTTGTAGTCTATCCCTTCTACCTGACGAAAACCCTGAACAACTAATCTCACCTTGTTTCGAACGACTACTCCACGATCAACCTTTTTGCACTTAAAAACCCAACGGGTGCCAATCTTCTTATAATTCTAAGGTTTTTTGTCACGGCCCCCGACCCAGTTTTACCCGTTGCTGGAGCCGCGGGACAGAAACCCGTGGTATTGGTGTTTATTTTGGCAGCGGAAATTTTTAACAGAATCTTTTAAACTGAAAACGCCCAATTATTTTATTTCACATTTTCGGGATAAACCCCATAATTAACAATAAAGGAATTTCACGGGGAAATTCCCTGTTGTACAAAAACATGTTTATTTATTTTATTTACTGAGCCACATTCTTCAAGCCGTAGTGCTACGCGGTACTTCTTTCCTGGTTCACAGTAAATCACCTGAAACATGTTTAAAAAGATTTTATCAGCGGGGAAAATACTGGCGAGTCACTCAATTTGCACAAAACAACACAGTGTTACAATTTACAGCATTAAGAGTTTTTACATTTGTCCTTTATCTATTAATTATCTGGTCCAGTTGTCACTCGACTGGATCTACGACTGTGGACATATCACAAATTAGGCTCGCCCACCTAAGAGTGATAAATCATTAGTAGTAATGTGCAAAAAACTCCCACATACTGCTAGTAACTAAAGATTAGCAAAGACTTAATCACTGCAAAATATAACTGGAAAACATTTAGGGTTTGGCGAAGCACTTTGATAAAAAGAGAATGACTCACATTGCAAGTTTAGTTGGACAGAACTTTTCCTACTGATTTAGCCTTGTAACCTAGTTAAATAACAATGCACACGAAACTAGGTCAGTAACTTAATACAACATTTACGATAAACTCACGAAATCAAAAACCTCACGACGAATGACAAAGTAAAGCCCGGATTCGGGCAGCACTTAAACATCCATCGGATCGGTTTTAATCGATCGGACATTGTATCGTAGCAGTGATCGAGTTAACACCCTGTACTCGTAGCAGCGTTTCCCTAAGTGAAATTTCGAATTTGAGCAGTATACTTCGTTTTTGAGTAAAATTTTCGAACACAGAAGCAGTGCCATGCATCGTCCCATTTATAGAAAAAATTTGGGTTTTACGCGGCCCGCGTAAACCCTCACAACATCTTACGTGGCCCGCGAGGGCCACCTATGCTACGATTAGGGCTAGCGTGTCACGCGTACGTCCGCCACGTGTGCGACACGTGGCCTAAAGCTTATCCGGTTGAATCACCTAGTTGTCGCGGCCCGCGTAGACTATCCTTAAGTCCTACGCGGCCCGCGAGCGATCCAAAAATTCAAATTTCTTGGTTTTTCTTAAGGATTAGGGTTTCAGGGGTCCGGGTTTCTACTTACGGGTCATTTTGGGATAATCTTGCAGGTCCTTACATCCTCCCCACCTTATTTAAAATCTCTTCCTCGAGATTTACTAAAACAGGTAAGGATATTTTCGCTTCATTTCCGATTCCAGTTCCCAAGTGTACTCAGGTCCTCTTTTCGAATCCCATTTGACTTTAACCAGCACCAATATCTTGTGTTTGAGAAACTTGACATTTCTGTCTTCTATTTGGAGTGGTTTCTCCACAAATTTCAACTTTTCATTTACTTTTATGTCTTCAAGATGTACTACCAGGGATTCGTCAGATAAACACTTCTTGAGGTTAGATACATGAAACACGTCATGTACTCCAGCCAGCTCTTCTGGTAGTTGTAAGCGATATGCAACTGTTCCTATTCGCTGGATCACTGGGAATGGTCCTATGTACCTTGGACTTAGTTTTCCTTTCTTACCGAACCGAACTACTCCTTTCCAAGGAGAAACTCTTAGGAGCACCTTGTCTCCAATTTGGAATTCCAGCGGCTTGCGTCGATTGTATGCATAACTCTTCTGGCGATCTTGAGCTGTTTTCAGTATCTCCTTGATTTGAGTTATCTTGTCGGTGGTTTCCTGTACGATTTCGGGACCTGATAATTGGCTTTCTCCTATTTCTTCCCAACAAACTGGAGTTCTACACTTTCGTCCATAAAGTGCCTCAAATGGGACAGCTTCGATACTTGCATGATAACTATTAATATAGGAGAATTCGATTAAGGGTAGGTGGTTATCCCAGTTTCCACCAAAATCTATTACACATGCCCTGAGCATGTCTTCCAGGGTTTGGATTGTCCTTTCACTCTGTCCATCTGTTTGGGGATGGTAAGCAGTACTTAAATCAGTCGGGTTCCCATGGCTTCTTGGAAACTTGTCCAGAAATTTGAAGTGAAACGACTATCACTATCCGATACAATGGAGAGTGGAACTCCATGTAAGGTTACTACCTCGTCCACATATAATTTTGCTAATCTTTCCATGCTAAAAGTTTCCTTCATGGGCAAAAAATGAGCTGATTTAGTTAATCGATCCACAATTACCCAAATCGCGTCGTTACCTTTTCTGGTTTTGGGTAACTTAGTAACAAAGTCCATTGTTATGAGTTCCCATTTCCATACAGGCATTTCTAATTGTTGAAGTAAACATGAAGGTTTCTGGTGTTCTGCCTTAACTTGCGAACAAGTTAGACACTTCGATACATATCCAGCTATGTCCTTTTTCATTCTTATCCACCAGAAATTATTCCTTAAATCTTGGTACATCTTATTATTTCCAGGGTGTATGGTATATCTAGATTTATGGGCTTCCTCTAAAATTTTATTCCTTAAATTTCCTTGCTTAGGTACCCAGATTCTTTTCTTGTGGAATCTCCAAATTCCATCGGTCCCTTGCTCTAATTCTTGTATCCTTCCTTTCATTCCTTCAGCATCATCGTTGATTGCTATTTCTTGAATGTTCTTCAGTTGTTCCATTAAATCTAACTGTAGATTTAATCTAAGAGCACGAACTCGTCTTTGTTTTTCATGATACTTACGACTTAGGGCATCTGCTACCACATTTGTTTTTCCTTCGTGGTATTGAATATCACAGACGTAGTCACTTAGAATATCCATCCATCTTCTTTGCCTCATGTTTAATTCTTTTTGCCCAAATATGTACCTTAAACTCTTATGATCCGTATAGACAGTAAACTTACTCCCATACAGATAATGCCTCCAAATCTTAAGGGCAAAAATTATTGCTCCTAATTCTAAGTCATGAGTCGTATAATTTTCTTCGTGCTTCTTCAATTGTCTTGAGGCATATGCAATTACCTTTTTGCGTTGAATTAGCACACATCCTAATCCTAGCTTAGAGGCATCACAGTAGACTTCAAAATCTTCCGTTCCTTCTGGTAAAGCTAGAATTGGGGCGTTTGTTAACCTTTTCCTTAAGATCCTGAAGGCCTCTTCTTGCTTGGGTCCCCATTCAAACTTAACGGTTTTACAGGTTAGCTTAGTTAATGGAACAACTATTTTAGAAAAATCCTTAATGAAGCGCCTATACTACCCAGCTAATCCTAGAAATCTTCTAACTTCCGTAGCTGATTGCGGGACTTTCCAGTTCATGATCGCTTCTATCTTGGAGGGATCTATGTGAATACCTTCGTGATTCACCATGTGTCCTAAAAATTGCACCTCCTGAAGCCAAAATTCACACTTTGAGAATTTGGCGTAAAGCTTTTCTTTTCTTAACAGAGTTAAGAGTGCTCATAGATGCTCACAATGCTCGTCCTGCCTTTTGGAATAAATAAGTATATCGTCGATCAAGACAATTACAAATTTATCCAAGTACGGCTTACAGATTCTATTCATCATGTCCATGAATGTTGCAGGGGAATTCGTTAATCCAAATGGCATGACTGTAAACTCGTAGTGCCCATACCTAGTTCTGAAAGCAGTTTTAGGTATGTCTTCTTCTTATACCTTCAACTGATGATATCCTGAGCGCAAGTCTATCTTAGAGAAGAATCTAGCTCCTTGAAGTTGATAAAAAAGATCATCAATCCTAGGTAATGGGTATCGATTCTTAATTGTAACCTTATTTAGTTCCCTATAATCGATACACATTCGCATTGAACCATCCTTCTTTTCACAAACAACGCTGGTGCTCCCCAAGGGGATGTACTATGTTGTATGAATCCTTTACTTAGCAATTCGTCTAATTGCTTTTTCAATTCTAACATTTCCGTGGGTGCTAATCAATAGGGTGCCTTAGCTATTGGTGTAGTTTCAGGAATTAGATGAATTCTAAATTCGACTTCCCTATCTGGTGGTAATCCTGGTAGTTCTTCTGGGAATACATCTGGGTATTCTGTTACTACAGGAATTTCCTTAAGTTCCTTACTTTTAGTGTTAATGATTACCGAAATCATATACACTATTCCCTGTTTTCGTTCATAACTAGCAACTTTCATTACTTAAATGAACTTCATTGGTTTACGTGGCTTATCTCCTATGATCACAATTACTTCTCCTGTGAGTGTCTGAATTTCTATGGAATTCTTATCACAGAGGATTCGAGCATGGTTGGCTACCAACCAATCCATTCCTAGCACAACATCGAATCCGGCTAAATTCATAGGTAACAGGTTTGCAGAAAATTTGTGGCCTGAAAGTTCTATCTTCCCTTCTTGAAGAACCTTATCTATATGAACAGAATTACCTTATGCTGTTTCTACTGTATAAATCTGCCTAAGTTTGGTTAAGGGTAGCTTAAGAGCTTGGCAGAATGAAGTATTTATAAAACTTTGGTTTGCACCAGAGTCAAATAATACTTTTGCATAAACGTCGTGTACCAAAAACGTACCAGCTATTACATCGGGAATCAGATCTGTTTCCTGAGTAGTCAACTGGAAGGCTCTTGCATTTTTCTTATTAGTTCCTTCAGCAGGTTTGGCCTTGTTGTCAGCTGGCTTGACCAGTTTTGGGTAGTCGGGCCTGAAGTACCCTGTTTCGCCGTAGTTGTAGCAGATTTCTGATTTCTTCCTGCAATCCTCTTCGCGGTGACCTTGTCTCTTGCAGAAATTGCAATTTTCCCTACACTTTCCAAAATGTTTCTTTTTACAATTTCCACAGAATGGCGGGGTGGAAGATTGCCCAATATCCTTTTTCTTGTAATTACTAGTATTATCCCCACGGAAGCCTTGGGTAATCTGTTGGGCTAATTCCTTCTTCCGATTTTCTTCCCTCGTGCGTACCATCCCGTCGGTTAAGGTGTTGGCCAATTCCACCACATGGTCAATGGTGCGGGGTCTCACAGCTTTGATGATTTCATGAATATCGCTAATTAAACCCCAAATATAGCGAGAAATAAGTACCGGTTCTGGCGAAGCCAGAGTTGGTACAATCCTAGCATACTCGAAGAATTTCGAAGTATACCCTCGACAGTCAACATCCACCATTCAATGGCTCAGGAACTTATTTGCCATTTGTTCCTTTTCATATTCGGGACAGAATTTCCTTTCCACCAATTGCTTAAATTATTCCCAATTCATAGCATAAGCCATGTCACTTCCTTTAGCTTGCAACACCGTATTCCACCATTCTAATGCCTCTTCCTTGAAAAGGTGAGAAGCATACTTGACCTTGTCTTCCTCGGCGCATTTACTTATTTTAATTACTGCCTAGGTCTTTTCCAACCAACGCAGTGCAGCAGTCACCCCTTCATTGCCTGCAAATTCAATGGGTTTACAGGCAAGAAATTCCTTATAAGTGCAACCAGGTGTTGCAACTTTCATTTTCTTAAGTATTGGGGCTTGAATGGCCTTGTTGTCATTATTGCCGCCTCCGTTAACACTGTTACTGAAATTATCGTCGTGCGTGCGTTTACTAGGGTTGGCCTGTGAACGATATTGTTGCTCAACAGGGCTTTTAACAGCAGCGACGATTGCCGGGATGCATTGGCTATTCCCTGGGCAACGATATTTTCTATATCTTGCCTATTAAGAAAGTGATCCTCATCGTTTTGCTCAGATTGGTTATCAGATTGGTTAACTTCGTTAACTGGTTCATTGACGGCGTGTTCCATCTGATAATTAACAATATATATAAATTACTGGCACAAAATAAATAACAATCAAACACAATAAAACAATCACACATAATCATGTCAACACGTATAGCCAAAATTGTCGACTTTGCGACTTTCATATTTTTATATATATTAGTATGCATCGATACACACCAGTTATATTATAAAAGTTTTATTTGAGTTATTTTACATGATTATATTTTTATTATTTATTATTATTATTATTTTATTATTATTAAACACACAACCACACAACCACCGTCAGCTGGCATTTCAGAAAGGACGCTCCCTCTCGTCGTATTTCCATGAGATCTTCTCCCCCACATCCCGAATTCTATTTCCAGCATCCACCAGTTCCTCACCATAGTGACGAGGTTCAGCTAAGTTTTCTGTGCTCATAGGTGGGTTGGGTGCAGGCTCAGGGTCAAACTGAGGAAAATAGACGTTGGGGTTATTTATGAAGTTCTGAAACTGCCAGTCGCTTGTCCACCATTCTTCCAGCTCTCCGGGTAGAAGTCGGGGGTTAATAATATGATCTGGGATAGCAGGTTCCAGATTTATTGGAAGTTGTGATTCAGCGGGGTAATTTAAGAGGTTTTCATCGGCAGATCCGATGAGGTCACAATTCGCTAGTTTGCGGTCAAGCTCCTCCCATGGTGGCATTTCCAGGGCTTTTCCGGAACTTTCCCCGATCTCCTTTCCTTTTCCTTTATCCTTAGGATCCTCGGTCTTTTTAACCTTCTGTGCAGCTGGTTTCTTCCTACGCCCGCGCTTCCAGTCCAGGATTCTCCTTCTCTTTTACGGCTTTGGTTTCTATTGCGGTTGGGCCTGGAATACTATTGGCTCTTCAGTATCAGCCTGGTAGCCAGTTAAGGTCCCGATGGTATCCATATCGGTGCTATGGATAGTAAAGTTTCGGAGTGCCTCCGACAGTTCATTCATGCTGTTAGCACACATGAAGAAACACATACAATTTTAAGTTAAAATTTTATTTCTCCATTTAAATCTTTCACAGAATCACAAAAAATGACAAATTGAAAAATTAAGTATTTCTAAATACTTAATTGGCTTAAATCAGTGGCTCTGATACCACCTTTTTCTGTCACGGCCCCCGACCCGGTTTTACCCGTTGAAGGAGCCGCGGGACAGAAACCCGTGGCATTGGTGTTTATTTTGGCAGCGGAAATTTTTAACAGGATCTTTTAAACTGAAAACGCCCAATTATTTTATTTCACATTTTCGGGATAAACCCCATAATTTACAATAAAGGAATTTCACGGGGAAATTCCCTGTTGTACAAAAACATGTTTATTTATTTTATTTACTGAGCCACATTCTTCAAGCCGTAGTGCTACGCGGCACTTCTTTCCTGGTTCACAGTAAATCACCTGAAACATGTTTAAAAAGATTTTACGGCGGGTAAAATACTGGCGAGTCACTCAATTTGCACAAAACGACAAAGTGTTACAATTTAAAGCATTAAGAGTTTTTGCATTTGCCCTTTATCTATTAATTATCTGGTCCAGTGCTCACTCGACCGGATCTATGACTGTGTACATATCACTAATTAGGCTCGCCCACCTAAGAGTGATAAATCATTAGTAGTTTGTGCACAAAACCCCCACATACTGCCAGTAATTAAAGATTAGCAAAGACTTAATCACTGCAAAATATAACTGGAAAACATTTAGGGTTTTGCAAAGCACTTTGATAAAAAGAGAATGACTCACATTGCAAGTTTAGTTGGACAGAACTTTTCCTACTGATTTAGCCTTGTAACCTAGTTAAATAACAATGCACACGAAACTAGGTCAGTAACTTAATACAACATTTACGATAAACTCACAAAATCAAAACCCTCACGACGAATGACAAAGTATAGCCCGGATTCGGGCAACACTTAAACATCCATCGGATCGGTTTCAATCGATCGGACATTGTATCGTAGCAGTGATCGAGTTAATACCCTGTACTCGTAGCAGCGTTTCCCTAAGTGAAATTTTAGCAGCGTTTCCCTAAGTGAAATTTCGAATTTGAGCAGTATACTTCGTTTTTGAGTAAAATTTTCGTACACAGAAGCAGTACCATGCATCGTCCCATTTATAGCAAAAATTTGTGTTTTACGCGGCCCCCGTAAACCCTCACAACATCTTACGCGGCCCTTGAGGGCCACCTATGCTACGATTAGGGCTAGCGTGTCACGCGTAGGTCGGCCACGTGTGCGACACGTAACCTAAAGCTTATCTGGATGAATCACCTAGCTGTCACGGCCCGCGTAGACTATCCTTAAGTCCTACGCGGCCCGCGAGCAATCCAAAAATTCAAATTTCTTGGTTTTTCTTTAGGATTAGGGTTTTAGGGGTCTGGGTTTCTACTTACGGGTCATTTTGGGACAATTTTGCAGGTCCTTAGATCCTCTCCACCTTATTTAAAATCTCGTCCTCGAGATTTACTGAAACAGGTAAGGATATTTTCGCTTCATTTCCGATTCCAGTTCCCAAGTGTACTCAGGTCCTCTTTTCGAATCTCATTTGACTTTAACCAGCACCAATCTCTTGTGTTTGAGAAACTTGACCTTTCTGTCTTCTATTTGGAGTGGTTTCTCCACAAATTTCAACTTTTCATTTACTTTTATGTATTGAAGAGGTACTACTAGGGATTCGTCAGATAAACACTTCTTGAGGTTAGATACATGAAACACGTCATGTACTCCAGCCAGCTCTTCTGGTAGTTGTAAGCGATATGCAACTGGTCCTATTCGTTGGATCACTGGGAATGGTCCTATGTAGCTTGGACTTAGTGGCTTCAATTGATTTAGGGCAGTCCACTGGGGGTGTAGCCTCAGAAGAACCATGCAGACCTGTTACAGGAACTTCTTAGTCTGCATCGAGAAATTCATCATCCTTTGAAGATTCGTTAAGTTCAGCAGCATCGTGAAAATCCTCATTATCGAGAGCATTATTGTTAACTGAGGATGATTCCTGATTGTTGACAATAATTGGACGAACCACTGGTGACTTTGTTGCGTTGTCACTCTCGAAAAACATTTGTGCCGCAGCATCCACTACATTTTCTTCAATATTGATCGAATTGAAAAAATCATCATACTCAAACATCCATGGCTGACCCGGACATCTGACTGGAAAGGTATACCTTTGTACTCTGACTTCAGACCATTCCTCGATCCTTTTAGTATCAAGATTCCAAACTCTTAAGTTCGGGGTGGCATACCCAAGAAAGTATCCCTCAATTGCTTTTGCTCCAAACTTTCCAACAGGATCGATCATGGTGCAAGGAGCGCCAAACGGTTCAAGAAATTGTAAGTCTGGTTTCCATTTGTGCAGAAGATCAAAGCAGGTCTTGTTGTGTCTTTTTACTGTAAGGACTCGGTTCATCGTGTAGCATGCAGAGGCCACAGCTTCACTCCAGAAAGGAATGGGCAACTGTGTAGGTCCACTCGGAGGATCAATATAAACCTACTTCCTTGTTATCGAAGACACACGAGTGCGGAATCCAAGTGTATGTGTAAACCAAGCCAAAGAACACAAAATACAAGAAAGATTCAAAGTTTAAAGCTCATGTATTAAATCCAGCAGAGTTTTGTTACAAGATGATACAAGAAATTCTCTCAACTCTTTGGTGTGTGCTCTATTGTAAACTGTTTGGTACAAGTTCTATTTATAACCAAACATAACAGCAACCCCACGAAAGATGGCACTGGGCCCAAACATAGGCCCATGAATGATGTAAGCCCACGAAACATTAGGATGTTTCGTCCAGCATCCACAAACAACCAAAGTCCACGAAAGATGTGGTTTTTTGTGAGTTGCATGGCAATATATAACCCACGAAGTACCAGACCCAACGAAATACTAGGCCCAACGAAGAATATGGGTTCTTCGTTGACATGTAGACTCCTTTGCAGAACAATAACTAACAGCAGCAACAGATCAGCCACATGTAGAAGATGTAACATGGACATGATTGATCCGAAACTCGATGGAGGATATCGGGCTTCGGTCTTCATTCCGTAACGCGAGCGAACCGAGACGAGCCACATCCACATATATGTATCAACGTTAAGTCCTAATGCGAGTTAGGCAACAATGTGTTGTTCAGCCTTGTCACCAGCGACACTAGTTGGCGATATTGCCTAAAGGCCATTTGATGTCATCATGACTTTCTGGCCACGACCATGTCTGGCGACATTGCCGGTGATACTGCTAAGTGACACTGCTAAGTGACACTATTGGTGACATTGCCAATGACAATGCTGGTGACACTTATGATAGTGTTTCATGTAGGGCTGCAAACGAACCGGTGAACACGAACATGACGATCATGTCCATGTTCATGTTCGTTCATTAAGGAAATAATGTTTAATGTGTTGACGAATGATTCATGAACACTTACCAAACCAGATTTTATGTCCGTGTTCGTTCGTTAAGAAAATAAATGTGTTCGCGAACACAAATAAAATCAGTGGATGCCGGAGAGAGTAGAGGCTGGAACTTGAAGCCCTTATTGTGGAATGAAGGTTGATATTATTCGTCAATGTGAATAATAAGAAGGAAAGGGAATGCTGCCTAAACAAGGTGGGAATGAGGTTTCTTATTTTATTTGTTAAGGTAATAAATTTATAAGGTTAAAGAATATAAGAAAGTTTAGATAAAATTAATAAATGTACAAAAATCTTTAATGAACAAAATAAACAAATAAATATGAATAAACATAAATGAATGAACTTTCACGAAGACACTACTGAACGTTCACTAACATAATTGAACGAACGAGACCGATGATCGTTTTCATTCTTTAACTAATCGGACGTTTTCTTGTTCAAGATCGTTCATTAATTAAAAGAATGAAAGTAAACGAACTTCCCGCAGCACGGTTAACAAACTGCTCGCTGAACGTTTGGTTCGTTTGCAACCCTAGTCTCGTATGTTAAATTCTCGTGCAGATTAAGTCACATATCAAGTTATCCTAGTCATAGTAGCACACACTTATTGACAACAAAAATAATGAGAATGGACATTTTGACAACTTATTTTTTTTATCCCCAAATGCGTATTTTGAAATTTGTTCATTCCAAATTGAACAAATCTAAAGACAGCTAATTAGAAAAGGCTACATAAGCTATGCCGACTAAAAGGCTTGAATGCCGACTAAAAAGCTTGAATTTAGCTGACACAAAAAACCCTAAATATTACATGTCCACAAAACATCCAATAAAACAATACATGTGTAAAGAGCTGGCTGATTTCAAAAAAGAAGCCGATTAAATTTCAACTCACACGTTTCTCTCATAGTTGGCTATTTTCATTCCAGACTAAAATTTAATTGGCTTTTTTTCTCAACTAGCTAAAATTTGGTTTACGCGGAGAAGCATGCCTACTTGACAGGGCCGACCCATAGGGGTGTGGGATAGGCGACGGCACAAGGCCCAAACCATCTGAAGGCCCAAATCATTTAATTTTGTATAGAATTTAAGCTGTACAAAATATGATATATATGCACTGAATTAAGAAATAATATAAATACGCATTTGTACTAGTGGTTACTACCTTGGTTAAACAAGGAGACCCGAGTTCTAATCTAGGCATTTTCAAATTCTTTATTTTAGCTTATTTTTTGGTTTTTTTTATTAGTAGCATTTAATGCTTATTTTTGTCAACTAGATTTTTCTCTAGAAATCGTGTGTAATCACCCTAGAAATCATGTAAACAACCATAAACAACGTCAAAACACATGAAATTTCAAACCTATTTAAGAATTTTGTTACCCTTTGGTGTCGGACGGCGGTGGTTCGCGGCTGCTGATGACGTGCTGTTGTGGTTGCTGTTGTGTTCGATGATCGCTGGTAGGAGACGACCCAAGAGAGGGAGGGCGGGAGGAATTCTAAGGGACTATTGGGCTTATTTTAATTATTATAGTTTGAACTTAGGTTGAGTTTGGTTAATGGACTAGTAATGGGCTAATTATGTTTAATGAAATAGTGGGTTAAGGTATTGGGTATTTTGGTTAAGTTGGGTAGTATAAGTTATATAATTTAGGTAGTTTTTTAATTAGGGTTTACTAAAAAAAATTTAAAATATAAATCGAAAACATTTTTTACCTAAGGTGTGTGGACGAAAAATTCAAAGGGGTGCGGATGAAAAAATTCAAGGGGTACGGACGAAAAAATCCAAGGGGTGCAGATGGGATTTTCAACGGAAAATAGCACAAATTTTTTTTTTCCCGGGGGTGCGCCCGCCCACCTTGGGCTACATGTAAGTCCGCCCCTGCTCTTTATATGTGATGCTATTTTTGGTTTATTTTGTGAACCCCATATTATACTCTCAAAAGATTTTTTTGTGCCAGCTAAATTTCTGACTTTCTTATCCGGCTTCGGTTATGTAGCATTTTCTATTGGGTGCTTTTGGATATGTTGATTTTTAAGTGGTGAAATTCGGTGTTTATTTTGGCAAAAAAAATCGATCAACATGTTTATTTTAATTATTTCCCATGAAAAAAAAAAACATTTTTATTGGTTTTGTTTTAATTATCAATCGATGACTTTTAACCAACATGTTAGGTATGCGCTTAATTTGCTACAAGTAAATTTAGAATGTACTGTCGTGTTTGTATAACCAAAAGAGCCTACTGGCCACGCGTAAAAAGTCAATATAAAATGATTTAATTATCAATAAGGTATAAATATCAGCTGATGGCGATGAATTATTGGTTTAGCAGAAGTTGGTTGTTTCTTATGCCAGTAATAATGCATCGTGACACATTCATGCGCAAACGTACAAATTAATGCATTTATAATGAGAGTTTGTGCGTGTACAAATATAGTAGTTGGGGAGGATTTTATTTGTTTCATCACTGCTTCATGAGTTGGCAAAGTTGGTTGCTATGAACCACAATTGTTGGTGCATTAGCAAATGTTGGTATATATATTTCTATTTATTTTAGAATGGACTTTATGGTTGAGGTTTAATTAGCCATTAAACACGTACATATGCCTATCTTTATTAACATTGCCCCACTTCTTTCCTTATATAGCACGTGCACCCTTTTCATCGGATAAGCAAACTATCCTTTCCGTATTCATCTTTCCTTTTCAAAAATCTCTCTCCCATCTCTGTTGTCTCTCTTAACATAATACCTAGAGATCCTTACATTGTAAACATATATTGCAAGAATTAGGTAAGTGTGGTGTAGGATCTTTTCTGAAGTTAGGGTTAACATGGTGAAATCTGAGAAGAAGAAGAAACAAAACAACAATGGTAATATGGGTGTGTTAGGAGTCGGGGTGAAGAAAGGGCCATGGACGCCGGAAGAAGACCGAAAGCTCCTGTCTTACATTCAACAATATGGTCATGGAAGTTGGCGCTCATTGCCCGCTAAAGCCGGTAATCATGTGACCTAGCTAGCTCCCCATGCATGCATATTTATTTTACAAGTTTTTTACCAACTAAATATTCATGGTTTTCTCATTGATGATTCAAGAAAACTCACCTCAATATATATTGAGGTGTTACAAGATAATTAAGGAAAAAATTCATATAAATCTTCTAATAACTTTTTAACATACAAGATAAATTAAACAATAGAAATAACATGTAAATATAATAGGCTAATATGCCCCCGCAAGTTGAACGTACCTTCAATAAGCTAAATATACATTATTTTGATGATTTGTAGGGCTTAAGAGATGTGGAAAGAGTTGTCGGTTAAGATGGACGAATTACCTGAGGCCAGATATCAAGAGAGGAAAGTTTAGTTTGGAAGAAGAAAGGACCATCATTCAACTTCATGCTCTACTTGGCAATAGGTAGGGTTTGATTATTCAGATCCCATATATAGGGTTACTAGTTGGGTAACCATAGCTAGGTGTAGGTTTTTTTTCTTGTTCTTTTAACAGTCACAAGTTCTATTTGTTATACTATTAATAAGCTAGTACAATTGTAACAAACAAGAAGCTAGGATAAACAATCACTATGTATTCTTAAATATTTCGTTGCTAATGTTATATGTTTACGTATAGATGGTCAACTATTGCTGCTCACTTGCCAAGAAGGACGGATAACGAGATCAAGAACCATTGGAACTCACACATCAAGAAGAGGATGACTAAAATGGGTATTGATCCAATGACTCACAAGCCAAAGAATGGCAGTCAACACTTGAGCTCCAACTTGAACCACATGGCTCAATGGGAGGCTGCTCGGCTAGAGGCAGAAGCTAGGCTGGTTCAAAAGCCCAAGAACCATCAAACCCAACCACCCTGCGGCCTTGTTTCATCTTCTATCCAAGACCATCAGAAAACACCTACAAAAGTTCCACCATCATATCCACCATGCCTTGATGTCCTTAAAGTATGGCAAGGAAACTTATGGTCGAATTACGCTATCAACAATGAGAGTCTCCAGTCACTCATCTCGAACTCCCATGCTTCGGTTGCAACACCCGCCATGCCGGTATTGAGTCATGTCTACAACCTCAACGGTTCATGTGATCAAGGTCCTACCACTAAACACAATGATGCAACCGAAATAAAAATGGATCCTTTTGAGGATTTCACATATGTTGATGACGCAAACTTTGTCAATGATGATCCCTTGAGGTCCCCTGATTTCTGGGAAGAATTTGTTGATCTTCTGGATGGTGGTTGGAAAAACATAACCAATAACTTCTCCATGATCGCTTCACCACCAGCTTCTCCTGTGTGCTAATAAATTGTCTTGATAACCACGAATGGTAATAAATGATAGAAATTGAGTTCTAATTGTAGCTTCATTAATGTGTTAGGAGAAATTATGTAAAACTATCATGGCTAGGACTTCAGGTGTAGACCAATAACAATAATCATGGTTTTGTTTGATTAAAGCAACCGTTCTCAGTAAACCTAGATATCATGTACTTTAATATTTTTCTTAATTGAATTTGAATATTATATAGAGACTGATTGACTACATGTATTACACACTACTAGAAAACTAGGTCATTTATCACGTTAAAATTCATGGGAGATGCGTAGAAAAGGGACGTTTGTGACAATACTAATTTCATCAGTTTCGTGGATCAGAAGTTTCCGACGCATTCCCGATGTTACTTTAATTATATAAAAAAATAAAATGTTTTGTCGGAAATGGGTCAGAAACTTCTTCTGACGCATTTCCAAGGTTTTGTTATCGGTATTTAGTAGGTAAACTCTTGCTAAAGTATGGTTTTCTGACTTATTGAGATTTCATTGGAAATCCAATGTTTTTTTATTGGTATTTAGTCGGTAAACTCTTGCTAAAGTAGGGTTTTCTGAGTTATTGAGATTTCGTTGGAAATGTATAGGAATTTTGGACCCGGATTTTTTTCATTGATTATTCGTAGAAAATTAGGCCCCATTCTTCTAATATTGTACAAAAGTAGATGATACATCAATAGTTGGTCTATCTTTCTAGGGACTGAAAGCCAGGGGACTTTAAAGCGAGTCCATGTCAAAGTGGCACATCTCAGAAACCAAAAACCATTTAAAAACTTTATAGTTTGAACTTTGAAGACATTCTTCCATGAAAACAAGTCTTCTCTTCTCTTGGCTCCTTCACATAACAATCACTCTCCTAAAGATGACTCAAGAATGCCTTATCGAGGGTGCTCTTATGGAGAATCTATTCGTAAGACCAAGGGGTACGTGTGGGGATCGTTCCATCCCCGGCGCCGGTCGTCGCCCTCGTCCCACGCCGCCCCCTCCCTCTCATCGCGGCGCAAACGGCAACACCAGGCCGTTGGAGACGAGCCTTGTGATTGGTTTGTTCTCTGACTTCACTCTCTCTCTCCTTTATTATATATTATTATATATTGGTTTTTATTTAGAAGTTGAGTAGTCTCTCACACCCTTGAATAGTCCCTAAAGGGATGATTCTCCACCCAATGTGACGTGTCGCCTACGTGGCGGATATAGCCACTCATGGTTAAATTAAACAATGAAACAGTTTAGTCTGGAGTTAAGAAAGACCCACCTGACATGTTTTGAAAGCATTACACTGTATTATCTGACGTGAGCATAGTCATAGTGCCTTTAATGTCATATCTAACGATATCATTTAGAAGTAGGTGACGTCTTTTTCTATGCATGAAAACTCGACGTGTTTAAAATATACTCTTTTGATGGTCCTTCCTTAGAAGTATGAAGCGGGGTTGGGGCGTGAGTTGGCTGAAAACGTCCAAGTCACCACCCCGGGTGGGCTTGTGTTTGCGCATGGCCCAAGTGGCGGGAGCGGAATCCGTTCGACAAGCTCGCCCTTTTCGAAATTTACCTAACGCTCTAGGTTTTTTTTTAATTTTTTTATTTTGTAATCCTTTTTAGGTTTTTTTGTAATTTTTATGAATTTTGTAATTTTTAGGAATTTAATAAAATTTTAGGTTTTTTTTAATGTTGTGTGTATTTTTTAATTTTTTGTTTTTTTTTATTTTTATTTTAATAAACCTGCCAAGCCACGCGGGCTAGCCACGCTCCGCCATACTCCAAGGACACGTCACTCACTGGCGGGGGGGCTTCGAACTCCACGTGTCAACTCATGCCCCAACCTCCGCCCCACCATACCCCACGTTCTTACCAAAGAAAAAAAAATCTGTAAATAGTGCGCAACATACGAACACAAATTTACCTATGCAAAAATCACCAAATCGGAAAATTGGTCAGTCGGACGAATTAAACAAAATCTCAACTAAATGAAAAGGTTGTCCACAGCAGTTCCTCATCAACAGGGGGGCAGGGGTTTGTATTTAATAGGCTAGGGTTTGCTATTCAGAAAGGGGTAGCGGCCCAGCTTATTTCTCGCTTACCTGCGATATTATATAAAGTGCACTTAATTTTCAATGAATTAGAAAATGAAAAAAAAAATTAATCAAAAAAAAATGAAAAACAAGGATAAAATATATTTTTTAATCCCTCATAATCGATGTACGCAAGTTATCCAACAATACAAAGGAAAGAATATCATGATAACGGTAAATGTAGGGTGAAATAATGAATTGATATGATAAAGAAAGGTTGTCTTACATGTAACACGTCAACCGAAGGCGGAAGCTTCGAAACATTACTTTGGTAAATAGTTTAAAATCACATGGAACTAAAGTTTAAATTTTAAATTAAAACCGAATTATCCAATACAAAAGAAATAGACAAATTGTTGATGCACTTTGTGAATACAGCTTGTTCGGTTCAACCGCGCTACGAAATGAAGACCGAGACTCAATGTCCTCCATCAAGTCTCGGTGCGATCTTGAATTAACATGACGTTCATTTTGTTAATGTTGTAAAATAGTTTGCGGTTTGCAACTTTTAGTTGTTTTGTGTTTGGCTCTTAATGTAGTCTGCAAGTTTCTGTCTCTGTATAGGTTCCCCACGAAGAGTGCTGAGTCTTCGTGGGATACACTTATCACGAACAATGGAACAGTGAAGATTGTTCACCACGAACAATGAGTGTTCGTGGTCCTCATGATGGTTCATTGGATCATATGTGACGAACAATAGTATTATAAGGAATGTTCACCACGAACAATGATGGTTCGTGGTCTTTTGTTTGTTCGTTGGCTAATGTTCACGTAGACTCCCAGTCTTCGTGGGAAAGGTGATTGTTCGTGGCCCAGTAACACTCTTCGTAGTGTTACTGGGTTTTGGGCCTATATATATACAGATACTTGTTCCTAAGTTCAGTTAAGAGAGTCCCTGTGAAAGTTGTAAACACTGTGTGTATGTGTGTACTAATTCTCTTCACTTAATCAAAGTTGTGAATCCTTGGTTACTTTGTGTTTGTTCCTTTTTGCTTTGGTTTGCATACTTACGTGGATTCCGCACTCGTTAGTGTGTTATAAAACAAGGATTTAGGTTTAATCTTGATCCTCCAAATGGACCTTCAAGTGGTATCAGAGCTTTGGCTCTCTTCCCTGTTTAAAACCAAGCAAAACCTTGTGTTTGAGCAAGTTGTGAAGTTTCTAGAAGTTGTGTTTGAACTTGAAAACAAGAAAATTAAATTTTTTAGAACAAGTGTTTAAAACTTAGTGAAAACTTGTTGTTTGAAGATAATTTTTACAAAAACCCAGTTAAAACACATGGAGACATGTTAGGATTTGGTTTTTCTTAAAATTTCCTTCAAAATTTGTGTTCGTCAAATTTTCCGGTGAGTCGTCTAACCGGAAAAGTCACCGGATTTTGGTTGGTAGAGATAAGTTTCAAAAAGATTTGTTGAAAAGATAAGATCTCGAATGTTTGTTTTTAACTAAACTAGGATATCCAGCTACCATCTTTTGTAAAATCAGAAAAAGTAAGTTTCCATAAACAGGGGAATCTCACCAACCTCTGTGTTCACCAAGAATTAAGTCTTCGTGGATCCCTATGTTCAACGAAGAATTGATTCTTCGTGGGTCATTGTGATCAACGAACAATCAAATCTTCGTGGCTCTAGTTGCCAATGAAGATTGAGATTCTTCGTAGGTTGACTAGTCAACGAACAATCAAGGTTTGTGACAAGGATTCGTGGACACTACTTGCCAACGAAGAATAAGTCTTTGTGGGTTGACTAAAAGTCAACGAACAATCAGTTCTTCGTTGACCCTTGATTGTTCATAGATTTAAGTCTTCATCACTGTTCGTGGACTGTATTCTTCGTAGACACACACTTGTATTTTTTCACAGAAGCTTTATAACTTTGTCATTAGTTACAAATTTGAGTTTTAACTTAAACAGTCTCTTATAAAACTTCATAATGAGTTCAAACCCTTGGAGTTGGAGTGAAAAATCAAGTATGCCACAAGATCCTTCACAATGGGTGAAAGGATTGATCCTGAAAAAGGAAATTATCGAACATCAATGGGCATGCATCGCGAATCAAAACACTAGCATTCAAAATCTTCTCTTAAGCGAGAGTTAAACAGGAAGCAACAATCGTCCACCAAAATTGAATCACATGAATGATTATCCATCATGGAAAAATCGTTTTTATACGTATGTTTTGGGGCAAAACACCAAATTGTGGACATGCTTTATCACGCCGTACAATGTAGCTCTCGAAGAAGAAGGTTCCAATGCACAAGCTTTGGCGGGATTGAGCGAACATGATAAAAAGGCTTACGATCTTGAGAAGAAACCTATTGCTATCCTTACGCAAGCACTTCATAAGGATATTTATCATCAATTTGCGTATTGTACAACTACAAAAACTTGTGGGACATCTTGGAAGCTAGAGGAGAAGGAAATGCTGCAACGAGAAAGATTCGTCATGATTTGTTGAAGGAGTTCGAAACATTTCGGTTCATGGAAAATGAAACACTGTACGAAATGGTTACTCGGTTCTATCACTTACTTAGTAAGATGCATTCATACAAGGTTTTTGCTACACAGCAAGAAATGGTCATGCGTTTTGCTGATGCTTTGCCACCCAAGTGGAGTCAGTTCATTGACTTGCTGAAACATACTGGTGTTTTGGATACGGTGAGCATTTATGAATTCGTCCAGAAGCTCGAGAATAAGGATGAAGAGGAAATTCGAAAGGCTAAACGACTTCCATTTCCACAAAACCCAAAGATATACTTTGGAGGTCTTAATATGGGAGTTAGTACTAGTTAGCAACAACCGAAGCTTCAACCGCATTTGTATCAAGTACAAATCCTTATGGTCAACCAGGTCAATCATCTAGCACTCTTACAGATCCATATGGAAGACCGTTTGATCCAAGCGCCTATCTACCACCACCCAAACCAGCACAACCCCCTGGTCCTCCCACAGATCCTTATGGAAGACCATCCGATCCGAATACCTATCTTCCTTTTTCACAAGCTGCTCCTTAACAAACCCAACAACAACACTCTCCATTCACACAACCTACTCTACAACAACCTTGTCTACAACTACCTTGTCAACCAGCTCCGCAACAAGCTTTTTATGGAAACAACAACTCTCAACAATCAAACCCCAACACCGTCAGATTTGATACCTCAAACTTTACCAAAGTCAGCATAGAAGGTGCTCGGGAACACATAGAGCTTCTAAACACAATGGTGAGTGCCTATTGTGGGTTAGTCGCCGGTCAAATTGGGAACATTAATTTGACAGATGAAGACTATCAACAAATAGACAGGGAGGAAATGGAACTGATGGATATTAAGTGGGCGTTGGCAAGTGCAATGAGAAGAGCTAAGGACTACATGAGAAGAACGGGTAGAACAAGTTTGGAGAGCAAAAGGGATACTAAATACGGATTTGATAAGGATGAAGTTACGTGCTTAAATTGCGGTGAGAAAGGTCACTTCAAGCGGGAATGCACTTGACCCAGCAGACAAGGAAATCAAAATCCTTTCAGAAACCAACCAAACTCATCAAATGCAAATCAAGTGAACAATGAAAGGAGCATTGTAGCAGTTAACAACCCGGGTAACTCAAACCAGTCGGGGCCTTCCAGTTCAAACAGGGCCTTAGTAGTTCATGCAGATGAGGGATGTGACTGGTCAGTTCAACTGGGAAATCAGGGAACAAAAGGAAATGGAGGAACTGCCTGTTATGCACAGATCATCAAGTATATCAAGCATGTTCACAGTGAGGAGTTCTCTGAGAATGATGACAGTTCTGGTTACAGCGGGAGCTCGATTGAGGAAAGCTCCAATGCAGGTGGTTATGGTTCAGATTTAGAAGTGAAGGAAAATCTTGATGCTGAGGTTGATAGTCTGTTGAAAGAAGCTTAGGATTTGAAAGAAGCCGAGGAGCTCAAGTGTCAGAAATCTATGTTGATAAAGAAAGCTGAAGTTGCATCCAAGGAAATGGAGAAATTCTTCACTGGGGATGGATCTTTTTCTTATCAAACTGCCTTTATGGTAACTGATGCAGCTTCGACTAGCAAGGTACGCACTGAAACTCCTAGTGTATGCAATGATTGTGTAGAATTGAAACGTAAACTAGAAGTTGTTACTAGTCACAATCAGGGATTGATAGTTGACCTTTCGAAATGCAAGGAGGCAAACAAGTCTTTAACTCACAATGAAAAGGATTTCAAATCTGTTATTGAAACGCTTAAGCAAAGTGTATCTGAATTAACAGAAACAGTTTTGAATAAGCAAACGGTCATTAATAACTATATTAATATCATTGAGGACTTAAAGAAGGAGTTAGCCATTGCCAAATGCGAGCATGATGCGATCAAGCTCAAGTTGGAGAGTTATTCTAACTCCCGATATGTGCTTGATCATATCATCGAGGTCCAAAAGCTAAAAGGGGATGTGAAATGCATTGGGAATAAATCGTGTCCGCCTCCATTGAGACACAATTATACCAAGTTACCCGATGAGGAAGAAATGCCACGATTTGAACCATCTGTACCTCTTAATCCCGAAGAGTTTGCAGCAAGATTAGGGTTCAAACTAGATGATTCATCAAAGGAATCTGAAAAGACAGAAAATGTGTCTTGTGCTGTGGACCAAAGTCCTCAAATAATTGAGGATTATGTTTCATCAGACGATGAATCGGATGATTCAGATGAAAGCTATCAGGATCAATCTCTTGATAAGAAGAAAGGAGTAGAAATTCCAGCTAAGAATCACATCTTGTGTGATCCTCCTACTCCTGTTGTCCCCATTGTGCAATCTATTGCAAAACAAGAGATTGATTCAATCAAATCTTTGGATGAATATGTGTCTACATTTTAGGGCGATAATGTGCTGTATACCTTGATTTGTGATGATAAAATTTACTCAGACAAAGATTTCCCAATTAAAAATGTTAATCCGTCAATGATTGAATGAGTTTTGGAAGATTCTACCAGTAAGTTTTTGGGTAAGGCGAACCCGAGAGTTACAGTAACTCAGTGCGATCCTATTCCAAAATCTGAAGTTAGAAAACAATAAGGAAATCAAAAATTGCCAACTAAGGAACAACCAATCGCCCCTAAAGGCAAACAACAGGAAAACCGAGCTCAAAAACCTAAAATTGAACCAAAAGGGGCTCGAAACAAGAAAAAAGGAAAGGAAGTTAAATTTGTGGCCTCAAGCGGTACTGACAAAGTTGAGACTCTTGAAAACAAATCTAATACTGGTTTTGTACAACAAGTCAAGATTTTGAAACGCAATAATGATAACAATTACACTCAACACACAAATGGGTGTGATAATGAAACAAGTACCTTAAGGCCCATAAGTTCAACTTCGAGACGTCAAATGGAATCTCCTAAATTTGTTGAAAGGAGATCATGTTTTAAATGTGGGGAATTTGGTCATATAATCAGAAATTGTACAAACCCACCACAAGAAAAGTTTATTGAAAAAGCCCCTCCTGAAAAGGATTACCAACGTCGTTCTGGGTCACCTAAACAAGACAAACGTACTGTTAAGGAACAAGAAGCAAAACAAAGACGCAAAAATGTTAATGTAATAGAGAAGGCTTTAAAACCGGATGTTGTGGAAAAGGAACCAAGCTCATCAAACGTGTTAAAACCAGAAGTGTCTAAACCTGTAAATAATTTCCAATCTGGTAAATGTCAACAAACTTGGAAAACAAAAACCGGTACAGTTTCAGGGGGAGGCACACCATTTCCAAATCATCAAGAGGAACTAATCGTGTAGTATGTTGTGCAGGGTGTTCCAGGAGGAACTATCAGTAGTCTTTGGATTGTTGATAGTGGGGCATCCCGCCACATGACAGGTGACTTAAGGCTCCTGTACGATGTGAAAAGCATTAGGGGAGGTTATGTTGCCTTTGCGGGTGATAAAGGTGGTTATATCACTGGAAAAGGAATGATTTCAAATGGTGTTGTTAGTTTTGATAAGATCAATTATGTGCGACAAATTGATCACAATCTTCTTAGTGTTTCACAAATCTGTGACAAGAAGTTCACGGTTCATTTTGATGAAACCGGCTGTTATGTGCTGAAGCCCGATTTTAAAATTCCCAAAAAATGGATTCTGTTGACGGCTCCAAGAATTAATGATTTGTATATTCTTGATATGAGCCAAACGATTACCACGTCTGCACAAGTTACATGTTTTGTCTCAAAGGCCACTGAAAAGGAGTCTATATCTTGGCACAGACGTATGGGTCACATTCACTTGAGGAAGATGAACCATTTGGTGAGAAATAATCTTGTGAATGGTGTTCCAGTTAAGAGTTTTCATTTACAAGATGTCTGTGTATCGTGCCGAAAAGGAAAACAAGCGAAGAAGTCTCATCCGATCAAGAAAGTCAACACTGTCAACATGCCTCTTGAACGCTTTCGTATGGACCTCTTTGGACTTATGAAGCACAAGACTACATTTGGAGATGCTTATTGTTTGGTGGTTACTAATGACTATTCAAGATTCTCATGGGTAGCGGTGATGGCACACAAGAGTGAGACTCCGGGAATCCTCAAAAATCTTCTCACTTTACTTGAAAATTTGTACACTTTGAGGGTAAAACGAATCAGAAGTGACAATGGTACGGAGTTCAAGAATCAAGTGATGGACGAGTTCTGTACTTCTAAGGGAATTCTGCATGAATACATTTCTCGATATACTCGTCAACAAAATGGTGTCGCTGAGAGGAAGAATAGAACGCTTATCGAGACAGCAAGAACTATGTTAGTTGAGTCGGAGCTTCCTGTTCAGTTTTGGGGGGAGGCTGTGGCTACTGCTTGTTACACTTTGAATAGAGTTCTTACTGTTAAAAAGGCATGGGAAAACATGTTTCAAATTGTTTCACAAAAGGAAACCGGATGTGTCGTACTTAGAACCATTTAGCGCTCCATGGACTATGATAGATCCAGATGGCAAATTTGGTCCGAGGGCTATAGAAGGCTTCTTTCTCGGGTATGCTACTCCGAATTTCAGGGTGTGGCATATGTCAACTAAAAAGATTGAAGAATGGGGTGAAGTTATGGTTCAAATGTACACTGAATGTGTGAGAGCTCTAGGAGCTCCTTGGATGTTTGATTATGATGGAATTTTTTATTCCTTTAATCAGCCAACTTTTGATGATGCGTCTGCAGCAGCACAAATGTTACTTGAAAGGGATACTACAGTTGACTCATCATTAGTGCGACCGATCATTGTTGACCGAAAAGAGTCGACTTCGGTTAATAATGTTGTTCAAAATGAGGAATTTGAAGATGCAGCTGATTATAATGTTTCGTCGGAAGACGAGGAGTTTCATGATGCAAATGAAGCAACTTCTGGTCCTGTTAATGCTCCTATTCAAGGTGTTTCTGAAGCAACTTCTCAGGTGCAGAATCAACACAATGTTGAAGGGAATGCTTCCACATCTACCGCGTCTCCTGGCATCGATTTGGTGGTTGATTTGAACATCAACAATTTGGGTATCAATGCTCGAGTTCCTGATGTTCCTGAAACTCGAATTCATGATACTCATCCTCGACAGAATATTATCGGAAATGTCCAAAGTGGTGTGAAAACACGTAATCAGCTTCGAAAAAATCAGAATGTTGGGTTGTATTCGGAAATTAGAGAATCCAGGGAACAAAATGATTCATGGCCCCTGAACTACAAGAAGATTGGCACTCGATGGGTGTATAAGTGCAAAAGGGATGATTGAGGTGTCGTTGTGAGAAATAAAGCAAGATTGGTTGTCCAGGGCTTTAATTAGGTAGAAGGCAATGATTATAATGAAGTTTATGCACCGGTGGCACGTCTTGAGGTGATAAGGATTTTCTTGGCTTATGCGTCCTTCAAGAAGTTTACGGTTTATCAAATGGATGTGATGAGTGCATTTATTCATGGTATGGTCGAAGAAGAGGTATATGTTGAGTAACCGCCTGGTTTTGAAGATCCGATCCACCCTGACAGAGTTTGGCTTCTAAACAAGGCACTTTATGGTCTTCATCAAGCTCCTAGAGCTTGGTTGTCATCCTATCTGTTGTAGAATGGCTTTCGACGCGGTTTGATCGACTGTACGCTCCTCATCAAGGAAAGAAACAAGGATTTGTTGCTGGTTCAAGTATATGTGGATGACATCATTTTCGGGTCTACAAATGATGAAATGTGCAAGGAATTCGAGCAGGTGATGCAAGAGAAGTTCGAGATGAGCGCAACGGGAGAAATGAATTTCTTTCTGGGTTTGCAGGTTCATCAGTCTGAGAAAGGGATCTTCATTCATCAGACAAAGTACGTTGGGGATATATTGAAGTGATTTCAGATGGAAGACTTGAAGCCTGCGGGAACTACTCTGGCTCAGAATCATGGAATTACTCCTGACGGAACCGGTGAACATGTAGAACCTTATCTCTATCGTGCTATGATCGGATCTCTCATGTATCTTACCGCTTCAAGACCCGCTATTATGTATCCAATGTGTCTTCTTGCTCGTTACCAGTCCAATCCGAAGGTTTCTCATATGATGGCTGTTAAGAAGATTTTTCATTATCTTAAGGGTTGTTCAGACACCGGTCTGTGGTATCCTAAGGATGATAACTTCCATTTGATTGCATTTAGTGATTCTGATCATGGCGACTGCAAGATTGATGGAAAGTCAACATCAACGGGATGTCAGTTCTTGGGGAATCGCCTAGTCACGTGGCAGTGTAAAAAGCAGACCTGTGTGGCCACTTCAACATGCGAGGCTGAGTACATTTCGGCTTCTAGTTGCTGCTCCCAGGTTTTATGGATCTAACAACAAATGCGCGACTACGGTTTTGAATTCCTAACTACTCCTATTTATGTTGATAATGAAGTTGCTTTACAGATCACTCGTAATCCTGTACAGCACTCAAAGACCAAACACATCGAGATTAAGTATCATTTCATACGAGACTGTTATGAAAAGAAACTTATCGATGTTGTGAAAATCCACACGGATCACCAACTTGCCGACCTGTTTACAAAAGCTTTTGATAAATCATGTTTTGATTATCTTCTTTTGGTCAATGGCATCAAGGTGAAACCCGGGTAGATCATCTTCGGTAAATAATTTTTGTAAATATTTTCTTAAAAAAAGTTTAAAAATACAAAAAGATTTTCATTTTATTTACTTTTTGCATTTTAGGGGGAGAAAATTTAAGAAAAATACAAAAACATCAGAAAATTTCAAAAAACCAAAAATATGTCTTTTATTGAAAATTGAAAACCCCAAAAACATTGAAAAATCTAAAAAATACAAAAACATTAAAAAATAGAAAAATCAAAAATGAGTTTCTTGGAAAGATAAGAGAAGATGATGGATGATACACCAGTGGTCGGTCAAATACGATTAAAAATGCAAAATGAAAAACGGTAGGCAGCTCTACTAATGATGTATCGGTAGGCTCACAATCAGATTAAAACGTGCAAGTTGATATAAACTTAACGAACTGCAAGCCAGGTGGGAACCATTCATTGGCATATGGTCTTGGTACCGAAATTTCGTTTGATAGTTTCCCGAGGTTCTGAGATATGCGGTCTTTATGCTGTTTTATCATCTGGGTATCATGGTTGAATCTTTTACCGAAAATTAACGGGGACGCAAGTCAAGAGCTTCCATGATACCATTCATACGTGTACATACTTCATACGACCTCAATAAGTGATAAACAATCACATGTCCAAAATCAATTAGTGATAAAATATCACAGTTTATCCGGGAGTCAAGTTCGTCTCTTTGTCAGTACGATGGTACTAACCTGTTCACGGACTTGCTCTTGTGCCCTGCATGCATCGAATATCAAGTTCCTCATTAATAAGTGATTTTATCACATAAGGCTTGCATTCATCCAAAAATAAGTGAGTATCTCACATCATATACGTTGAAAACAGATGATAAATGGTATACTCACCAGTAACATGAACTCTCGTGCATACCTTGATACGGGAATGTGTCATGTGTGGATGAACACCTGTTGGTAAGTATAAATCATACCTTAACATATCCCCTAACCGCGAGTACATCTGATAAGTTGAGCTTAAGTGGACAACAATACCGATAATCGTTATAGGATGCTTATCTCAATATTAACTAACTAAACAACAAGAGAGTTTTGGCGTGACCATACACTGATATGATTCTCTTACCCTCGAAACTCGCAAAAAGAATGTCTGCAAATATTTATTTACTGCTTTCAGTTTCTACATCTCTGTATATATTTATTTACTGCTTTCCGTCTTTACGTTTGAAATATTCAAAAATGCCAAAAAGAATTTAGGTGTGTTTTAATATAAACTTTATAAAAACCAAAAAGATTTTATTTCTATTTATTTTTTATTATACGATGTTGGATCTTGAGTCTTAACCACCTGAAGCCTGATTGTAAGCCGAAAAACAATTGCACCTTCATAAACGGTTAAAATTTAGCAAGTTTTGAAAGTTAAAATCTAAATTGATCAAATTTTTCAACTTTCAAATTGTTGTCGGTCGGTGTTTGATTGAGAGTTGGTCTCATCTGTGTCATGTGTTGTTTAACTATATTTCAAGCAGTTGTTCTCATTACGCGTTTAGCTCTGTTGCATGTGCAGATGTGGCACTCAAACCAGCTAAAGGCAAAGAGAACATGTTAGATGACAAACTTGGAAAGAAGACACGACATAAATGCAATCAAAGGATCAAGATGATCGAGTTGCAGATGACTACCCATCAACACCAAAAGGATCTGAAGTATTGAAGATCAAACCTTCACCAGCAGCATTCAAGGGGGAGTTTGTTGATATGCCTCCTGCTTGTTTCAAGTGAATACGTCTGAAGATCCGACAATGTAAAGTCGAACCATCACGAGCAGCATCCAAGGGGGAGTTTGTTGATGCACTTTGTGGATACAACTCGTTCGGTTCAACCGCACTACGAAATGAAGACCGAGACTTAATGTCCTCCATCAAGTCTCGGTGCTATCTTGAATTAGCACGACGTTCATTTTGTTAGCGTTGTAAAACAGTTTGCGGTTTGCAACTGATAGTTGTTTTATGTTTGGCTCTTAATGTTTGTAATCTGCAAGTTTCTGTCTCTGTATAGGTTCCCCACGAAGAGTGTTGAGTCTTCGTGGGATACACTTATCACGAACAATGGAACAGTGAAGATTGTTCACCACGAACAATGAGTGTTCGTGGTCCCCATGATGGTTCATTGGATCACATGTGATGAACAATAGTATTATAAGGAAGGTTCACCATGAACAATGATGGTTCGTGGTCTTTTGTTTATTCGTTGGCTAATGTTCACGAAGACTCTCAGTCTTCGTGGGAAAGGTGATTGTTCGTGGCCCAGTAACACTCTTCGTAGTGTTACTAGGTTTTAGGCCTATATATACAGATACTTGTTCCTCAGTTCAGTTAAGAGAGTCCCTGTGAAAGTTGTTAACACTGTGTGTATGTGTGTACTGATTCTCTTCACTTAATCAAAGTTGTGAATCCTTGGTTACTTTATGTTTGTTCCTTTTTGCTTTGGTTTGCATACTTACGTGGATTCCGCACTCGTTAGTGTGTTATAAAACAAGGAAGTAGGTTTAATCTTGATCCACCAAGTGGACTTTCACAAATTGTTCACATAAAACCAAATTCAAATTTTAAACTAAATCAGACGGCATCATATGTGATCAGACATCTTGTAAGCATCTTCATGGATTATTTCCAATAACATGTGTAAAATAAAGGTCAACTAAAAAGCCGATGAACACATAGGGTTAGTACATATAATAGATAGATTAAACCTCACAATTCATGGTATAACATGCATCAGATAGCAATTGTATAACTTAGTTAACAGATAAGTGGTACATCCAAATCTTAGTTGACTGGTTATTATTTTCGGTTTCTATCATTCCTAAAAGGATCTCCCCCTAAAAAGGCCATGGAGTGGGAATGGGTTGTCAGGCCAATAGATCTATCATGTACTACCATTCGGCTTGTACAGAGTTAATGAATGTACATTGGTTTATAAAATATTTGGCAAACAAGTACAACAATCAAATAAGATAGCAAGCAACTATGGAATTGAATTGTGCAAGTAGTTGTGTAAGATAGTATGTTTTGATAATGGACACATGAAACACCCCAAAAAGTGTAAAAATAGTAGCAAATGGGGAACTATGTACTCACCTGGATAGCGCACACAAACAGATATACGTTGATGCAAATAAGTTGGAAGTTCCAATGAATTATCTTATTTGATTAAGAGAGGATTCAGATTACGTGTAGAGCTAGGAGATAGTTTTATAGATAAGTTATAGGTTAAGCGATAAGCTCCTATAAAGTTATTAAGAGATAATAACTAACATATATGTTTTAGATTAAAGAAAAAACTATAAAAGTTTTACTTGTTTTTTTTTTTAAATCTTCAGATTTCCTAAGAAATATAAGAAGTTTTGAAGATTTTCACAAGTTAATTAACTATGTAAAAAAAATTGGATTTTACTTTTTAAAAACTACCAACCTTTAAAAACACTTGTTTTTATCTAGATTTTATTCATGAAAAAGTTTAGATTTAAAAGTAAATTTTCGTCTTTGAATACAGCTTTGCGCACTGATCTTTTAATAATCACCAAAAAATCATTCGAATAAATTAGAAAGTAAGCCATATATCAAATCGAACCTAACTTGACGAACTACGAATAACATAGAAATCCAACCCATTTGGGGCCGTTTAAATGTGGTTTTAGCTGTCACAAAACATATCAGTTTGCTAAAAAATTCGTTTATGTTCTTAAGAAAAACTTTTGATGGTTAATATTAAATTTTGAGTTTCTATTCATCTTAAATATTTGGTTACTACTAAAACATGTTAATGAATCATAGATCTAAGCTACTTATGTGAGATTTTAGTAAAACAAAAATGGAAAGGTATGAACACGAAGAACGGAAAGAATATTAAAACTTACTTGAAGTGGAAACTTCTTGAATCTTCAAGAGGTTGGAGGAGAGAATACAATTTGAGAGCTCTAGAATTTTTTGGATTTTTGTTTGAGGTGTAAAACATAATAAGGGTGGAGACTCCTATTTATGGCTTATGAATTAAGGTTTGAATAGAGTAGAGATATAAGTAAATTTAAAAGATAATTATGAAAATAAAGATACATATATATCTCTATGATAATTTTTGATTGTACCTAATTACTTAAACTCTTAATATTTAACTTTTTAATATAAATACATATTATCTGGAAACTTTTCATATTAAAAATAAACTATAATGATCCGATGAAACTTTACGGAGTACATATCGATTAAGTTAATAATATTTTTTATTAAAATAAAATAATATATACCGGTGATTTTGATATTAACATCCTATAACCCACATTGTAATTTAGTATATATGTTTAATAAATACTAATACATATAAATTAATAGAGTGCAATATGTTATATATCCATACACATGATCGATTTCTAACACTATTAACAGAATGATATATTTATATATTTAATATATTTATTGAGATTGATGGAAGAAACATTAATAGCATTGAAATAAATATAATTAAAGATATTCACTAATTAATGATGCTACTTTTAAACGTAAGCAACCATATCTTTCAAATGATTAGTTGTTTTATTTATTTTCAGCATTAAATTATTCTAAATAAGATTATCATATGATTCTTTTCTTTTTAATTAAAATATACAGGTTTATCAAGAATTTGAATAAATAATTAGATAACGTAAATGTAAGGGTTTTTTTTAATATTTTAGGGTTTAAATCGTTAAAATCAAAATAAAAATATAAAACCATTGATTAAACTAATTTTTTATAGATGTTACATTACAATATATTACATTAACAGAGCTTGAATGAAGATAATTTATAATTTTTTCGTAAAATGATACTACGAAGTGAGGAGGGGGGAGCCCTGTTAGTGCATTACGTCTATTGACTTCGTCTTGTATCATGTAATAGGTTAGGATAGGTTTATCAGTGCCCGAGGTTCGAGAAACAGTTTTTCAGATCTTAAGTGCTGATTCCGCTCTTAAGTGCAAGGTGCCATTTCGTGGGAAATCAGAAAGTTCTGATTCCGCTCCTAAATGCACCATGTCATTTGGAGTGGAATCAGCACTAGTATATATAGGGCATGTGTTAGTTCATTTGGTATGACTTCAGAACTGTAACGAAGTGCTGCCGGATTTCTGTCAAGGTTGTAATAGTTGTTAAATGAAGTATAAGAGACAGATATTAGATTAACAAGCTGTTTTCGTGTCCGGTTTACTGATTCCGCCTTTAAACTGGATGTAAAACTCTTCTGATCGACTCAATCGGGTCAAACAACGATCCAACAAGTGCTATCAGAGCTCAGGAAGAAGAGTTTAGCTTGATATCATCATTTTTCTGACTTCTACACTTTCTTTTTCAATCTGAACAAGATTTCACGGTCCGAATTGATTCAAATTTTCACAGACTGTTTAATATTGGACATAGACAAACCCTTGAAAGTTTCATGTTAAAATACGGACTAAAAATGGACAAAATTGACCTCCGAAGTGATTCCGCTCTTGGTTGATTCCGCTCCAAAAAGACATTTTACTTGATTCCGCTCCTAAGGATACTTGATTCCGCTCCTAAGGATTGTCTGATTTGCTGATTCCGCTCCTGATCAGTTCCTAAAGTTTAATTCCGCTCCTAAGGATTGTCTGATTTCGCTCTAAAGTGTTCAAAAGCTGATTCCGCTCCTAAGACTTGCTGATTTCGCTCCTGATCATTTCCAAATTGCTGATTCCGCTCCAAAGTGCTAATTGTTGATTCCGCTCCAAAGTGCAAACTTCTGATTCCGCTCCAAAGTGCAAACTTCTGATTCCGCTCCAAAGTGCAAATTTCTGATTCCACTCCAAAGTGCAAATTTGTGATTCCACTCCAAAAGTGATTTCGCTCGAAAGTCTTATTCAGCTTGAAAATAGGATTTTTGTGTCAAAATCATTTCACGTCGATCGAGTGTCAATCTGTTTTCAAAATATTTGATATTGTTTGTACTGATTGTGTTTGTTTGATTGTATTTGTCAAGGTTTACATCATGGCTGAGGAATTCTACAACACGTTTTTCAACGCGTTCACAACCGAATCGTCTGAGGTTACAAATATTACACCAAAAACCATCACAAAGGCGATCAACGAAAACATCAAGCATGATAACTTTTACGGAACTCACTCAAAGCCACCAACTCTAGAAAGCATTGAAGATTATACCTGGTGGAAAGAACGTTTCATCAACTGGGCAAAAGCGTATGCTCATGAAAGCTGGTTCTGCTTGGAGTATGGATATGAAAAACCAAAAGATGAGAAAGGCGAAGATCTTGTATTCAAGAAGTTTTCCAGAGAAGATAAAGCTGAATACGGAGCTGAACAGAGAATGATAGCATTGATCCAGTCAGCAATCAGAAATGATATTTTTGCTTTACTAACTCATGACGGGTCATCTAAATCTGTTTGGGAAGCTTTACGAGTTAAAGCTGAGGGGGGTAAACAGATTAAAAAGAACAAAATCGCTTTATTAAAGAAAGAATTTGATCTGTTTGATAATATTAAAGGAGAGATAGTGAGACAAATGATTGAGAGATTCTGTCATCTTAAAATTGAATTGGAGAGATTAGAGATAAATAAAACAAGAGAGGAACTTATAGATAAAGTGATTGAAGCGTTACCACGAGCTGATCAGTGGCAAACGTTTGTTTTTATTTTGAAAAATGATGCTTCGTATGATACAATTACTCTTGATGCTTTGTTTGAAAAGATTGAAAGTCATGATCTGGAGCTACAAAAGCAAAACAAGATGACTGATTCTTCACATCAACAGAACGTTGGCTTGTACTACAAAGGCAGTGTGCCTTCTGATAAAGGCGTTGGTTCACCAAAAATAGCATTTAGTGGTGAAAAGACGAAAGAACCACCAACAACGTCAACAAGTCATCATTCTGGATATCATTCATCTTCAAAGACAAATTCTGATGAATCTGAAGAAATTCTGTGCAACATTGCTCTTAAACTGAAGAATTCTCCTGCAATGAGCATAAATGCAGCTAAGCAACAAATGAGTTTCCTTACATCTGTTCTGGAGTCATATGAAGGTCTTGTAGCTGGCAAAATTGGAAACTCCGAATTGACCAAAGAAGATTACAACCAGATTGATCCGGAAGAGATGGAGCTCATTGACATCCGTTGGTGTTTAGCTAGTTGTATTCGAAGAGCTCAGAGGTATATGGAGATTACCGGAAAACAATCTCTTGGAGGTGCATCAACAAAGCTTGGATTTGACAAATCCAAAGTGACTTGCTTCAAATGCAAGCAAAAGGGTCATTTCAAAAGAGAATGCAGAAACTCTGAAGTTGCTGAAGGAAGTGAACGTCCTTTCAACGATGATTATTATCGAAAGGCGATTTACCATCGAAGCAGAGAAGAACCAAAGTTGATCGAAGATAAGCCGAGAGAAAAATCAAGAGCTTATGCTGTTATTTACGAGGATGAAGGTTATGATTGGTCTGAAGTTTGTCCAGAAGAAGATCGTTTAGAGAATGTTCGTAAAACAGCTCATGGGAGAGCTATGACAGAAGAAAGAAAGTTTGTTTTTGTTGCTGAGATTCAAGATGAAAACAAAGACAAAGACACTGCTGAAATCCGTGAAGAAAAAGTTGAGATCAAAGAGAAAACTCGAGAAGAGATCTTGAGTGAGAAGACCTATAGAGAAAGAAATGTGGTCTACAACAGAATGGATGATATGCAAGAGGAGTATGAGATGGCTATCGGTAGCAAAAGATGGGATGAAAAGAGAGAATGCTACTATAACAGAGAAGGAGAACCGGTTGTTCCCAAGAAAGACATAATCTTCGATGATGTTCTTCTCAAAGTCCCGTTGAGAGCTGAATACTATAGAAATGTATTGAAAGATGACACATACGCTAAGAGATTTGAAAAAGAGATCAGATATGCCATGTTATCATGTCTGAGAAAAAGGGATGAGGAGAGAATGAAGAAGAATGTTGAAGAAATGGTGAAAAATCTGAAGAAAGCTGCTGAAGAAGTTAAAGCAGAAACTGTTGAAGTTGAAGCTGTGAAGGAAATCAAAAGTGAAGAAGTTGTTGTGAATGAAGAGATTGAGAAAGCTGTTACTGAAGAACAACAGATTGAAGAAGAGGTGAAGAAAGAAGAAAAAGAAGAAAAGAATGAGAATGAGGAAGCTGATAATGTTGGTGATGAAGTCGGTGTTGAAGAAAAGCAGAATGTTGCTGAGCAGACAGAGGTTGCTGAAAACACCGAAGTGCCAATCACTGAGGTAAATTCTGATTCTGAAAACTTGAAACTGATTGATCAGTGCAAGAAATGCATGGAATCATGCAGAGCTTGTACTGAAAAAGATGAGCAATTTAGAACAAGAGATCTTGAGTTCACAAAAATTGAAAAGATTTTCAAAGAAAAATGCAAAGAGATGTTAGAAAAAGAAAAGTTTTTTAAAGAAAATGATGAAAAACTTTCAGAAAAATGTAACAAATTAGAGAAAGAAAATGAAGTTTTGAAAGAAAATGTTTTGAAAATGACAAATGAATGCGAACAAAAAGAAATTGCTTGTCAAGAAATGAAAAAGGAATATGACTCAATGAAATTATCATATCACATTACAAAAGAGTCATATGATAAAGTAAAAGACGAAATGAAATATGCTCAATCAAGGATGAATTATCTATCTGAAACAACCAAAGAGCTTAAACGAATGTATGCTATAAAACAAGATGTTGTTAATTCCTATATTGAGGATGTTGCTAAGTTAAAGCGACAGATTGCTGATTTAGAACAGGATAACAACAAATTAAAGAGTTATCACGTGTCGTCATATGTGCTTGAACGAATTTTCAATATAAAACCGAATGATGGTGAGTCTGAGCAGAACAAGAAAGGCATTGGCTCAGAGTTTCATCAAGTTCCACCACCGGGAAAATTTGCATTTTATGATGAGGAAAAGGTCGAAAAAGCTTTCAACATGGTAGATCAATTGCCAGACAACATTGACATAACCTATTCCAAATCTGATGAGTCTCATGATTCAGAGGTGGTAGGTAAAGTCGTTGAAAGTGTGTTGAAAGAAGAGTCAGTTGATACAGGTAAATCTGAATCACACGATGAAGATGAAGGAAATCTTCACGATGGTTATCTGAAAAGCACAAAATCCGAGAAAAGTTTGAATGATGATTCAAAAGGATTGGTTTATACCATGATTGGATCGGACAAATTGTTCTTAGATGTTGTTTTCCCGATTCAGAATGTGATTTCAGAAAAGGTTGATAAAGTTTTCAAAATGGTTGAGATTGAGAAGTCTGAGATTTCAAAGTTTGTTGGTAAGAGTCATAAAGGTTCGTATAACAAACCTGGTTTCAAAAAGAAGAACATGAAGGCTGGTTTGGGTTATAAGAAGAAACAAAGTTGGAAAAGAAATGAAACTCCGAATTTTCAGGCAAAAATGAGTTTTGTTCAGGGAAACAGTTTAGCAGAAGAAAAAGAACTTAAAATGAGACAGTCTAATGATGAGTTCTTTGCTAAAAAGAAAAAGCAACAACCACAGGTCAAAGATGTGTCCATGAGAACATGTTTCAAATGTGATCAAAAAGGACATCTTGCACGCAAGTGTCCTAATCTAAAACCTGTGGATGTTGATAAAAAGAAGATTGATGCTGAGAAACAAAAATCTGAGAATGTGAGATAAAGGTCAACCAAATTTGATTCGAAACAAACTTGGAGGTACAATACAAACAAGTTTGCTTCAAATCAAAATTGGAAATCAAACCCAAATAGGTTCGATTCTAGACAGACTTGGAATTCTCACACATCCAGATTTAGAACAACACAAAGTTGGAAAACAATAGTTGATATGACAAAACCTCAAGAGTTTTGGAAACCAAGAGTTGTTGTTCAAAATCAAAATGTTCAAAAAGTTTCACATTTTTACAAACGAGGAACACCAAAAGGTCAAACATGGAGTGTTAAGAAACATGTTGATTTGGTAAAAGATGATAAAGTGGAAGTTAAAATTGAGAAAGTTTTTGTGAAAAATGACAAAGAATTTCCAGCATTGAATGAAAATTATTGTGTTGAAATGCCTAAGGTTCAAAAGACCTGGGCTAAATTGTTCAAGTAATTGAGTAGTTTGTTTGTGCAGGTGCTCATGGAATTCAAAGATTGTGAGAATAGAGGTTGGAGCAGCCTGGCACAACAAGGAGAGGAGGCTGCTGGATCCTGTATTGGTTGAAACAGGAAGTTTATATGTTTTCTGTAAATAAATAAACAATATTTCAGAAACCCTAAAAATTGAAAATTTTGAAAAACCAAAAATATGTTTGTTTTTAATTTTTGTCAAATATTCAAAATTACAAAAATATGTGTTGACTGAATATGCCGAAACCCTCACGGCTGAACAAACATGATTACTTTCATCAGATTGAAAAACGGTTTTCAAACTGTAAAAATCAATGGGTTGTAAATCATGGGGGTATGTTATATTTTCTGCAAATCAGTGCATGTGAAGCAGAAAATGGATGGCGAGACAAAGCTATTAGTATTGGTTGTCAAATTTTCTTTAAATGGTTTTGCATTTTAGGGGGAGAAATATTTGTCAGAAAATACAAAAACATTTGAAAATTTGAAAAAGCCAAAAACATGATAAAATTTAAAAATTGAGTTTTTGCGTAAAAAGAGGAAATGATAGTATATCAGTAGACAGTTACAGTACGCTAAAGATTTGTAATGATTAAATAGTGTTAAACAGTCTCACTGATGATATGCCGATAGGTTTTCATACATTTAGTAAACTTTTTCAGGATATAAACCTAAATTCAAACTTACTTATTTTGTGGGGAACACTACTTGGATATATAGGTAACCCCTGAAATCTCGTTTGAAAGGTTTCATATTCTGATATACAGATTTTTATACTCAATGATATCTGGGGTATTATTCCGGGACTTCTGCTGAATGGAAGTTCTGACCTAGTCCTCGAATAATACTTTCTGCAAATGCTTGAAACACAGCATCACCCTCAGCATATATGATAAGACAATAAAATTGCTTAGCAATGCTGTTGTAAAAAAGATCCTCTTAAGGGGACACACCCAAGTTGAGTCATGATCTCTCTGCTGAACGGTAGTTCTGACCTGAGCTCTCATGATTCTTCATAAATTATTAACCCCTTACAGATATCATTTGTGTTATAATTACCTGTAAGACTGAATATTGGGATCTGGATACGGGAGTATATTCAAGAGGTGGGACACATGAATGAGTTTAAGTTCTTAATACACCTAATTCGTATCCTGAATCAGTTGAAATTTGTGTGAAAATTTAAGTGGATCAGTATATCGACAATCTAAGTGAATTGTTTAATTCTTAAAGTGTTAAAAAGCTCAACGGTACTTGTGACTTGTCAGAAACTGATATGATCCTCTAACGCGAACTCAAACAAAAATATTATCTGTAAATATGTTTGTACATATTTCTTTACTGCTTTATTATTTTTAGAAAATACAAAAAGATTTTGATTTCACTTTATTTTCGACAACTGATATCTGAAATGCTGAGTTTCAAAATTTAAGTAAGCTGATTGTGTTTCTGAAAATAAAACAAGTTCATTAATTTGAAACTTGAATTAAAATCAAAAATTTCAAAAACAGTTTGTGATATCTCCAAGGTCATTAACTTGAACTTGGATGATAAACTGTGAGGGAGCTGGATTCTTTAACACTGCTATATCAATGAAGTTTGTTGATAGGGAAGTGGATTAGAGAAGATTGATTGATAATATGAAAACATTGTATTTATGAATGTTTGAGTGATTGCAGATGTACCAGACTACGATCCCGAGAGCAGAGTCTAAGGGGGAGTCTGAAGACAAGTTTGAAGCAAAGAGGAGCTTGTAGATGGAAAGCTAGGTATCGATCCCAAAGCACGGAAGCTTGACGAAAGGGGGAGCCTGAAGCTGATGGAAGAAGAGAAATATTGTTGGATGCTTACATTGTTACAACTTGAAAGAAAAGGCAGAATGATCAAGACTGAAGATGTGTCATATTGAAGATTAGTCACTGAAGACTTCGTCAATATCCGAGGGGGAGTCTGTTAGTGAATTACGTCTATTGACTTCGTCTTGTATCATGTAATAGGTTAGGATAGGTTTATCAGTGCCCGAGGTTCGAGAAACAGTTTTTCAGATCTTAAGTGCTGATTCCGCTCTTAAGTGCAAGGTGCCATTTCGTGGGAAATCAGAAGGTTCTGATTCCGCTCCTAAATGCACCATGTCATTTGGAGTGGAATCTGATTCCGCTCCTAAATGCACCATGTCATTTGGAGTGGAATCAGCACTAGTATATATAGGGCATGTGTTAGTTCATTTGGTATGACTTCAGAACTGTAACGAAGTGCTGCCGGATTTCTGTCAAGGTTGTAATAGTTGTTAAATGAAGTATAAGAGATAGATATTAGATTAACAAGCTGTTTTCGTGTCCGGTTTACTGATTCCGCCTTTAAACTGGATGTAAAACTCTTCTGATCGACTCAATCGGGTCAAACAACGATCCAACAGAGCCCTCGGGCCCCATGAAGCTTCACCCTTGATCACATATAAAACCCAAAGAACATAGCCGCCTCCCAAGCTTTATCCTATGGTGGTCAACAACCAAAGAACATAACCAACGCTCCAACACGGCAAGGGGGTGTGGTCGTGGTTGTCACAACAAGGGTACCACTGAGCGTATCTAGAATCCTAAACAAAAGATCTTTAGAGAGAGCGTCATAGATCTTTTGGAGAACTATGGCTTGCATTACAACCCAAGACTCGTATATTGGATCGGTCTTCTCGGGAGAAACAACAGCGTCAATGTGATTTAAAACCTTAAACCCCTTTGCATGAAGTGTGAATAACTTCACCCAATATGATTAGGCTACCTTGGTATTGTCAAGATAGACCTTATTCTAATTGTTAGTAACCGTATAAACTTGGTGAAGAGATGGAGCAAAGATCTTTCATCAGAATTTGAACTAAACATAACAATAGTGATGATGTTGGTGATCGTAATCCGAAAAAAAAATCAACAGTGGTGAAGCAAGTGGCAACAACATTTAGGGTTTACTCAGAGACAAGCTATAACACCATGCAATTCAGTGAAATACCGAATTGATATCAATTACTAAAGGTTGTCCTAGAATCGACAGAGATCATAAGAAACCCTAAACACCTAATATGGCATATAGGGTCATACTAATAAACCCAAACTAATGATATATTCCGGTAGTAGTATGTCAACAGTCACCTATAGATCTCTGAGAAACGTTTAAAAATATAGATATTCTTTCGTTTTTAGAGCATCCACAATCAGTGGCTTGTAGCCTCATGGAAGAATACATGGACAAAGGGAACATATATATGAGAGAGAGAGAGAGAGGGGGGGAAAGAAAGGAAAAAGAGTTCCAACTGATGGCAGAAACATCGGAGTGAGATGAAAACGAGATTGTTCGAGACTTCATAACACTATTTGCGACAATATTTAAATAAAACTGATTTCATTTCATTGATACAAATTGTCACGTTACATCATACGAAATCAAATACAACATTGTTTCAAATACAAAATAAGACAAAGTACAATACAACATAATTCAAAATTGATACAACAACATAGTCCAACGATTTCTAAGTGTGTATCTAAAGCATCCTCGCTAAGCCCATTTTAATATCATTATCCTGCAAATATGTTTAAAATACATGGTTCAATACAAAAGTATTGGCGAGTATACCAGTATAATACATAGCACAAGTATAAAAGATTTAAACGAATCCGTATGACAAACTTAGTTATCAAGATTAACGTATAAACTGGCATGTGAATATTCAAGTAAACCCAAAGATTAACTACAAGTGTTTAAAGACTTAACATGACCTCAAGAATACGGGTGGTGCGTTACTCTCATAGCGCTATACATGTTAAGGGTAGGCTTGTACGAAGTTAATGACAAGTTTATCACATAAAGAATGTTCTAGAAACACGAATCAAGTATAATGTATGTATGCATGTATTTGGATTGTTTGTGCATTCGAATAAAGTGTAAGTGTAACTGTTTAGGTTTAATAGTAAACATATTGCACCCAAAGTGTAAAACATAAAAAAGGGTGTTTGAGTATACTCACGGTTTTGCTAAGTCTTCTTAGTTAATCCTGTGAGCGTAGTGTGGTTGACGTAGTACAGGAACGCCAAGGTTATTCTACCATGCGAGCAAAGGGTCATTGGTATAGTACATGAACGCCAAGGTTACCCTACAGGGGCAAACGAAGGCGTGAGTTGTTGGAGATTGAACGGAGGATTACGATATGGAATTAAAGTACGTAGTATAGTACAAAAGTATAAGTAAACAGAAAGTATGTTCTGTCGGAACACTTGTCATGATACTAAGTTTACGTGATTTTACAGGTCCTGGTTTGCCTGACAGAATCAGTAGCAAGGAACGCAGAAAACAAAATAACGGGGAAACCGAAATACGACCTATTCAGATGAAAGAACAGTTGGCACGAAAGGCCTTTTGCGGGAGTGGGACCACCTTTTCACGTGAGAGGGACTATTTGGTCAACCGATTCTCGTTTGAATGTTTTAACTATTAATCAATTATGTTCATGAGTTCAGTTAAGTTATTTAGTTATAATATTAGTCCAGAATGTTCATAGAAGTCATGCATGGAAATAATAACCTCATTATAGTTCACCAAAGCACAAGTAAACTTAGTTAACTAACCGGTTGGTCATGAATACGGAAATAGAAATAACAGAAGTAATCATAGCCAAACAACCGAACAAGGACAACCAAGGTGTGCCAACACGACATAGAAAGAATTAACTAAGTGTTAGAGGCTGGAAGAGGTTAACTTGTTCTAGGTCTAGGAGATTGTTTGGGTGCTCGTTTTACAAGTCTAAGTGGGGTGGCGGAATTAGATTGGAAGCCAGGGTGATGTGTGTAAAATGCAACATATAAATTACATCATATGAGACATAAAACTAACCCTTTTTAGTATTCTTTTGTATTTTCAGGACCAAATGAGCTTAAATGAACAAAAGGAACAAATATGCAGCAAAACTAACATAAATACAAAGAAAAGGAATAAACATTGCATGCCCGACCCCTCGACAGCATCTCCACAAGCAAAAACAAGAAACAGAAGGCTGACCACGGCCCGTGCCCACTGGACACGGGGGCGTGGTCAGGTGTCTGCAGAAAGGGGCAAAGCTGTAGAAGCTTCTATGCCCACCACTGGGGCGTGCCTAGCTCAGCACGGGGCATGGTCAACGCTAAAATTCGCAGAATCTTACAAATCTTGGTAGTACAGATACGCTTCTGCACACGGGGTCGTGCCCAGCGAACACGAGGCCGTGTGGAGCCTAATGCAGACAATTGCAATTAATGAAGGAAGAGAAAATGGTTGGCCACGGGGGCATGTCCAGAGGACACGGGGCCGTGGCCTGGCTACTGTTCAGGCTATAAATAGGGGTGCTTGGCTCACTTCAAAGGCATCCATCGGCAAACCACCTCTCTCCCACTTTGCCACCACTCCACCACCACTACAACACCCACATCCACCACCATCATCCACCTTAGAGTGTGTGTAGTAGTTTCGGGATCTGTCGCAACCCCCGACCCCTTGCCCCGGGAGGCGGGCGGCCGCGAGCTTGCACATTCGGTGGTATCGATGTTTATTTAATTTGGCAGTGGAATTTACATCAGGAGCGTAGTTAGGAAATATTTTATCAGAGTAAAACACCTCATTTTATAAATAATAAACACATGGGTAAAACCCAAGTTTCCATCCATAATCTGTTTGTAGGGATAAACCATAATTTATTGAAATAAAACTTCTTCTTTATTTAGGTAACTTTTATAGCCACTTTTCCAAGCCTTCAGTACTCTCCAGTTGCCTTCTATTTTGGCTTTCACATTTTGTTACCTGAAAAGCGTTTAAAACATTTTTGTTAGTGGAAAATACTGGTGAGTGAAACCCAGTTTAATCAAAATAAGTTTTATCATTTTACAGTATTGAGGGCATTCCAGCAATTACATTTGTTTATATCTAATTTAATTACCACCAACGGCACTGTCAATCCAGACTAGTGGTAATGTTACTACTCATGGTGTAGTAACAAATTTTGTATACAAAACCCCAACATACCGACGATAATTGTAGAATTACAAATACTCAATCACTGTTAATTGAAATGTAAAATAATTTGGGGTTTTGTAAAAACAGTTTATAAAAAGAATGATTACTCATATTGCTAATTAGGTATTTCCTTATGATTTGCTAGTTATAATCTATTAATTTAAACAATGCACATGCGTTAGTATGATAACCCAAATTTACATTAGCTATACCCCCCCCCCCCCCCCGAGACAGAACTCCAACGACTAAGTCAGGCAGAGCCTTGACATGCATTACGGAGCACTAGATCAATCGCGCAACGTATCTAATACATAACCGCGGGTTATAATACTTACATCGAGTCAGAACTTCGCTAATTAGGGGGTATTATACCCGGGAATTATTTATTATAAAGAAATTTAGAGAGAGAGAGATCGATTGTGAACAATTTGGCAAATGAAGCCGACGTCATCAATTTATAGGGTCTGATCGACCCTTTCTAGCGCCTCGCGACAGAAACAAGAGGAGCCATCGTGCCCCGCCAGAGCCTCTAGGGTAGGCCCTAGCTTGGCTGACTCAAGGGATAGCTCCGACACGATACGACCACGTGGCAGCCTAGGGGTTGGCCTGGTGGCCAAGCTGTCGCACCCCGCGACAGAATTAGTGAAGGGGTCGCGGCCCGCGAGCGCCCCATAAACTTTGTTTTTATTTAATTTTTGTTAAATTAAGGTATTTCGGGCATACTTTTCGTATACAGGGTGTATTTTAGGACGTATAGGGGTGTTATAAGTATTTGGGGAGAGTTGTTATAGGATCCAAGATTGATAGTAAGAGTTCTTGTCAATCAAATGCCATGTTTGGCTAAGTCTCTTACATCACTTGTTGAAGAGAAGTCTTTAATGTATTTCTTTTTAAGGCTTTAATGTATTTGGTTTTCACCATTCATATCTCTACGGTCTATATAGAGATATGTTGGCTACCTGGTCGGGGGTTAAGGGAATGGTTTAGTAAGGTTCTTGCCTTGTTCAATGTATAGATCCTGCAAGGACCTATGTCAACCTTAGTAGGACCTCCTTCAATACCCACTGGTATTGGATGGCGGGGTGCGAATGGCTTGATCCCCTCATATGTAAACTACTATTAATACATTAAACCGACTACTTGGGATTGTATCCCTGCTGACTCAAACCATTTAGCCTAGGGTAACGTCGCCTTCAAAAGAGGGGCCTACCACTTTTCGCCTTAATAACTTAACTAATTATCTTTCAATATTTCGACCCTTTGGGATTGTATCCTTGCTGACTCAAACCACTGGGTTGAGGGTAACGTCACCTTCAAAAGAGGGGCCTACTACTATAACTAAGATAATCTCTTAAAAAGTGTAAAAGTACGGAAATCATCAAAGGATACATTAAAGGCGAGTCGGATCCAAGTGATTCATCTTGTCTATCTGTTTTTATTTTTATTTTTATTTTCAACATTTTTAGTTTTTATCTTTCATGTTTAAAACCTTTTCCAAAAATTTTAGATTGATTAGACATTGGGGATAAACCGGTATTAAAAGCTCTTGTGTCTTTGGACGACCTCGGTATCTTACTAACACTATACTACGCACACGATGGGTGCACTTGCCTATGTGTGTGTTTAGTGTTAGTAGAATATCGTGTTTTATAAATTTAAAACTTGACTAATGTGTAAAATGGGCTTGAAATATTAATAAAAACATATTACACCTTACACACACCAAGTTTTTGGCGCCGCTGCCGGGGACACAAGGATTCAAAGCAAGCTTAAAATCGATGGCCTAATCGTTTTTCAAAACCTTTTTAAAATTGCGCGCACATTTTTACATTTTTAGGTAGTTTTTCCATTGCAGTAGACTAAACACAGAGCCGTGTTCACTGAACATGGGGCCATGCTGCATAAAAATTAACCAAACACCCAGATACAGAGTCTGAACATGGGGCCGTGCTCACTGAACACGCCCTCGTGCTGAATAAAACCAGTTGCATTTTTCAAAACGCCCAGATACAGATCCTGACATTGGGGCCGTGCTCATTGAACACGAGGCCGTGCTCAGCCTCTGTTTCTGTTTTTATTTTTGTTTTCTGGTCCCGAGACTCTGTTGTGGTCTGCTGAGTGATTCTTATAGATCAATACTCAGGAGGTTACAACTACCACTATGAGGAGGATGATTATGAAGAAGAGTATTGTACCATTTGTGGTAACCCTCATTTGGTACAATATTATGACCTCTTTGAACCGTCCCCTTCGTACACATACTATGAGGAGCCCAGGTACGAGCCAACCATTTCATACACATACTACGAAGAGCCAAGGTATGAACCTTCTCCCTCATACTCATATCTTGATGAACCAAGGTATGAGCCTTCGTACACATACTTTGAGGAGCCAAGTTATGAGCCTTCACCTTCATATACTTACTATGAGCAACCATGGCGTGAACAACCCACCTCATATGAGTATTATGAAGAACCAAGTTACGACCCTTATCCATCATATACTTACAATGAGGAATAATGGTATGAACCATCTACCTCATATGAGTATTATGAGGAACCAAGGATTGAACTTCCGAATTCAAGCAGTGGGGATATTTATTCCGATCGCTTTGACGAACCACCAACTATCTCCCCCGTAGCCGAAAAGATAATAGAACACCATAAAACTATCGAGCGTTATATAAAAGAAGCCCATGCAAGGGAAGAGGAATCATGCGCAAGGGAAGAGCTAACTTGTACTAAAGAAGTGATAGTTGAAGAGGTAAAAATGGAAGAACAAGTAAGTAAAAAACCAACACATGAACTAAACAGCGAAAAAGGTGAGTCCGACAACGTTAATCTACAAAAAGAGTCTAATTTTCAAAAAATTACCCTCTTGTCACCTTCTTCCGAAAACCATTGTTTAGTATCTACTCATGCTGAGTTTTTAAAAGAGTTAAACACTAACACTAAAATTGACGAAATGGTAAGCATTAAGTTAACAAATGATCAAACTACGCTAATAAAAGATGATCCATTTGAAATTAACATTACACCGGTTCCATGTTTCTTTCAAAATTTATTTATTAGTAATATTATAATTGATAAAGATCTTTGTGTTAATATAATGCCAAATTACATTTTCGAAAAATCAAGTATTGGTGATTTTTCTCCACTTCATAAATCCACTTTTCTATCTAACCGGAAAACAATAAAATCAATAGGAGTAGTTGAAGATGTGTTAGTCCAATCAAATCAAATGGGACGACCTTTTGTCAAAACCTACGAAGCTTTGAAAAATCGGAAACAAAATAATCTACCCATTCAATTAGGGGCTTTCAAAAGAAGTGTCGATCTTGAGCGTTCAATGAATTATCCAATCGGCAATGATGACCCCCTAATTGAAGATGAAGATGAGTCACCCGATACGGAAGAAGAAATCGACCACTTTGTTGAAGAAGAGGTCGCCTTTGAACAAACCTTTTTGGTTCTTGATCAAAATAAGCAACCAAATAAGGAGTCTCCTAAAGACCCACCACTTGAGCTCAAAGAACTCCCTAAAGGTTTGGAATATGCTTTTCTCGACAATGATCGTAAGTTACCTGTAATTATTTCGTCAAAATTAACTAGTGTAGAAAAAGAAAAATTAATCACACTTTTGAAAAAAAACATAAAAACGCTATCGCATTGAAGCTTGTAGATACTAAAGGAATAAGCCCTTCCATGTGCACTCAATAAATTTTAATGAACGATGACTACAAATCGGTAACACAACCACAACGTAGAGTAAATCCAAACGTTCAAGAAGTGGTTAAAAATGAAGTCATCAAATTACTTGACGCCGGACTTATCTATCCGATTTCCGACAGTCCTTGGGTAAGTCCCGTCCAAGTAGTTCCTAAGAAAGGAGGTATGACGGTGGTCACTAACGAAAAAAATGAATTAATACCAACTTGAACCGTCACCGGATGGAGAGTGTGTATAGATTATCATCGATTAAATGAGGCAACAAGGAAAGATCATTTTCCCTTACCTTTTATTAATCAAATGTTAGAAAGATTATCCGGTCACAAATTTTATTGTTTTTTAGATGGTTTTTCAGGTTACTTTCAAATACCAATAACACCCGAAGACCAAGAAAAGACAACAATCACATGTCCCTACGTAACTTTTGCTTATCAACGCATGCCTTTCGGTCTATGTAATGCTCCCGCAACTTTCCAACGTTGCGTGGTGGCCACCTTCCATGACATGATAGAAAAGACTATGGAAGTCTTCATGGACGACTTTTCAATCTTTGGAGATTCATACGACCAATGCCTCGATATCCTTGAACGAATGTTATCCCGGTGTGAGGAAACTAACCTCGCCCTTAATTGGGAAAAATGTCATTTCATGGTAACGGAGGGAATAGTACTCGGTCATAAAATCTCGAGTGAAGGAATAGAGGTTGATCGTGCTAAAATAGACACCATTTCCCGATTACCACCCCCATCCTCCGTTAGAGCCATCAGAAGTTTCCTAGGACATGCCGGATTTTATAGTCGATTTATCAAACACTTTTCCAAAATCTCAAGACCTTTAACAAAATTACTTGAAAAAGATGCTCCTTTAATCTTTGATAAGGATTGCAACCAAGCATTTCTAACGTTAAAAGAAATGCTAGTCAATGCACCTATCATAATAGCGCTTGATTGGAAATTACCTTTCGAAATCATGTGTGATGCAAGTGACTTTGCAGTTGGAGCCATCTTGGGAGAAAGAAAATATAAGCATTTTCACCCAATATATTACGCTAGTAAAACACTTAACGATGCACAAGAAAATTACACAACAAGTGAAAAGGAATTACTAGCTGTAGTATTTGCTTTTGATAAATTTCGTTCTTATCTTGTTCTTTCTAAAACGGTAGTTTATACAGACCATGCAGCCATTCGTTATCTCTTTAAGAAACAGGATGCTAAACCACGTTTAATCAGATGGATTCTACTCCTCCAAGAATTCGACATTGAAATAAAAGACAAAAAAGGAGCAGAAAACACCGCTGCAGATCATCTTTCCCGTTTGGAAGATCCAGCTTTGGAGGCATCTAGGGATGAGTTAATCAATGAAAAATTCCCAACGAAATCCTTAGAAATGGTGGAATATCGAGAAGAGCCATGGTACGCCGACTACGCTAACTACTTTGCTAGTGGAATAGTCGTAAAAGGATGGTCGCATCATCAAAGAAAATAATTCTTTGCCAATGTAAAGCATTATTTTTGGGAAGACCCTTATCTTTTCAAAATGTGTGCCGACCAACTTATCCGACGATGCATACATGGTGGTGAAGCAAGGAGAATTCTCCTCCATTGTCATGAAGGTCCACACGGAGGACATCATGGCGCTGCTAGTACCGCGCGAAAGGTATTTTATTCAAGATTTTATTGGCCAACCATTTACAAAGACACTAAAAGTCTTATCAAGGCTTGTGATGCATGCCAACGATCAAGTAATATTTCTTCCAAAAACGAAATGCCACAAAATGGCATTCTTGTTTGTGAAATTTTTGATGTGTGGGGACTCGACTTTATGGGACCTTTCCCACCGTCAAAAGGAAACAAATATATACTTGTGGCAGTGGATTACTTGTCAAAATGGGCCGAAGCCGAAGCTCTCCCAACAAATGATGGAAGAGTTGTGGTAAGATTCCTGAAACGATTATTTTCTCGTTTTGGAACTCCAAAAGCATTAATAAGTGATAGGGGTACCCATTTTTGTAACCATCAACTTGATAAATTTTTAACAAGATATGGGGTCTATCACCGGATCTCAGCAACATATCACCCTCAAACAAATGGACAAGCCGAAGTGATTAATCGAGGTTTAAAAAGAATACTTGAGAAAACCGTAGGGTTATATAAAAAGGAATTGGCCGATAAATTAGACGACGCTTTATGGGCTTTTCGAACTGCATATAAAACAACCATAGGTACCAGCCCATATAAGCTTGTCTATGGAAAAAGTTGTCATTTGCCAGTAGAAATAGCACACAAAGCCTACTGGGTAATAAAAAACATAAACTTAGACATAGAAATTGCCCGTAAAAATCGATTTTGTCAATTAAATGAATTAGACGAACTAAGGAATCACGCATATTCCAACTCCGAAATTTATAAGGAAAGAATGAAAAATTGCATGATAAACACATTAAACCTAATGAATTTCGGGTAGGAGATCAATTTCTATTGTTTAATTCACGACTTCGATTATTTCCCGGTAAATTAAAGTCTAGGTGGTCGGGATTTTTTCTATCACCCATATTTTTCCACACGGTGCAATTGAAATTAAATCTCGGAATGGAATTCCATTGAAAGTCAATGGCCAACGGCTAAAGCTTTATCAAGGATTCGTTGAGGATGAAGAGGAGGAGATCTCGCTACAAGCGGCCGACGAGTAAACGAAGGTTTATGCATCAACATTATATCTTGTAGGTAATGAACGTCGGGAAAGCTTCTAAATCGGTAAGATTTCTAAAACCAAGTTTTGGGAAACAGGTCACTCATACGTGCACTAAAAAAATCAGTTTTTACCCGCCCACGGGGCCGTGGCCGGCTACTGTCGGGGATAAAACCCCCTTTTTCTTTCATTCTTCACTTCAACACGACCTGTTTCCCCAAAAACTCTCTGGTTACTTCGCGAATCTCTGCAGATTTTCACGTTCTTCCACCATTCAACAACGTCAAGGTATGATTCTATCATCATAGTTAGTTACATTAATGATTTGCATGTAGTTTAACATAAAAAAATTTGGGGAAAAATCTAGGGTTCTTCAACTTGAACCGAATCAAACCTCAAATTTTTGCTTAGATTTGTTAGTAGTAGTATAGTTGCATGTTATAGGAAGTAAATCAACTTGAATTGTTTGTATATTTTCCCGATTTCAAACAAAAACCTCAAACCCTTGTTTTTTAACCGAAATAGATGAAATTGAAGGGGTAAACGGATTGTTTTTGGAAAAACGACACTTGGGGTTTCATTTTCGGGGGAAACCGCCCCTACGCAACCAAAAATTTTCAAGTTTTCGAAACCGGGTCAAAAGATGAAATTTTTGGGAAACAGACGCCTGAGCACGGGGGCGTGGCCAGCAATTTTCTTCCGAACACGGGGTGTGGCCAGTGGCCACGGGGTCGTTTTCAGCTTGCTGTTTTCAGTTTTCTTCAAAAATTTATTGTTTCGTGCTAATTGTTTTGTGTTTTGTTTCAGATGGCCAAGAAATTCACACGCTTCAATCCGAATGAGTGGAACTATCAAGCCCGATTTGTAGTTCTTCAAACAAGGCCCGAGGAAAATCTAAGACAACTATGCCTCGAGACCCTAGAAGCTGTGGGGCGGATAGATCGCTTCAACAACCTAGTCACGGGTCCACTTAGAGCGGCCCTCTGCACTAGACTCCATTCGGTCCACGAATATAACATGGATTTCTATAGCACGTTCACGTTCAAAGCTAAAGTAGAGTCGTTTAATGAGGAGGGGGTTGAATTTCGCTGTGCTGGAAATGTACTTTAAATCTCCATTGCACCGTTTGGGGAGATTATTGGGTTGTTTTCTGATATGGATGCCGAAGACGAAGAAAACACGGGTGGTCTCCGTGAAATCTTGCCAAACATGCGTCAAACGACATGGTCTCAAATCGGGGAGGAACTATACGATCTAAGCCAAACCAAAAGCTCCCAGTTGCGGGACCCTCTATACCGCTACATTCATATGGTCCTTAGCAACTCCCTTAACCAAAGGCGTGATAGTACCGGTGTTGTTAGCCTACGTGATCTGACGGTCTTACACTGCATCTATAACCGTGTGCCTCTCGATGTTCCACACCTGCTGCTCCGAAACATGCACCTGAACCAACTAGCCACTTCCCCGACCCCTATCTTCTTTGGGGGGTGGATCTACCGCCTTTACAAGAACTTTGTGCAAAAGATGCCAAGATCCTTCCGTAAAGGTCCATGGTCGGGCAAGGTGGATCTCGTCATATGCCACTCATTGGGAATCATCAACGAGGCGGGTGACCGGACTGTTCGATTTCAAACGGTTCAGGGACATGTTTGGAACCCACATGAGGCTCTTGTTCTTCACGCCGCACCAATCCGTCCTCCTCCTCAATTTTAGGGCCATGCGGGCTCATCCTCTTCTCAAAGGGGTGGTTTTCCTAATTTTCAAAACTTACATGATCTTTTGCAGGAAAACCTCTTGTGCACCCGCAACACCTACAACATGGCTAGCAACACCTACACCCGGGTCGGAGCAATGGAGAGGAACATCTCTGATATGCAAGATGACATCAGCCACATCCGGGAGCACATGGTGTACCGAGAAGGAGATGATGAAGATGAAAAGATGGATTGAGGCAAAGGCGTCGGAGGTGGTATGACACGGTTGCGGCTTCTACCAGGTTAACCGTTATTCTCATGAACAATTATCTGGCATGCGTGCCAAAGTTTGAACAATTTACTTCCTTTAACACTTTTACTTTTCTGCACTTTTTTTTTTTTAGTTTGTGATGTGGATGATAATGTTGGTATGTTAGGATGTTTGTTATTTATTATGTGGTGTGGTATTTTAAGCAAAACAGGTACCTAGGAAGCTTGGGGGCACTAAGTATTAGTGCTACACAAGCCCGGAAACCCAAACCGAAAACCGAAAACCTGTTTCATTTGGTTGCAAACTGTCACCACGGGGCCGTGCTCAGCCAACACGCCCCCTTGTCCACCACCTTGTACCTGCTGATTACCTGAAAACTGCCCGCCACGGGGCTGTGTCCACCAGACACGCCCCCGTGGCCACCTTCTGTAAGTTTTTGTTACTGGCACTCTGACCACGGGGTCGTGCTTACCGAGCACGAGGCCGTGGCCAGATGCCCAGTAACACCAAACCTTGTTTTTAAACACCTTTTTACACATTCAATCAACCTAAAAACTTATTTTTGGACACATTGAGGACAATGTGTAATTTACGTGTGGGGATGCTAAAACCTTGAATTTTGCAAGTCCTGATAACAAGCCTTACACAAAACTCTATTGGAACCGCTAATCACCCCAAATTTTTTCAAAAATTTTTCATTTTTTTTACTTGTCTTGGTTTTATTTAGGAATAACAAGTTCTAAAAAGGCTATATTTTTACAAATTTACAACCAAAAGCGTGGTGATATGTAACACCCTTCTAATTACTATTCGAATTTAATAAAAAGATGCTTATTTTTATATAAAAAGCACTTCACTTCAAAACAAGTGCAAAATAGAAGTTTTAAAGTGATCACATACTAGTTAACTACTAACTAGTTTAAATATCCTAAACATGATTAGTTAATTGTTTACATTATAAACATTGTCTAAACAAAGTCAATTTAACGCCGAAGCTTCAAAAGTTCGTGTTCGGTTCTTCAAAACATGTTTGATCGCCATCCGGAAAGACCCCATCATCACCTAGAGTCAAAACCACTTAAAATGTTAGTTTTGACATTGATATAATGCATATAAACGAGTTCCAGCATCAAATCATTGAAAATAAAATAAAAATTAAGTTTTAGGCCTATCGCGTGTCACGCCAGACCCCCCTCATTTTGTCGCGTGTCGCGAGGACTCTCGTGTGTCGCGCCAGATCCAAAGGATCCTGTCGCGTGGCGCGGGGGACTCGGTTTTCCAGCAGGTGCAGGTTTTTGACCTGCATTTCCTGCCAGCTCCGAAATATACAAATTTTAACTTCAAATGTTCATAACTTTTGATCCCGTTTTAGGTGATTCTTTTTCCTTTACATCTGTAATTTCATTACCGATGTGCCTATTACATTTATTATTCCAAGAATTCGGGTTACGCACCGAATGACTAAAATCACTGTGTAATTATTCAACCCACCAAGTTTATACCAATTTTTGTACCAATGAGATAGTAACCTTAAGGCGCTCTTACCCAACATCCGGGGCTTAATTTCACGGGAATTTCATTACCAATCATATGGCTTCATGCTCTTGTGATTGTCGACGCCAAAAGCTAACTATCAAACACTAAAACTACTAACTACAAAATTATTCGACCCGTTTGGCTCATTTATGGAATCCTCCATTTATATTGACTACCAAACGCTCCTTAATCCAATCTTAACCTATTAATTAAAGTAGTGATCATTGTCACCTCAATCAACACAAGCCTCTATTCTAAAACACAACTATACATGATTTAAATATCAAATTTACTTAATGTAACGAAACTAGTTACAAACCTTCAAAGCACACCCTTCAAACGCACGTCACCACTGGCGTGTCCACTAGACGCTCCGGTTTCCTTTCCTATAGAGTTCAACCATAGCATGTTTTGAACTCTTTTCTTAACATATATCGCATAGTTTGCCAAAACATTACAAATATGCGTTTTAACTTGAATTTCAGTTTTAAGCCTTCTTTGAGGCATTTTTACAAACACTTTAAGGGCGTGATTCTACACAATTCATTATCAAGTTCGTGACTTGTTATATGGCCAAAATTAACATCAATCGGACAATTACATATAAATTTCAACATCAATAATTCAGAAATTACTTCCTATGAACCAGATTACACTAGAATAACAACCAAAATCCTAGTGTTTATCAAATTCCCACAAAACCCACTAATCCCCTTCATTGGTGTTCATGGAATTCACAGAAATTAAGCATGATTTCACATATAATTGTCTAGGGTTTACTCCTAGACACAACACTATTCCTATCCCATCCATACAACATTCATGCAACCATGAATTTCGAATTCTCTAAATTCAACCAGAATTTCAAGTAGAGATTTCCTATAAAATTCACATACCTTATGACCCCCTTACAGTGGAGATCACCAATCTAAGCTCGAATTTCGTTTTGGAACTGATCTTTGCCTTTAATTTGTGAGTTTTGTGTGATTTAGGGTTTTGAAGAAGAGCTTTTGGTCCCCCCCCCCCCCTCTGTTGATCGACCAGACACACACATTAGTGTGTATTTGGTGTTTAAAATTTGTTTTTAATAATCTTAGTTTCAGTTTTTAACACCTTTGGTCCCTCCATTATCATTAAGTTCTTATTTAAGGTGTTTTAACCCTCAAGCGAGTTATTACAAGACTCGTGACTAACTGGGTTATTTATTCCTAGTTAGTTTTTCTTGTTTATTTTATTCATTATAATTCTAATACGAAGTTTTATATTTTCGGGGTGTTACATGATAAAAAGAGCCAACATAAGAAAATTATGAAACGACATGACAAATCTAGTTAAAATTTGATTATATATACTTGATCACATTTTAAACTCATTCCCACAATAAGTGAGTTTTGAGCCTTTATTGAGCATACAAGCATACATTTTTAAACTAAATGCTCATTTTTTCGTTTCTTGTGTGAATAACCGCTTGGTTCTTACGACTCTAGAACTTGCCATGACAATACATTCTCGGTCCTTACCAACTTAAACCCAAGTAAGTAAATGATGGAGGCATTAGGACTAACCCATTTTCCTTTCAACACCATTATTTTTCATTTTCTTTATCACCTACCCAAAATCCCCCTAGTTAACCCCTTTGAGCCTAAACCTTTTGTATTTCTAAACCCACCAAAAACAAACACCTTTACCTACCAAAACCTTTTCTTTTCAACCCTTTATTTTAGTAAAAAGCTCGGTCTTCTTGTGACGATTCTTTATCAAAAAAAAAAAAGTCTAGCAATAAACAAAGAAGTTCCTCAAAGAAACTTTATTTGAAAATGTTTAGTTTGAATAAAAGTCACAAAAACAAAACGTTTTACGACGACCGACGCTTTTTACGCTTTTAGCCCTTTTTACTAACCACTAACCAAAACCACATACCCTTAGCCCAAGCCTAACCCTTTCCCCAAGACCTCTTGATATTTATAAAGGTTTATAGTTAAAAAGAAGGAGGATTGATTGCTTGGCAAGCTTATGGTAGAAATAAGTTCCATGCCGGTCTCGAGTGTTTCACAAAAAATACATCTTCGGCCGAGTGTTGAGTGATCTCCCGTGAGGTATGTGAACTTGTATATAAATGGAATTTTAAAGAGGCATGTTTAAGTAATTTATCTTATGAAACGTTCTAAATAAATTATAACGAATAGGATTGTAAATAGTATAAAAATAAAACCCAATAAAGATCTTGGATTCCTGACACTCGAGAAAAGCCCAAAACTTCTCTTCTACCCATTCCATTTGGGTGTGTAAGCCACAAAATAAAGAGTTTTGCTTGAGGACAAGCAAAGATTCAAGTGTGGGGGTATTTGATTGTAACACCCCGAAAACGAGTTTGGTAATCAAATCCCATTAATACTAAAAGACGGGTAAAATACCGTTAGTGGTAAAATTAACCCGGTAAATATTAGGATTTAAATAATTAAACCTAATATTAAATAAAAAGAGAATAAAAGTTTTGAGAAACTCAAAGCTTATGACAGGCCGACTTAACGGGACTTAAATAAGACGGGTTATAACTCCCGGAATCCAATAGTTAACTAGGAATAATAATAACCTAGTTAGATAAAAGTCTTGTAGTAACTCATAAGTTGGATAAAACACTAAAAATAAGAACTAAAAAATAGTTGAGGGACTAAAATTGTTTAGTTCGAAACTAACAATAGTAAAACATAAATTAAAACTCAAAACACATGCTTATGTGTGTTTGAGTTCGATCAGAAGCACAGGGCGACCAGGAGAAACCCCCACAACCCTAGTTCTTATCTAATCTCTCAAATTGAAGGTACAAATCAATTCTAAATCAAAATCTGAGCATGAATTAGTGATCTCCACTGAAAAAGGAGTCACAAGGTATGTAAATTTCATTAGAAATCTCTAGTTAAATTTCTGAGTAAACTTAGAGAATTCGAAAGTATGGTTGCATGTTTGTTATATAGGTGATATAGGAACAATATAGTGTCCAGGGGTAAACCCTAGAAAAGTATATGATGAAATCATGCCTAATTGTAGCAAAATTCATAATCACCATTGAAGGTGATAAATGGTTTTGTAGAAACACGTTAAACACTAGGATTTTGATAGTTATTCTAGTGTAATTTGAGTTCCATGAAGTAAATTCAGATTTGTTGTTGCTAAATTCGTGTATGTGATGTTTTTAGGGTTTTGATTGCTAAAAAATAGTGTTATAATGTCATAAACATGTTTTAATTGAAAGCTGAATTCAAACAGATTCTGATCAGAATTTACAGCCGACTTGTATTGACTGTAACGTGGACAAAAAGTGACAAAAACATGTGTTTCTTAAGTCTAAAATGTAATTCCAGGAAATATCTTTAAAACCCCACTGGCTGCGTTTTTTCGACGAAAATTGAATGTTTTATGAATTTTTCGGTATCGAAGGTTCAGGCTGCGTTTTCTGGCAGAATTTGCAGCCCATTACGAATGTCATAACTCAATTTAAGAATTGATTTATGATCTCAATTGTTTACTGTAGGTAACTTCAGGTAATTCTAAAAACCTCCAATTGGAATTTCGTCAATCGGATAAACGAGGAATTTTAAATGAATTTTTTCGTAAGCTGCAGTCAGAAATTACGAATCTGATTGCAGCTTAGTAAATGAATTTTTACGAATTTTTGGTAAAGAGTTAGATCTTGAAATTTTAACACAAGGCCTAACCCTCCGAGAGGTACGTCACATAAAAATCATAATTTTTGAAGACTTGTAAACAGGTTAAACAGGTCACCAAAAACAGCCTATTTTTCGGTGATATGAACTTGCCTAATTGATGTTAATCTGGGCTAAATGAAAAGTTACAAACTAGATGTTGAATATATGGCATGCTTTGATTGATAAGTGTGTAAAAAAAAGGGTCCATAGGGTGATTGCCATTGTGTAAAATGACCAATCTAACCATCTTATGGATGTTATGATATAGTTTGACTCTAAACAAGCTAGGTGGGGGCTTGGAGAGGAACGGGTCAAATGGATCATGGATGCGAAGAATGTTTGAGCGGACGCGAGGTAAGTAAAATCTTACATGTAAAACCCCAAATTTTCGTATGTCCTAAAAGTATAATGTGTAGTGATGTTTTAATAAGTTAAAATGGAAAATATATAGAATTATGTCAAAATAAAATTTAGTAAAAGAAAGATGATTTAAGTTAGAAGGTAAATTACTAAGGTGAATAGAGTTTAAATGATGAGGGACTAGATGTGTAAATATTGTTATAAAACATGATAAAAAAAAAAGAAACCAGACTGGGATCTGGGATCTGGTGTGCGATCGTGAGGGAGCCAGGAGGGACTCCTTCCCTCTCAAAACCCTAAATCTCTGAAATTCCATCAATTGAAAGCCAAATTAGAGAAGAATCGAATGTATGAGCTAAGAATTCTGATTGTCTAAGTATTCTCGATCTCAAGTAAGTGAAATTTCTTGATTTGATGATGTTTGATTATGTGGGTTTAGTGTAATTCGTGAATGTAATGCAAAATTGAGTATGATTAATGGTTGCTACGAATGTCTAGACATCAATAGATGCTAAATTTCGAATATGAACATGATTAGGGCAAAACCCACTTGCATGTCAAGTAATGGTTAGAAATTGTGAAGTTCTACATGTTAATTTGATTGTTGTTGATGAAATTATTATAAAAAAAAACTGATTGGGAACCATATGTTCATGGTCAAAATAGTAAATTATGGATTAGGGTAATGATTTTTATTATGAAAGATTATGATTAACCATTGATGAGATAGGATGGACATGTTATAACTACTTGTACATCATGCTTTGTAGGTAGTATGCACACCATGTGTTTGATGAAATGTCTAAATAAATTTAGATGTGATTTTGTATGAAAATTTGCTAAATTGATGAGATGTGATCATGGTGGGAAATGTATGTGATTTATAGATGTCATATTGGATAATAAGGAATGTGAAAGTAATGGAAGCTAAGTGAATAAAGCTATGATATACAGGAACTAAGAAGGAAGAATGAGCAAGTCACTCCAAAGCGCAAGGAGCTCAGGATCACGGTAAGTTCATATGAACTTAATTCTCATTTTATGTTGTTCTACGGATGAAAGTTTAGTTATTAATCCTACATGTTGAGTTGTGTGTTGTTATTCGTTCAAATGTCGATATGTTATATGTTAGAAAGCGGATAAGCGACACGATAGTGTCGGATGTATAATGATCACTCAAGTGAGATAAAGTTTTATGGAAAGTAAAATTATGAGATGATTAAGTAACGACTTGTTGTAAACGGGTTAAATGATATATTTGTGTTAAGCATGTATGATATGGGTTACCCGTCGTAAATGGGTAAAATAGGACAAGCATGACGATTTCGGTTGAGGTTTGAATATGGGCTCATTATGAATATGTCGAATGATATGGACGTATGAATGCACCGAGATGTTGGAATAAAAGAAAGTTAATGGAAGAATGTTTAATAAAAAGAATGTTGTAAACAATATTGTTAATGATTGGTATATTGTTAATGGGTCGATTAAAAGTATGTAAGGTATGTTATGGATTTTGTTTGAGCATTGTGAATTTACTAATTTTTGATGTTGTGCATGATAGGTAAATCTCATGTTTGAAGTTGGCGAGCTCGGACGAACACACTAAATTGCCCTTTTTGCGCTTCCGGACCATGTTATCTTTTACTAATGGGTCAAAATCATTTTGTTATTGTAAATGTTAACCGTATGACTGGAATAGCAGTAAGTTTTTTTAAGAACGTTTGAATCCTTTGGGCTGATTTTGAATTATATTGTAAAAACAGGGAAACGCCAGTGTTACGAATGGGTCATGCCCAATTTTTGTTAAAAAAAATTTTGAATGTTTGATCGTTAAATAAAGTGGATGCCACAAGTTGGTATCAGAGCCGAAGTTTGAGGGATTCAAGTATTTGAGTCAAATGCTTGAACTCAAACTAAAAGCTCGTATGAAGGTGTGTTCGTTCTAAAGCGCTACGCAAGTAAGTAAATTATAAAATTTATTGTGTTGTAGTTAGAAATAGAATGGGATTTATAGGTTATTTGCCCTTAAACCGAGTCTTACAGCTAACGAATATGCTAAACGGGTCCGCAATTAAATTACGGACGCGTAGGAAAAAGAATCGGGTAAAACGGACTAGAAGAACTTGAGATATGATGTTTTTAAGAGTTAAGTTTGAGAATTTATGGAGCTGGGCATCAACAACAGCAAAACAACGAACATTCTGTTAAAATCTGATGGTCGCGTCGCGCCACGCCCACGACCCAAGTTCGTTGCGCGACGGAAGGGCAGGTAGGCCCTCACGCGACGTGAGCACCCCATATGCTCCCAAATTTTTTTGTTTTGATGATTTTGAATACGGGACTCATTCCAATTGATTTTAAAGGCCTTATGAACAATGTTTAAGTTAAATTTGATAATCAAATGATGAAAGAAAGGTACATGTGAATGATGAGAAGGAAATTTGTTATGATTAAAGAATTCGGTCGAAATGATACGATACGATCGTAAATGACGATAAAGCATGAAGTATGAATGATGAATGGAATGTGTCATGATACAATGATGTTAAAACATGATGATGGGAAGTATGAAATGAAATCTAATGAATGTTTTATGTAGATGGCTGATACGATGAATGTAAATGATGACGATGAAGCACGCCGAAATGAAATGAGAACAATGATTGTGGAAGAAGTTGAGAAAGCGATTGAAGCTAGTATTTCCCGACTAGCTCAGGAGGTGGAAGGTCAAGTATTAGGAGTAGTCGATACTCTAGTAACGTCCAAGGTGGAAGAACTAAAGGAGATGATTAGTGGACTACAAACAAAGAAAAGTACTCGAAGGTGCACGTACAAGGAATTCATGGCATGTAACCCCTTGCCGTACAAAGGAGAAATTGACCCGATAGCTTGTCAAAGATGGATTTCAAGCACTGAGGCAGTATTTGTAAGAAGTAGATGTGAAGTGGAGGATCAAGTGACGTTTGCTACGGGCATCATACAACTCCAAGCAAAGGATTGGTGGGGCGCACATTCGAAGGAATTGGGGGATGACAAAGTACAAATGTTAACATGGCAAGAGTTCAAGGAGCCATTTCTGAAATATCATAGCCCACAATCCGCACTTGATAAGATTCAAGAAGACTTCTTACGTCTTCGACAAAAGGATGAAACGATTGATGAAATAACGAATAAGTTCCTCGAGAAGGTGAAATTTTGTGGGGAGATAGCAGGGACTGAGAGGTTGAAAATCGTACGTTATCATGCTATGTTAAAGGTTGAATATCGGGAGTTCGTAAATCCCTTCAAGTGTGCAACATTGAATGAATTAATCAACTGGGCAAGAGATAGGGAGATCGAGTTAAGAAGGCAGGTTGAACGGGGAGAGAAAAGCGTGGCGGAGAAGCCTACCAACACAAACCCATCGAAAAAGGCAAAATATCAAGATCAAAACAGGAAAGGGAAGACAAGTAGTGGGATTCCGACTTGCTAGACGTGTGGGAAACACCACTCGGGTGAATGTTTGCTTGGAAAGAAAGGGTGCTACAAGTGTGGACAAGAGGGACATCCGTACTACAGATGTCCAGACAATCAGAAAACGTGTTACAATTTCATCAAGCGGGGCACATGAAATCTGAATGTCCAAAGCTCCAACAAACGCCTAGGAAAGAAGGAAAGAAAGAGGAGCCGTCAAGGGCTCGTGGAAGGATGTTCCAGATAACGTCTGAAGAAGCAAAGTCTCACCCGGAAGTAGTTTCAGGTAATTCTTAGTAAATTCAATACCTGTAAATGTTTTATTTGATTCCGGGGCTAGTAGGTCATTTTTTTCGAATGAACTTTTATGTCATCCTTCCTTTAAGCTAGAAAATATGTTAGTACCTTTAGAAGTGGAAGTAGCGGATAGAAAAGTTACCTATTGCATGATGTATGTAGAAACTGTAAGATCTTGATTGAAGATGAGGAATTTAGCATAGACCTTGTTCCAATGTGTATGGGGGAATTTAAAGTAGTTGTGGGAATGGATTGGCTGGCCCAAAATCATGTTGAAATACAATGTGAAAAGAAAGTTATTCAAGTAGTAACCTCGGAGGGAAAGCGGGTAAGTATTCAAGGGGATAGGGTCGACGAGTCGAAATTTTGTTCTATTATTGAAGTTGTCAAGTATGTAAAGAATGGGGGAAAGGCGTATATGTCTTACGTGATCGATACCAATCAAGTTGTACCGAAGCTGGAAAATGTAAAAGTAGTGAATGAATATCCGGATGTATTTTCGGAGAATTTACCGGGGCTTCCGCCCGAACGTGAAGTGGAGTTTAAAATAGAGCTTACCCCGGGTGCCGCACCGGTAGCTAAAGCTCCTTATCGGTTAGCCCCGACCGAAATGAAAGTATTGATGACCCAACTTCAAGAACTGCTCGACAAAGATTTTATTCAACCAACTGTTTCGCCATGGGGAGCACCCATATTATTCGTAAGGAAGAAAGATGGTTCGATGCAAATGTGCATCGACTATCGAGAGTTGAACAAGTTAACGATGAAGAATCGTTACCCCTTACCCAGAATTGACGATTTATTCGACCAACTTCAAGGGGCGAGCTGGTTTTCAAAGATTGATTTGCGATTAGGATATCACCAACTGCGGGTACGAGAAGAGGATGTGTCGAAAACTGCATTTCGAACGCGGTATGGACATTACGAGTTCTTAGTAATGTCCTTCAGCTTAACAAACGCGCCAGCTGCATTTATGGATCTAATGAATCAGGTGTGCCGGCCTATGCTTGATAAGTATGTAATCGTTTTTATTGATGATATACTAGTGTATTCCCGAAGTGAAGCAGAGCATGCTTCACACTTACGTGATGTGCTGGAGACGCTCCGCAAGGAAAGGTTATATGCAAAGTTCTCAAAATGCGACTTTTGGCTGAGAAAAGTACAATTTTTGGGTCATGTAATCAATGCGGACGGTGTCCATGTGGACCCGTCCAAAGTAAAGGCAGTGATGAATTGGGTACCCCCGAAGAATCCAAGCGAGATAAGAAGCTTTTTGGGCTTGGTTGGTTATTACAGGAGATTTATCCAGGATTTCTCCAAAATAGCCTCACCCATGACAAAGTTAACAAAGAAAAGTGAGAAGTTTTTATGGGGCGAAGAACAAGAAAAAGCGTTTCGGGCGCTGAAAGAAAAACTCTCAAGTTCTCCTGTGTTGACATTACCGGATGGAACAGATGATTTGGTGGTATATACTGATGCCTCTCATCAGGGTCTTGGGTGTGTACTAATGCAAAGGGGTAAAGTCGTTGCCTATGCTTCAAGACAACTCAAGCAACACGAAAATAATTACCCAATCCACGATCTAGAGTTGGCGGCGGTCGAGTTCGCCTTGAAGATATGGAGACATTACCTATACGGGGTGAAGTGTACAATCTTCTCGGATCACAAGAGCCTCGAATATTTTTTTGAACAAAAAGATCTTAATATGAGGCAACGTAGATGGTTGGAGCTTATCAAGGATTACGATTGTGATATCCACTATCATCCCAGGAAGGCTAACGTAGTGGCGGATGCTCTAAGTCGAAAGGAGTACCCGCCCCTGATTCGGGTAAGATCAATGAAAATGGTAGTCACTTCCAAACTCCTTGAAGAAATATGAGAGGCTCAAATTAAGTCCCTGGATGCCAAGGACTCAAAGAAAGAAAGGACGAAAGGATTTATCCACGAGTTGAATGAGAATGTGAATGGTATGAAAACGAGGTATGGTCGAATCTGGATACCTCGGGAATGTGATGTAAAAGAATTACTTTTGAATGAGGCACACAAGTCTCAATACTCCGTTCATCCTGGAGCTACAAAAATGTATTGAGACTTGAGGATGAATTATTGGTGGCCGGGAATGAAAAGAGATATTGTCAAGTATGTGGCTAAGTGTTTGACATGTTCCCAAGAAAAGGCCGAACACCAAAGACCGTATGGGAAATTGCAACTGTTGGAGATACCGGTATGGAAGTGGAAGCATGTAACGATGGATTTGGTGACTAAGCTTCCCAAGACAAGAAAAGGGCACAATGCAATATGGGTGGTCGTTGATCGACTGACCAAAAGTGCATATTTCTTACCCATTCGGGAAACTTATAATTCAGAAAAGATGGCGGAAGTTTATATGAACAAGATTATATCCCGACATGGGGTTCTGGTGTCTATAGTATCCGACCGGGACACCCGGTTCACATCCCGTTACTAGAGGAAGTTTCATGAAGAATTGGGAACCCGGTTACATATTAGCACCGCCTACCATCCTCAAACATTTGGTCAATCGGAACTAATTATACAAACATTAGTTGATATGTTAAGGGCGTGTGTCATGGATTTTGGGGGAAGCTGGGATGATCATCTACCCTTGGTAGAATTTTCATATAACAATAGTTATCATAAGAGCATAAAAATGGCCCCTATGAAATGCTCTACGGAAGGAAATGTAGAACCCCGGTTTGCTGGGGGGAAGTGGGTCTGCGCGAACTCGCGTCAAAGGATCTAGTAGCCGAAACGAATGAAAAGATTGATATGGTTAGATCAAGAATTAAGGCGGCGCAAGATAGACAAAAGTCTTATGCAGATCGACGAAGGCGACCAATTGAGTTTCAAGTGGGAGATCATGTGTTACTAAAAGTCTCTCCATGGAAAGGGATAATTCGTTTTCGTAAACGCGGGAAGCTAGGTCCTCGATACATTGGACCATTCAAATTACTCGCTCGGGTCGGGGCGGTGGCGTATCAGTTAGAATTACCACCCGCGTTGGATGGGATTCATAACACCTTTCATGTGTTGCAATTGCGAAAGTGCCTCGCGGAGGAGACTGCATACGTGCCTCTGGATGATATTGAAGTGGATAAGAAATTAAATTATGTTGAAAAACCCGTCCCAACAAAGGATTTTAAAGTAAAGCAACTCCGCAACAAATCTGTTCGGAAAGTGTTGGTCCAATGGCAACATCGAAAGGGATCGGATCTCACGTGGGAAGCGGAGGATGAAATGCGAGAACATTACCCTGAATTATTTGGTACACATTCAGGTTTCGGGGACGAAACCTTCTTTAAGAGGGGTAGACTTGTAACACCCCAAATTCTTGTATGTCCTAAAAGTATAATGTGTAGCGATGTTTTAATAAGTTAAAATGGAAAATATATAGAATTATGTCAAAATAAAAGTTAGTAAAAGAAAGATGATTTAAGTTAGAAGGTAAATTACTAAAGTGAATAGAGATTAAATGATGAGGGACTAGATGTGTAAATATTGTTATAAAACATGATAAAAAAAAAAAGAAAAGAAAGAAACCAGACTGGGATCTGGTGTGCGATCGTGAGGGAGCCAGGAGGGACTACTTCCCTCTCAAAACCCTAAATCTCTGAAATTCCATCAATTGAAAGCCAAATTAGAGAAGAATTGAATGCATGAGCTAAGAATTCTGATTGTCTAAGTATTCTCGATCTCAAGTAAGTGAAATTTCTTGATTTGATGATGTTTGATTATGTGGGTTTAGTGTAATTCGTGAATGTAATGCAAAATTTAGTATGATTAATGGTTGCTACGAATGTCTAGACATCAATAGATGCTAAATTTCGAATATGAACATGATTAGGGCAAAACCCACTTGCATGTCACGTAATGGTTAGAAATTGTGAAGTTCTACATGTTAATTTGATTGTTGTTGATGAAATTATTATAAGAAAAACTGATTGGGAAGCATATGTTCATGGTCAAAATAGTAAATTATGGATTAGGGTAATGATTTTTATTATGAAAGATTATGATTAACCATTGATGAGATAGGATGGACATGTTATAACTACTTGTACATCATGCTTTGTAAGTAGTATGCACACCATGTGTTTGATGAAATGTCTAAATAAATTTAGATGTGATTTTGTATGAAAATTTGCTAAATTGATGAGATGTGATCATGGTGGGAAATGTATGTGATTTATAGATGTCATATTGGATAATAAGGAATGTGAAAGTAATGGAAGCTAAGTGAATAAAGTTATGATATACAGGAACTAAGAAGGAAGAAGGAGCAAGTCACCCCAAAGCGCAAGGAGCTCAGGATCACGGTAAGTTCATATGAACTTAATTCTCATTTTATGTTGTTCAACGGATGAAAGTTTAGTGATTAATCCTAAATGTTGAGTTGTGTGTTGTTATTGGTTCAAATGTCGATATGTTATATGTTAGAAAGCGGATAAGCGACACGATAGTGTCGGATGTATAATGATCACTCAAGTGAGATAAAGTTTTATGGAAAATAAAATTACGAGATGATTAAGTAACGACTTGTTGTAAACGGGTTAAATGATATATTTGTGTTAAGCATGTATGATATGGGTTACCCGTCGTAAATGGGTAAAATAGGACAAGCATGACGATTTCGGTTGAGGTTTGAATATGGGCTCATTACGAATGGGTCGAATGATATGGACATATGAATGCACCGAGATGTTGGAATAAAAGAAAGTTAATGGAAGAATGTTTAATCAAAAGAATGTTGTAAACAATATTGTTAATGATTGGTATATTGTTAATGGGTCGATTAAAAGTATGTAAAGTATGTTATGGATTTTGTTTGAGCATTGTGAATTTACTAATGTTTGATGTTGTGCATGATAGGTAAATCTCATGTTTGAATTTGGCGAGCTCGGACGAACACACTAAATTGCCCTTTTTGCGCTTCCGGACCATGTTATCTTTTACTAATGGGTCAAAATCATTTTGTTATTGTAAATGTTAACCGTATGACTGGAATAGTAGTAAGTGTTTTAAGAACGTTTGAATCCTTTGGGTTGATTTTGAATTATATTGTAAAAACAGGGAAACGTCAATGTTACGAATGGGTCATGCCCAATTTTTGTTAAAAAAAATTTTGAATGTTTGATCGTTAAATAAAGTGGATGCCACATTACACCCTTTTTATAAGACATGCATTTATTCATAGATTGTAAATATGACAAAAGCTATATCCGAAATACGTTTCTGATACGAAATAATATGGATCGGAACATATAAAATGATGAAAATCCTTGGTTAATGGAAAAAGGGATCTAATGAAAAAATCCGAAATGGGTCGGATGGGCGAATTGGTAGTTAAAACCCATGTTTTGTTATGTATGTAAACATTTGGTCATATAGGCCAAACGAGTCAATGGTGATGATAACACCATTTGGCAATATCGACTAACATTTGGTTGTCAAGTTATATGTTCACAGGATTGAACAGAATTTGAATAATTGCGTCGCCTTGGAGTAGTGATTAATAAAATCAAGGTGTAAAAATGAAATGGGTCTATATGTTGTCCTGGCCAGGTACGCATAAATAAGATATTAGTCATAAGCGCGATTTTGGGTCAAATGGATAGTGAAAATCCTTCGCCGTAAAGTGGGGGGTTAAAATTGACCAAAAGGCCTTTAATGGGTAAGTCGGGCAAACGACCCATAGAGGTTGTTTAGAAACTCGTATCATGACTATGTAACCCTTAGATAAGTATAAGAGTTGTAGGCATAAATTTCGTGGGTTGAATGTCTGAGAATTGGTCATTCACGTAAAATGGCTAACCGAAGGGTAATATTCGGGTTAATTAGTATCTTATGTTAAATCCACCACAAATATAGTTGTGGTGGAAGATAAGTAGTTGATTAACAAGGGAATGCGAAGTGCGAAAAGGGAAAAACGGGTTTGATGCTTAAGTGCTTAAAAGACCTTTAAACGGGTCAAAATAAATTAAGTAGTTAAATGTGGATTAAGTGACTCGAAAGATACATATAAATCGGCGAATGTAAATGTGTAAGCGAACCCGTAATAGGTGTGAAAACGCTTTTGCTTGATAAGCCCGGGATGGGTAGGAAATGCTAGAAATGACTCTTAATAGCATTCTTGTAATGTAACTTAAATGAGTCGAATAATAGGAAAAAGGGATTTATAGACTAGTTGCCTATAAACCGGTTTTTAATACGAACTATGATGGTAAACAGGTTCGTATATTGATTACGGACACGTAGGAAAAAGAATCATGCAAAATGGAGGTCTAGATTAAAAGTTATGCTAGTTTGAAGTTGATAATTTGGTTAAAAACATAGCTAGGAATCTGCAGCATTAAACAGCAAACCTGCTGGAAAAATAAGGCCAAAGCGCTACGCGACGGCGAAACAACAAAATGGTCGCGCGACGCGAAGCGGGTCGCGGGCCGCGAAGAATGAGTCGAAACCGGTCACGGGGCGCAACTGACTTATATGTCAGAAATTTCGTTTTGTTTCCATTATTGAGCCTTAGAACTTGATTATACGTGATTAAACGTTGTCAAAACTAACAGTTTATGTGGTTTTGGCACTAGGTTAATGCTCTCAAGATTTCCGGATGAAGATCAAGCGACTTTCAAGAACCGAACACACCGAACAAGCTTTCGCATTGATTTATTTTGTTTTAAATAATTATGTAAACATTAAAAATTTCATTTGATTGTTTAGACTAGTTAGAATGTTAACTTAAACACTTTGATCATGTGTGGTTGTTATCCAAACAAAGTTTTTGTAAGCTCACATTTTTAATATAAAATGTGTGCAATATTATTATAAATGCGTTAAAACATGGCGGGCGTTACATTGATGTGTGTAAAATGCAACATATAAATTACATCAAATGAGGCATAAAACTAACCCTTTTTTAGTACTAATGTTGGAAAAAGTGTGCTTTTGTCTTCCTTTTGTGTTTTCATAACCAAATGAGCTTAAATGAACAAAAGGAACAAATAGGCAGCAAAAACTAACATATATACAAAGGAAAGGAATAAATGTGGCATGTTCGTCCCCTCAACAACATCTCCACAAGCAAAAACAAGAAACAGAAGGCTGACCACGGCCCGTGCCCACTGGACACGGGGGCGTGGTTAGGTGTCTGCAGAAAGGGACAAAGCTGTAGAAGCTTCTATGCCCACCACGGGGCGTGCCCAGCTCAGCACGGGGCGTGGTCAACGCTAAGATTCGCAGCATCTTGCAAATCTTGGTAGTACAGATACGCTTCTGCACACAGGGTCGTGCCCAACGAACACGGGGTCGTGTGGAGCCTAATGCAGACAATTTCAATTAATGAAGGAAGAGAAAATGGTTGGCCATGGGGGCGTGTCCAGCGGACACGGGGCCGTGGCCGGGCTACTGTTCAGGCTATAAATAGGGGTACTTGGCTCATTTCAAAGGCATCCCTTGGCAAACCACCTCTCTCCCACTTTGCCAACACTCCACCACCACTACAGCACCCACATCCACCACCATCATCCATCATCCACCTTGGAGTGTGTGTAGTAGTCTCGGGATCCAAGATTGATCGTAAGAGTTCTTGTCAATCAAAGGCCATGTTTGGCTAAGTCTCTAACATCACTTGGTGAAGACAAGTCTTTAATGTATTACTTTTGATTTTTAATCTTTTCACACTTTTTATTTGGTTTTGTATTAATGACTTTAATAACTAGTTTCTTATGTTGAAGGTGAAACTTCTTTATCATTTGTCCATGGTGTCTTGGCATTACTTTACTGTCTATATAAAGTAAACGATTTTCACCATTCATATCTCTACGGTCTATATAGAGATATATTGACTACCTGGTCGGGGGTTAAGGGAATGGTTTATTAAGGTTCTTGTTGTGTTTAGTGTATAGATCCTGCAAGGACCTGGGTCAAGCTTACTAGGACCTCCTTCAATACCCACTGATATTGGATGGCGGGGGTGCGAATGGCTTGATCCCCTCATATGTAAACTACTATTACTACATTAAACCGGCTACTTGGGATTGTATCCCTGCTGACTCAAACCACTTAGCCGAGGGTAACGTCGCCTTCAAAAGAGGGGCCTCCCACTTTTCGCATTAATAACTTAACTAATTATCTTTCAATATTCCGACTCTTTGGGATTGTATCCTTGCTGACTCAAGCCACTGGGTTGAGGCTAACGTCACCTTCAAAAGAGGGGCCTACTACTATAACTAAGATAATCTCTTAAAAAGTGCAAAAGTGCGGAAATCATCAAATGATACATTAAAGGCGAGTCGGATCTAAGTGATTCATCTTGTCTATCTGTTTTTATTTTTATTTTCAGCATTTTTAGTTTTTATTTTTCATGTTTAAAACCTTTTCCAAAAATTTTAGATTGATTAGACGTTTAGGATAAACCGGGGGTTAAAAGCTCTTGTGTCCTTGGACGACCTCGGTATCTTACCAACACTATACTACGCTCACGATGGGTGCACTTACCCATGTGTGTGTTTAGTGTTAGTAGAATATCATGTTTTATAAATTTAAAACTTGACTAATGTGTAAAATGGGCTTGAAATATTAATAAAAGCATGTTACACCTTACACACACCACAGGGCTTCCATAGATCACACACTGGTATTTCAGAGTCGCCTTTATTGAAAATAAGGATCTGTATAATCATTCAACACTTAGAAATGTCGGAACGTAGTGAAATAGTCCCATTCGGACGATAGGAGTTCCCTTTCGCGCGAAAACAACTCTATTTTATAGCTAAAATTGTGGTGTTTATGGCTAAAATTATAGAGTCATAAAACACCCTTACCATTTAGATCATTTACTGTCTTCTCTTACCATCTTTAGTGGCCCCACTTAGACTGTCCTACCCTCTTCCATTTTTTTCACAATTAAATTAACACATATATAATTAACACATAAATTAATACATTCCTAGAAATATAAAATTAATACATTCCTAAAAATAAAAATTTATGCATTCCTAAAAAGTAAAACTACCACATTCCTAAACATTAGAATTAAACATTCAACACACAATCTTAAACTATACATTCTTAAAAAAATAATCTCAATCAAACAAAAACGATTCAGTAGACAAGACGGATTAGAGATAAAAAATTCTCAACTTTTTTTCATTGCATTGCATTGCATTGATTGTTTTTTTTTTTTTTGAAACAACGACTTTCTTGAATTAGGGTACCGCACTTCCCAAATTGGAGAGCCCCGTTACCCCACTCCGGCCAGACTATGTTCTCTTAATGGGGTCCAAGCTGGCTTCAGAGTTTGAATTAGGAGTTCCCCCGGGAAACCATATCGTCAGCTGCCACTTGACAGTCGTTGTGACAGTCGTTGTGCCACCACAAGAGCAGAACTCTCTCGGGTACTCATCGACTTCATTCTACGTTGTTGATGGAGCGTTTGGGGAACCAATGGGGAGAGAAAAGCCTTCAAAAGCTATGGCAGAAGTATAAAGTTGATATTGCTATTTATGGACATGCACACAATTATGAAAGAACTTTTCCTGTTTTCGAGGTTAGTTTTGCAATATTCATATCAGGGGATTTAACTAAATTGATTCATAATATTTTTTGTAGTTAAATAAAATAATGAATTGATTCATAATATTTTTAGGGTTTTAACTAAATTGTGACTTTCTTGATTGTTCTAGCCTTAAAGGTACAATCTTGACTTCAATTGTTACAGTTTTGAATGGGGTCTTTTGTAATTCAAGAAAATAATTAATTGTTTAATTTTTAGGGTTTAAACTAACTTGGGGGATTTTGTGATTCAAAAAATTATCACAATATGACAACTGGGAAAGGAAAAAGTGTGAAAGAAAAGAGACCACGAAAGAACAAATAAGTGATTGTCGATGAGAAGTCACCATTGTTGCCCACAAAGAAAGGTGAACAAACAGGGCATACATGGAGGGTCCGACTCACGGAATCCACCCAAAAGCGAATGCAGCCGGATTCGGGCTCAAGACGGTGCTACGAGAGATCGAATGCAACCCTTTCGTCCAGTCGGAATCTGTTCCTAGGATTTTTGTTTGATAAATCCTTTTAAAAACTGTGTTGGAGAATAAAGATGCTGATGCTATGAATGATTGAATCTATCAAGATTAGCAAACGGGTTACTGTGAATTCTATAGAATAAGTAAGAAAGTGTGATATTGATCCTATTTTGTTATATCTTAATACATTGTTGGTATTAAAAAGAGTATATCCCTGCTTACTAATGTTTTGCCTTCTTTATTTAGTTGTTTATTTGTTTTCTAATGACTTTGTCATATTGGTTTCTTTAGTTATTTGTTTGTTCTTTTTTTTTTACAGGTAGTTCGACATGTATTGTTGGTTACTATTAGTCATGGTGGTCTAATAGGCCGATTCGAGACAAACGGCTTAGTTATAAAACAAGTTGAAGCCCTGATTTGCAAAATGATATCCTTAAAGGGACTTGGCAGTTTATGTAACACCCAAGCTTTGACAGTTCATCATTCCAACGAGCTATCTTAGCAGCCCAGTGTTAAAGGTCTTCCTTTTAAAAGGTCGAAGAACAGTTCAGGCTTGACCATAGATGCGGTCTCACCATCCCATGTCAGATTCAAGAACAGTTCAGGTATGTCACTCGCAACTCGCAAGGAAACCTTCTTTTGGGATCTGAATTTAATTAGTTATACCTTGGGTTAACGACTGTCACGATCACTAATATCACATAACAAGCAAAATTCGCCAGTGAAGGTGTTAACGCTCCGAGTCGTCAAACTTTGCTCGAAACCGTCTCTAATGCTAACATACTGTTGGTGTGCTGATGTTATTAGTTTGTAAGGTCCGCGTTTGCGTCTAATAAAAGACGACTAAAAGACACTAGAAACATAATTTTTTTCTTAAAAGTGTCCAAACTTTTCGCAATTTAAAAACGATAATATCAATAACATAGGTGCATTAATTTAACAAAATTTGGGCATGACCCGTCCATAAAACGAGCATACCCCTGTTTTAAACACAATCAAACTATGTACAATTCTACGATTCGTTCGACAAGATACTACTAAAAGCCAAGACAACAAGTTTTTAAAAGTGTGACTACTAACAAGGTTATGCAAAATAAACAAGTATTGGACCAAAAACATTAGAACAGGCTAGCGGAAGCGTTTGGTATGACATAACAGGAACACGTGCTCGCTCCGATTCTCCAAGTTGCCTAAATTGAGGATTTACCTACATTCAACAACAAAGCTTTAAAAAAAGTTAGTCATTATACTTGTTTTGCTTACAATACCATCATTTTGGTTCCATTTTTTTATGTACTTTCATTTTGCTTACGCATTCGATTACCCAATTAAATGGGTATGGCATATACTCTCATAATGAGATTCAAGCATACACTTACGACCCGGTAATATCAGGTTAATTGCTTTCAACATAAATCTTTCGTTCTATCCGTATAACGGGTTGAACTTTATACATTCGTTATTGCATTCATGACCACCCGTTCTAAACGGATGGTACCATATTCTTACTCGACTTGTTCAACTCGAACCAGTCAACTTGAATAGCTTATTATATCCTTTGTTAACATAACCAAATCCGCAAGGGATTTGCTATAACTTACTAATCACCGTAATCAATATAACAAGGGTTGTTTTTCATAATTATTAACAAAATTTAAGTAAGGTTTTGTATGCAACGGAACATACCTCGATCTTGTGAGCCTTCCGGTTTCTTAGTATTTGAACCTTCTTCCTTCACGCCTATATCAACACATTCATTCATTCGTTTAGTACCCCAAATTTCATTCCGTTATTTTCCAAATTACACATAATTATTCTTTCAAGCATTTCATCAAACACTTGGCGGGTTTCGCATTTGTGGGACACTAAGTACAAGCTTTTAAAGTATAATTCCTACTAGCTCATTTCAAAGCTCATCAACAATCAATCAAATTAATAATATTCTCTGGTCCTACTTAATTTGTTTAAGATTCAAGTACCACAACATCATCACATGTCAAACCTACACATGATTCCTACCAATTTTTCCACCTTTCAACATCTCTAATTATTCATACCAATGGGTTACGCAATTAGCTTTTCATATAATCAAATTCACACATAAACATACATGATTCCTGTTCTATAGAGAAGTCCTAACCCAAATCTATACAATTTCTTGCAAAATTTCGAGATTGGGTCATAACCCACTTCCTACCATACATCAAAAACATCAAATTGAACTTACCACTTTATAGAGGGTGTTAGGTTAATCGAAAATCTGGTAACATGCAGCCGATTAACACTGAATTTCCTTGTCAATTGATGAGTTTTGCAAGAACAAGGATAACCCTTGTTTCTCCTGCTTCTGTTCGACCACAAACACGCCCAGATGTGTATGTTTTGGGTTTCCACCTTCTAATACCTCTATATTAGAATCATCCACATCTAGCCCTTCTAGTTTTTATATTTCTTTTAATTAGACCCCTTTTCCATCACTTAACTAATATTTACAACACATTCTCTTTTTTTTAACTAACTAAGTTAAGTTCTTAGTATTTTAACTTATTTTTATGATAAACATTTTTGGGGTGTTACAAGTCTACCCCCCTTAAAGGAGGTTTCATCCCCGAAACCTTTCTCATTCCAACTTGACCACTTCTACTCTTACTTTTTCATCTATTCATTCACGATGCTTAATACAACATAGATGCATTCGTGATCTTGGCAAGAGTTTCATTCATGCATAAACGTATTTGTACGCATTGTCCCTCCATTCATAAATCAAGTAAATTACTTCATAATCACATATAAGTCAGAATCTAATCCAGAGCTCTTATTAGTGTCGCTTTCACTCTATAATGCTAGTTCCTAGCATACATCATGACTAGCGGTTCATTCATTTGAAATTATTCCAAATGTATACTATTGGTCGTACAAGCTTATGCTTACGGCTTGTTTCCATCTTTCCAAATAAGCGTAACATATCCATACATTTTCTAATATAAATAAATCAATTTATTTTATTCCGCACACGAATCATGCACGATATAATTCATTATTGTAATCATGAGCAAACCCCATTATCCCACTACTAACGTTCTTCCAATTACTTTCTGGTTCATATGAGGGCTTAGCATAACATTATACGCATACTATCGACATTTAATGACTTAGTGGTACTAATACAAAGCTACCCACTTCCTAATTGCTTTTTCATACCTAATATGAGTATAAGGTATCATTCTACGGTTACTACCGTCACTTGAACTAATCACAAGTTTGAGTTTAGCCTTAAATTTAATCCTTCGCACACTTTATTATTAGCTCCTTGCATGAACTACTTATGATAACAATTGGGTATGTTATGTACGAGCACCATACTAGCGTTTAACCAATTCAGCTCAAACTTTCATTTAAGGCCTTTAAATCTCCCTCTTATTGACATTCATACCTTCTCACGCTGACCATTACAGGTCGATCATTGTATACCATACCATAATTATTCTACCATTCATTTTGTTCACACTTACAAATAAATCTACGGATTCTTAATCATTAATTAAGAATTAAACATTTTACTAACCTCGCCTTCAATGCATAAGTCGGTTATCCGTACGCCGGATCGATCCGTTTCTTTATATGTACCTTTCGTACCAGAATTGGTCTCATTCATTCATGAAATATGCTCCCACTCGTGGGCATCCTTCCACTAGCTTCATTACTATCATCTTACAAAGAATTCCATCATATTTGTCTATAAATAAACAGTTAGCACATAACCCTTCATAACTGCGTCCTACGGGGTGTTTGTTCGCCCATTGCCTCTTTTACAATTCTCTTACGTACATGCTAACATATCATACATTCCATTTCTTACATACAATCCTTTATTTTTTTTATTGGTTAGTTCTCCAACTTTCGCAGTTTGACCTTTCAAGGTCAGACTAACACCCCCTTACCTATTGTGGTTGCATCGAGGTACACGATCGTACTTTATACTTGCATACTTGCAAGGACTTCATTCACTTCATTTGACATTTCGGAAGTCTAATTGTAATTACATTCTTACTTATGTGAATCAGTTATCCTATTCTGACATGTCATTCTCTAGTTGAGCCCTAAGCTCCTATTAAAAATATAATATTTTATACATACCTGGCGCGGGTCAAATCCCTTGACTCGTTACTCATACTTTGCGACGGTTAATACTTTCCAAACTGCGACATTGCATGCCCATACGTTATGCTCACCTATAAGCATAAAACTTGACAAATCGAACATTAAATACCGTGATCAAATGGCGATCGCTATTTGACCCGTATGACTCATTTGAGTTTCGTTTTTAGTTTTTATTCTTATTTGTTTAATCCGTCTTCACTTACGGATTCGAACTTTTAATTTATTACCTTTCATTCTTTCTGGTTTGATTCGTGCTTGCTTACGGATCCAACCTTTCATTCCTTAGATGGTTGAATCCATTTCTCAGATTCGAACATTTTCATCCATACCTTTCATTCTTCTGTCGTATCGTTTACCGTATTTGGTGTTAATTCACCTGCGTTCTCTAACATATCTCTTACTAATGAGTATCCTACATTACACGTTGCATTTCTTACGTAATGTTTCCAAAATTTGTAAATAATTATTATTTACTGACTTCTACGATTTGACCTTTTAAAGTTAATCACACTTAGTACTTATTGTATATAAGTATTGTTGTACGCGTTGTACTTACTTTCAATTCGAACATATCACATAATGTCTTTAGCTAACATCTCAACTAATATTCTTTCCATACCTTTTATCAACATTACCAAGTTCTCATTTATTTATATATTTCACTTTGATTTCGAATATTCAACACGTATACGCCTTCATGTAGATAAATTCGAAGTGATTACGAAACCACTTACCTTTAGTGTTCATGTTCATGCTTGCCTCATTGCTTCCTCTTACCCCGTTCGCCATCCATACTTGAATCAACCGACAAGATTTCCACCCTTGCATATTATTACATTCGTAACATTATTAGCTTATGTGAGCATACATACTATTGTTCACTTTCCTTCTATTCATACGTTAATCGACTTTCGTTAGTAGAATTTCATATAAATGAGACATTCATTAATAGTTATCTCATTTCAATTCCATACAACTAAACTATCATCAAGCATAACACGTAAATCACTTAATACATAACACATTAACTCTTTACTTTAACATTTGTGTCTAATAGCCATTCCATGATATCCCTATACTGTTGACTTGTATAAAGTCAACTGTCTTGCTTACAGACTTTAAACTTTTGAACATGTAATCCTCTAAATATGTTAGGCCATAATATTAATATTCTACACATTTCATACTCATATTGTACGATATATATGATTTACGTAATCCTCTAACAATACACATATACATTCACTTTCACGTACTTTCACATGCTAATGCTTCATGATTCTACAAATAGCAAATATCATTCAAGTTAACTATATAACATAATTACAACATATCCTTTGCTAATAAGCTCGTATGATTCACATTTAGCACATATTCGCCTCTTACTCAAAACTAAGCAAATCGTATTCTTTTTACGCATCGAAGTACTTTAATCTATATTTACTCCATTCATTATTTATTATCATACGTGTTAAACTCAACCTCTTACATTCGTCATCATTTCTTGCCGCTACACTATCATTCACGTTGACATTGTCCGCCATTTAGATAAAACATTCATTTCATTTATTAGATTTATTTTCATACTCTCCTTCATCATAGTTAACTCATTTTATCAAACTACAATCAATTTTACATTTAATTATTGATATGTCGGTAAATATACATATTATTAATACATATCATCCCCCATTTTATATATTTCTGGTTACAAATTCGATTGAATCGACATTTAATTGTGTTTTATTTGAATATTGTAGTTTTGGAAAGCTTGTTGGTGATTCGTTGCAGAAAACTCAAGAAAAATATGAAGTTTGTGGAAATTTTGCCCAGAAGCAGCTGTGTTGGTTATCTGAGTACAATGTCACACAGCTGTGTCAGCCTTGCCACACACCCTGATCTCAGCAACAAGCATCAATGGTCCACACAGCTGTGTCACTTAACGACACAACTGTGTGCGGCGCCAGATCTGATATAACCTAATGTTTAGCTCCCATTTCATTTGTCCAACTTTGGGGGGGGGGGGGGGGGGCGAACACACCAATTCTTACGAATCATAAACTTTTCAATATATCATAGTTCACTAATCCGTAATTGCTTCATTCGCTTTCTTACATATTAAACTTACTCACTTTTTAAGCCTTCATCATTCATTCATGCCTTTCGACATATTACTTTCGACTTTTATACATTTCCTTCCATCGTAACCACTAGTCGTGGTTACATGTATCTATTAGGCTTTATATAGACCCTAAACGAACATTTAATAGGCCTTCGGACGATTTAGAAACTCAAAATACGAAAAGCAAAACAAAATAAAAATTTCCAGCGGACTCGGTTTCCACTAGCCGTCGGCGACGGCATCATACCCCGTCGGCGACGGGCTTCCTATATGTGGCGTCGGCCACTTGTCCATAACCAGGAAAATAAGGCGTCGGCAGGCATGGGGGCGTCGGCGACGGGTATCCGGCCGTCGGCGACGGTCTTCCGTTTATTAGTTCGTGCTGATTTTTATTTTAAGTGTTTTAATCCTTTTTCGGGTCCGTTTCCAGCCGTGCGGTCCCTAGAACTCACTGTTTCACTCTCCATGATTACCCCTTCATTTATTTAACTGAATTTTTACATCATAAGCACATTACACATACTCGTATTTACCAAAAACTTAAATTGTTACCTCAAAGGCGATCTTGGAGCGAGCACACTTTTGAATGAGCCATCGGTTTGAGTTCAAGCATCACATCATATGCTCGAATCCCTCAAACCTTGGCCTTGATACCAACTTGTAAGGTCCGCGTTTGCGTCTAATAAAAGACGACTAAAAGACACTAGAAACATAAATTTTTTCTTAAAAGTGTCCAAACTTTTCGCAATTTAAAAACGATAATATCAATAACATAGGTGCATTAATTTAACAAAATTTGGGCATGACCCGTCCATAAAATGAGCATACCCCTGTTTTAAACACAATCAAACTAAGTACAATTCTACGATTCGTTCGACAAGATACTACTAAAAGCCAAGACAACAAGTTTCTAAAAGTGTGACTACTAACAAGGTTATGCAAAATAAACAAGTATTGGACCAAAAACATTAGAACAGGCTAGCGGAAGCGTTTGGTATGACATAACATGAACACGTGCTCGCTCCGATTCTCCAAGTCGCCTAAATTGAGGATTTACCTACATTCAACAACAAAGCTTTAAAAAAAGTTAGTCATTATACTTGTTTTGCTTACAATGCCATCATTTTGGTTCCATTTGTTTATGTACTTTCATTTTGCTTACGCAGTCGATTACCCAATTAAATGGGTATGGCATATACTCTCATAATGAGATTCAAGCATACACTTACGACCCGGTAATATCGGGTTAATTGCTTTCAACATAAATCTTTCGTTCTATCGGTATAACGGGTTGAACTTTATACATTCGTTATTGCATTCATGACCACCCGTTCTAAACGGATGGTACCTTATTCTTACTCGACTTGTTCAACTCGAACCAGTCGACTTGCATAGCTTATTATATCCTTTGTTAACATAACCAAATCCGCAAGGGATTTGCTATCAACTTACTAATCACCGTAATCAATATAACAAGGGTTGTTTTTCATAATTATTAACAAAATTTAAGTAAGGTTTTGTATGCAACGGAACATACCTCGATCTTGTGAGCCTTCCGGTTTCTTAGTATTTGAACCTTCTTCCTTCACGCCTATATCAACACATTCATTCATTCGTTTAGTACCCCAAATTTCATTCCGTTATTTTCCAAATTACACATAATTATTCTTTCAAGCATTTCATCAAACACTTGGCGGGTTTCGCATTTGTGGGACACTAAGTACAAGCTTTTAAAGTATAATTCCTACTAGCTCATTTCAAAGCTCATCAACAATCAATCAAATTAATAATATTCTTTGGTCCTACTTAATTTGTTTAAGATTCAAGTACCACAACATCATCACATGTCAAACCTACACATGATTCCTACCAATTTTTCCACCTTTCAACATCTCTAATTATTCATACCAATGGGTTACGCTATTAGCTTTTCATATAATCAAATTCACACATAAACATACATGATTCCTGTTCTATAGAGAAGTCCTAACCCAAATCTATACAATTTCTTGCAAAATTTCGAGATTGGGTCATAACCCACTTCCTACCATACATTAAAAACATCAAATTGAACTTACCACTTTATAGAGGGTGTTAGGTTAATCGAAAATCTGGTAACATGCAGCCGATTAACACTGAATTTCCTTGTCAATTGATGAGTTTTGCAAGAACAAGGATAACCCTTGTTTCTCCTGCTTTTGTTCGACCAAAAACACGCCCAGATGTGTATGTTTTGGGTTTCCACCTTCTAATACCTCTATATTAGAACCATCCACATCTAGCCCTTCTAGTTTTTATATTTCTTTTAATTAGACCCATTTTCCATCACTTAACTAATATTTACAACACATTCTCTTTTTTTTTAACTAACTAAGTTAAGTTCTTAGTATTTTAACTTATTTTTATGATAAACATTTTTGGGGTGTTACATAGTTCTTTTTTCTCTTCAGGTATGATCATTCTGACTTCTAATGATTTTTGTATCCTGCACAGTAGGGGAACTATGTCATGGGCCGTGGTAAAGGACTCTAAACCGTCTCTAATGCTATAACAATCATGGGTTGAAATAGTGTTTGAAACCACTGTTGGGTTAAAAACAGTGTTTGAAACCACTGTTGGGTTAAAAACAGTGTTTGAAAACACTGTTGAGTCAAAATAGTGTTGTTAAAACAGTGGTTTGAAACCATTTTTTGGTTAAAACAGAGTTTTAAACCACTGTTGGGTTAAAACAGTGTTTGAAACCATTGTTGTGTTAAAACAGTGTTTCAAGCCACTGTTGGGTTAAAAACAGTGTTTGAAAACACTGTTGAGTCAAAACAGTGGTTTGAAACCATTTTTGGGTTAAAACAGAGTTTTAAACCACTCTTGGGTTAAAACAGAGTTTTAAACCACTGTTGGGTTAAAACAGTGTTTGAAACCACTGTTGGGTTAAAACAGTGTTTCAAGCCACTGTTGGGTTAAAACAGTGTTTCAAGCCACTGTTGAGTTATTTTTACCATAAAATGGAGTCGAAAATATGCGTCGCGGGCTTATTATCAGTAATATACCTAGTAATATACCTGTTATTTTTACCATAAAACAGTGTTTCAAGCCACTGTTGAGTTATTTTTACCACTGTTGAGTTATTTTTACAAATTAATATAATAAAACGTTACTAAAACCACCCGTGTTTTACACACTTCCATTTTCATTGCTGCCGAGGGTGCTGAGAATGGTCTTGAGAATGCTTTTATTGTTACTTAATGTGTATTTTGAAGGAATATGCTGTTGTCTAGGCAAATTGTTCAGTGAGATCAGGTGACAAACAATTCCAGAATATATTTTCTTAATGCTTAATTCGAGTATTTATCGTCTTATGTTTTTATTGTTACGTTCTCTTATTTTTTTTTTGTTGTGCTTTTAATTGACACCTTATTTGACTTTGTTTTTAACATCTTTACCTGTATTTAGGGCTTCATCTTCTTCAACTGCAAAGGTGGAATCAAAACTTGCTGATGCTCGAGTATATATCCTCCGGCCTCTACATCACTTCATATATCAATCACACACGGTTAGAATATTACTACTTTAGTCTCAGGTGAAATTCATTAAGGTATTCTATTTGATTGATTTCGATTTGGATTTTGTTTACTTTAAGGAAAATTGAAATGTAGTTTGTTCAGTTTGATGAAATCTGAATGTTTTTTGCATGCTTCTAGGGTTTTTGGTTTCATCATTGGAGTTTAAAGGGGACACACTGTCGAAATCTTAAAACAGTTTTGAGTCGGTGGGAACCTCACAAATCAACAAGTATGCTTTTGCCTGTGCTCTTTTGGCCTCTACGGCTCTACCAACTCTGTTCTCTTAGGTTATGGTAAGCAAATCTCTTATTATAGTCCAGTTTAAGTTACAGTTTTGCTAAATTGCTTCATTTATTTGCAATACCGAAATCACATGTATCACACACACACAAAATTAGGTTCGAGATTGAGTAGAAAGTGCATTTTCATATTAAAAAAATACCTATTGCAGTTATGTACATAATGTGTTCGATGAATTGACTAAGAGATGAACTTATGAGGTTATAATTGAGACACTGAAATGGAATGTTTCCTGATCTTTTTCATATTATTTCTTTCATCTTTTAGGGATATTTAAGTGTGAGTGAATTGGGTTAATCATGTTTTCTTTCGCTTTATATTTGACAATCTAGAGACCTGGTCCAGACTAAGATCATGATCCAGTTTCTGCAAGTTGATGAACTGAATGCATTTTCTTTTACAAGCTGCCATATTGGAAATAAAAAGGTGAGGTTTATGTTGATTACTTCATTTACTAATATGCTGCTACATATGTTTATATACTTTTATATATGGAAATAAAATTGAGTACTTTAGGTACATTGATATGCTTCCAGCTACTTTTAGTTTTTGTTATGTTTAAACCAGCAATTTTTTGACAATTTTGATTTGATATTGTGCTCATAACGCAGAGACGGTTAAGAATGGCCACAATAGGGCTTCGATGGTGGCGCCTACAGATGACATTCAACTCACCAAGGTTAAGAAATCCCTAAGTTGCATTTTTGGTTATTTTGATTTGTTATTTTTTCAAGTTTCAACTCTGTTTTTAATTTGTTGTTTTCTTCTAAAATTAGTTTTTGTATAACCATAATTGTTTAGCACTGGATCGATTCGTTTTATCTGGTATGTGATTTTGTTATAGCCATAATTGTTAAGCACTGGATCGATTCGTTTTATCTTCATCAGAAAACAGTTAAAAACAGTGATGATGTCATAATTTTGACATGATACACATAATGCTTTTAAGTTAATATCTTATATAACTGGATGCTATTACCCGTTATGCATTTTTCGCATTCGGACTGAGGGTGTAGACCTTCTATAAACTATCGGTATTCATCATACACATAATGTTTTTAAGTTAATTAACAGTCAGTTTTTGTTAACTTCTGACTTGACTTAATTTCATGCTTTGTTATTTTCAGAAAATGCTAAAATATGACCCTGCTGACAGGATTTCGGCTAAACATCTTTAGAGTAAAATGCCATTTTTGTTCTTTGAGATTTGGCCAGTTTTGCGACTTTCGTCCAAAGGTTTGTTTTTCCGCATCTGGATCCAAAAGGTCTGAAATCTTGCCATTTTCATCCGGCTTATTAACTCCATCCATTTTTCTCCGTTAAGTTTAGTCAGGGGTATTTTCGTCTTTTTTGTTAACTTAAAGGGCAATCCGGTCTTTTTCACTTTATGTACAAGCATTTAGCATAATGTACAAGTATTCAAAATACCCTTACTAAACAAAAAACAAAAACAAGTAGGTAAAAAGACAAAAATACCCCAGACTTACGGAGAAAAATGGATGAAGTTAACAAGCCGGATGAAAATGGCAAGATTTCAAACCTTTTGGATCCAGATGTGGAAAAACAAACCTTTGGACGAAAGTCGCAAAACCGGCTAAACCTCAGGGACGAAAATGGTATTTTACTCTATTCTTAATGTTCATAACTTGTTTTTCTTTTGAGAATTTTCTAATAATTTCATGCTTTTTAGTGGCAATCATGGTATTTTACTCTATTCTTAATGTTCATAATTTGTTTTTCTTTTGAGAATTTTCTAATAATTTCATGCTTTTTAGTGGCAATCATGAGCGTGACTGACCAAACTCAGGATCTTTTAACGAGAACAACGATTCAGGAGGCAAATGTGGTGTTTTGGCTGAAACCATGTTTTACGTTCCTGCTGAGAACCGAGCAAAGTTTTGGTAAAATATCTTCTCACCAACCAACTAATTTTCTATAAACTTTAGTCTTTAATCTTCTATGGTCTATTTAATGTGTTATAAAAACTGCGTTTATGTGTCACATGTATTCTACAGACTATGGAATGTTTAGGTTTTGTATTGCTGACACAGAACACGACTGGAGAGAGGGAACCAAACAGTATAAGTTTATCGAGGAGTGTTTTGCAACTGTAGATAGACAAAAGCAACCATGGCTAATCTTTCTTGATCATCGCGTTCTCGGGTACTCATCGACTTCATTCTACGCTGTTGATGGAGCGTTTGGGGAACCAATGGGGAGAGAAAAGCCTTCAAAAGCTATGGCAGAAGTATAAAGTTGATATTGCTATTTATGGACATGCACACAATTATGAAAGAACTTGTCCTATTTTCGAGGTTAGTTTTGCAATATTCATATCAGGGGATTTAACTAAATTGATTCATAATATTTTTTGTAGTTAAATAAAATAATGAATTGATTCATAATATTTTTAGGGTTTTAACTAAATTGTGACTTTCTTGATTGTTCTAGCCTTAAAGGTACAATCTTGACTTCAATTGTTACAGTTTTGAATGGGGTCTTTTGTAATTCAAGAAAATAATTAATTGTTTAATTTTTAGGGTTTAAACTAACTTGGGGGATTTTGTGATTCAAGAAATTATCACAATATGACAACTGGGAAAGGAAAAAGTGTGAAAGAAAAGAGACCACGAAAGAACAAATAAGTGTTTGTCGATGAGAAGTCACCATTGTTGCCCACAAAGAAAGGTGAACAAACAGGGCATACATGGAGGGTCCGACTCACGGAATCCACCCAAAAGCGAATGCAGCCGGATTCGGGCTCAAGACGGTGCTACGAGAGATCGAATGCAACCCTTCCGTCCAGTCGGAATCTGTTCCTAGGATTTTTGTTTGATAAATCCTTTTAAAAACTGTGTTGAAGAATAAAGATGCTGATGCTATGAATGATTGAATCTATCAAGATTAGCAAACGGGTTACTGTGAATTCTATAGAATAAGTAAGAAAGTGTGATATTGATCCTATTTTGTTATATCTTAATACATTGTTGGTATTAAAAAGAGTATATCCCTGCTTACTAATGTTTTGCCTTCTTTATTTAGTTGTTTATTTGTTTTTTAATGACTTTGTCGTATTGGTTTCTTTAGTTATTTGTTTGTTCTTTTTTTTTTACAGGTAGTTCGACATGTATTGTTGGTTACTATTAGTCATGGTGGTCTAATAGGCCGATTCCCTGCCTGAATCTTACGGGTAGGTTTTTTAATGTATTGTTGGAATTACCTGAATCTTACAGGTAATTCCAGAATATATTTTCTTAATGCTTAATTCGAGTATTTATCGTCTTATGTTTTTATTGTTACGTTCGCTTATTTTTTTGTTGTGCTTTTAATTGACACCTTATTTGACTTTGTTTTTAACTCAAAGAAAGTCAGTTTTCCATGTGATGTGCTTTTAATTCTTTCATGGTTGTAACTAGGTGGTTCTGAAGGCTTATTTGCTCAAAGAACACTTGAGATCACAGATGATGTACTTGCAACCTACAGAAACCAAGGTAACGTACAAGCAAATACAATTTTGTGAATGTATTTCTCTTCTTTAACGTTTATTCATTAATGGCTGTGTAATCCTATAAAGGTGTTTATGATCTGTTGGGACGAACGAAAGATCAAATAAGAATGCAAGAACAAGTTGATGCCGCAATGGCTGCATGTAAGGCTTTGAAGTTGGATGGTCTTGTCATTGTTGGCAGTATGCCTGAACTATTGTTTAATGATAGTGATTATTAGATTTTTGATATTAAAATTCGTGTTTTCTTATTTATTAATGTTGCTTTTGTTATTGTTTAATGATAGTGAGTATTAGCGTTTTGATAGAAAATGTCTTTAACATTGTTTTATAAAGATATGTAACCCAAGACAAACAATTTAAATGATGTATTATAATCTGTTTTTTAGTATTTGGTTTCGATTGTTATTAAACCTACCCATGTGAGCACACATACTGTCTTTAACATTATTTTATAAAGATATAGAACTAAAGACCAAAATTTAAATGATATATTATAATCTGTTTTTTGGTATTTGATTTCGATCATTACTAAACCTACCCGTGTGGTTACACGGGTCCTGCACCTAGTTAAATGTATATTTCAAGAAATCGCACCACTAAATGAAAGATTTGCACCAAAAAAATTTGTTTGTTCTTTCTTTAACCCCAACACCACACACATCAACGTGTAAAAGAGGGAGATAGAGTGAGAGAGAGAGAGAATTCATATGCTAGAGGTGTCAAAGGCGGATACCAATACATTCTAGGGTTCCAGTCGTAGGTCGAAGCTTCGGACATCAATCGTTCTCTGACAAATGTTTTCTGGTGGAAAAAAGGAGCATCTGGTCACACATCTAACAACAAAGGTAAGAACCAACCATCTTAGTGGAGGTCGAATTCTAACGGTGAACATTAAGGAATGGGGGTTCAATATGGTTCTTTAGGACTGTAGATCTGGGTTGAAGCGGCGGAGGGGGCTCCGGTGACTCGTCGGATTAGTGGTGCGGTCCGCCACACCACACCATTAAACGTTCTGATTTTTGAGGCCATGTCTGTTGGTTCATTGTAAACACCGCACCTTTAAATCAACATATAGTCTTGTAACTCTGCTCAATTGCTCATTGGGTGAAATTTTAAAAGTTATATGAGCCGAATCAACTAGATATCTTTAAATTGATACTTACAATCCAAAATATCTACGTGACTCAACTTAATCTTGCAAACACATTCGTTCATTTGACCCGATAAAAATTCCCTCACGATAGAAATGTAACTACAATAAATTATGACACATGTAACTACGATATTTTTGTTTATTAACTATAAATTTTTGTTTATTATCTATAAATTTTTGTTTATTATATATAAATAAGCACTAGAAGGGTGCCCGCACAATGCGGCAGAAACACAGACATTGCCAATGTGTGTATGGTTCGGTTATTATCCTCAACCGAAGCCAAAATTGAAGTCACCGATTAGTCTAAGTTATTGACCAATCGGTTTTCGGTTAGTCAGCTTGATTTATTCGGTTAGATTGATAGTTTTTGTTCGGTTTGTTTAATTTGGTTAATAGCTAAAACCAAACTTTACTTAAAACTTTTTCTTAGAAATACATGAAACTGAAGTATAAGTACATAAAATAAAAGTATAAAGACTTGAAATGTAGGTATAAAATATGAAATACATGAACTATAGGTATAAAAGCTAGATATGTGAGGGTACAAAAAACCGATAACCGGTTCGGTTCGGTTAGTTTTGGTTACATGAGGGTACACGAAAACCGAAAACCGGTTTTTGGTTAATTCAGTATTCGGTTAATCGGTTTCAATTAATTCGGTTTTTTATTGATTTTGGTTCGATTTCATCTGCTCTCGATTCGGTTTCGGTTAACAATTTACTTATTGCTCACCCCAAGACACCGTCAATTACGTAACACATCAATTTTTTAACTAAAATACAGCAATACTATACTGAAATCAAAGAGAATAAAATGCTCGTTTTTATGTTGTAATATTTATAAAAAAAAAATATTAATATACGAAAAAGTTATTGCTGACTAAAAATCATATGGCAATTAGTTTTTCATAAGAGGGGTACAGTGTAACTTGTAACTAATTACCCGAATTTGGTTAAATATAAGAAATTAATTTATAATTAAGATGAAGATAAAATATAATTGGTGTTTAAAAGATTAATTTAACCTTATTTTAGTTAAAAGAGTGAAGTAGCTGGTTGAGAATGAGATTTCGATCGGGATACTGCGAGGAGATTTTAGTGAAGATGATGCGATTTATTTTTTATTTATTAAACTAAAAAAATCTTAACTTTTATAGATATATATTAAAATGCTCTTCTTAAATGCATTATATTATAATATAGTATATAAATAAATATAAATCTAAATAACATGTAAAATCAAATGGGGCTTTGGTTAACATAAACTTTGGAGCCCGACCTGTTAAAAGAGTGATTCAGTAGCAGTTGGTTGAGAATAAGATTTCGATGGAGATATCAGCTTGTTGTCCGTTTACCTGCCACTTGTTTGTAATTTGCTAATTTGGAATAATATTGTTCTTAAAAAAAAAAAAAAAAAACTGCGAGTAGATTTTAGTGAAGATGATACGATTTATTTTTTATTTATTAAATTAAAAAAATCTTAACTTTTAGAGATATAAATTAAACTAGTCTTCTTAAATACATTATAATATAGTATAGATATAAATCTAAATAACATGTAAAATCAAATGAGGCTTCGGTTAATGAACTAAGACTAGAAGGTATGGAGGCCCGTCGCCGCCCCAAACTCCCCACCCCCATGCCCGCCGCCGCCCCAAGCCAGGCAACTTCGGCTCCCCACAGTCGGTGTAGCCGTGCCTCTCTCCTCTCTCCTTCTCTATACATGCATACATATATATATATAAAGAGGTTCATCCCCCACCCCCTAGGTCCATCCCCCACCCCCTAGGTCCATCACCCTCAAGCCCTTCCTACGTGGCGGTGACGTGACGGCCCATCCTCTTGAGATGGGGCTCTCCATACCCTCTAGTCTAATGGTATCTTCATTTTTTAGTCTAAAACAGAGGAAGATCTTTTGGAGTCTTTATAAGTGTTGTACGTGGTGTACTGTGCATGCATCTTACACTCTTTTCAGCGAATTAAGTTCTCCTGTCTGCTATCTATCCTTGAGCATATGACCCATGACGTACTGTAACATTTTAAAATTTTTAAGTTCTTCCTTGATTTTTATTCTTTTGTTCAAACGTAATGGAGTCTCTGATAATTAACGTAACCTGTTCAAGCTCGAAAAATGGGTCCATATGCTTTAACAATAAACAATATAATTACGAAAATGACAAATTGTAGTATTTGATAAACAATGCAATTACGATAATGACAAAATCATAGTATTCTAACGAGTTACATACCGTAATAAATAATAACAACAACAACAACCATACCCAGTATATCCCACAAATAGCAAAGCTACTTATAGGGTCTGGGGAGGGTGGGATGTAGACAGACCTTGCCTCCATCCCTAAGGATAGAGAGGCTGCTTCCAGAGAGACCCCCGGCTCTAAAATCATCAACATACCAACGCACCAAGTCAAAAAATATATAAATAAGAAGTCAGAGAGTATACCAACACACAACATACCAAGAAAGTGATCAGAGAGTGACACAATATAGTGTAAAACATGTATGATAGCATACAAAATCATATGGGTATAAACACAAGAAGGCAATCACCTGTAAAGTCACTTAAAAGATAAGAAAGATCTACGTCCCTAAATATACCTAAGACCCTACTGCAAAATCTTCTAGAAGTCTTTAACCCTAATTCTACGCCTCCACGAAGTCCTATCTTGGGCCATGTCCTCAGAAAGGTGCAACTCTAATAAATCATGCCTAATTTGCTCATCCCAGGTCAGTTTGGGTCTACCTCTTCCTCTCTTCCCCTCCACAGTAATAAATAATAAGTTAATAGCTAACCAATGATTCACGCAGCCTTCCTTGCGTTCTTCATAGCAAATTGTTGGGTCAACTCTTCACAATTTATATCATCTAAGACTTCGTTCTCGATAGCTATCATTGCCAACCCACTAAGTCTATCTTGAGATATTGTAGATCGTAAGTAAGATTTTAACAGCTTCAACTTTGAAAAACTTCTTCTGCAGATGCCACAGTGACTGGAATAGTTAACATTATTCTATATGTAATGCATGCTTCTGGGAAATAATCATCTTCTTTCATATGCTATTCGTCCGTTCAGTTTCCTGCGTGGCTAGCCGCTGCGTAATTCTTTTTTTTAATCATATTAGTAATGTATTGGGCCCAATAAACCTATTGTTAAGTTGGGTAAATTATAAAGAATACAAATGTATTTGATAATGGGCCTCTATATTGGATTTGTTATGTGTGTACAATTTTTTTTAAATAACATATATGTATCGAAACTTTTTAAAAAATCCCGTGCCCCTTAAAAAAAGGGCCTTGTGCAGAAGTCCTCCCCGCACACCTAAAAAGCGGCCCATGTTCAAACAAATATATTATATAGCAAGTGACGACAAATACACATACACCCTTCTAGTAAATCCATGCAACACCATATGACACAATATATAGAGTCTTAAATGTGAACTGTAAAAATGGGTCCACGACAACATGCATGTCGATCGTAACTTATTACATGTTCTTGAAACGAATAATTAGAGGCCCCATGGAATGATAAAACTGTAACGACTTTAGGTACACCACATGCAACCACTTTTTGTGAGGTTTGAAGGATTGTAACACTAAAAAATCTAGGAACCAAGTTTAAATGATGATTACAATAAATTAATAGAGCGAAGAGTTAACAATATAAATAGTCCACACGTTTGGCAAAAGTAAACCTTTTGGGATATAAAGTTAAAAAGTTACATGTTTGACATCAGTTTAACATCTTCGAGAATTAACACCAGTTTTTGTTTAGATAGCTGTTTATTCGGTAAAAGAATATTTACCCTCATTAAAATATAAGATAGTGTCTAAAATCTGCTAATGACATGGACTCATCATCATCATCATCATCATCATCATCATCATCATCATCATCATCATACTTCCCATCAATAGAATAGAAAAGGAAAGGTTGGGTCTAAGTAGGATAAGATGTAGACAACCTTACCTCTATCACGTAGGAATAGAGATGCCGCTTCCAGTAAGACTCCCGGCTCGATAGTAGTTTTGCATCAAGCCATGGACATAAGGCACCCGATTACTGTTGTCATCGGTGGATCCAAAAGGGAGGAGAGAGAAGGGTGTAGCGGTCCGTGATTTGGAGGGAATGATAGGTATTTTTTTCATTGGGCTAAGGGGAGTTGTTGAGTACTCGAGGTGACGTGCACACCCATTTGTGAAACACCCAGGTGAAGTAGGAGTTGTGACATGCATGGTGAACCACAATAAGGCCGAAACAATGAGTATCTGATTGCAATCCACACCACTATACATGTTGGTCTACAGGGGCGAAGTATAGAAGGGGCGGGAGGGGGCTGGTCTACAGGGGTGAAGTATAGACGGGGGAGGGGGCGCCCGACCCCCCGAACTTTTCGCTCAGTAGTGTTACATATGTAGTTTTCGTATAGAAATTTTTGGGTATATACGCTTTCGACCCCCCATCATTCGGATCAAGCTTCGCCACGGTTGGTCTAGATCTGACCAACATGGCAAATGACATGGTAATGGCTCCTAACCCACCAATACGAGTTTAGGATATGGATCACATAGTACGATGCAGTTACCTATTAATCCTAATGATGGACCGAGCTTAGGTTATAAGAGTCTAAGCAAAATGAGGTGGCATGAAAATATTGACAAACTAACTTAAACTAATGTTTATTGTGTGTTTTTATCTTATCGTGACTAGCTTTTAATGCATGTTATTTGAGAGATCACAACAATATTTAGGGTTTCGTTACATAGTCCTTGGTCTCATTGGAGAGACGTCCTAGAGGTTGAGTACTAAAAGATGCACCACCACTTAGGGTTTGGACATAAACAATGGTATATGTTTTGTATATATAGTTTTTAACATTTACTATCATGGGGTATATGTGTATGGGGTGTAAACGATGGGACCCAACCTCGGGAAGCGTGTGTTACATGGTTTGTGCCATGAAAAATTGACACGAGCACTAGATGGGGGTCATCACACTCTTAAACTATACGGTGTGGAGGCAGTGATGAACTCATGACTTTTTTTTTTTTTTTTGGTCCATTTTTTGTGTAAGAATTTTTTACAACCAAACATTAAAATTTTCGGGTCAGGCATCGTAGTCGGGTCGGGGCTAGGAAATTGTGATATCCTGCACTTTCAGGTTAACGCCGTTAACCCTTTTCTGTTAATTTCAATTTATAAATGCACTAGTTTTAACATACGATCAAAGACACGAAGTTAAAATGATTAACTTTGCAAATAGAGGGGCTTGAGAGCCATTACACAAAGTTATGTTGGTAACTTTCTACCCAAGTTTGTAACTTGGAAACTTAAGGGACCATTTATGCAATTGTTGAAAAATGGTTTTAAAAAAATATATATATAATAAACATAAACCCAACCCTAGGCCGCCCCCAAACCCCCATACATCGACCTCTCCCTCTCTCTCTACTCTCTCTCTCTCTCTCTCTAGCAAACTCAAGAAGAAGTAAGGAAGAACTCATCTTTTTCGGGTTCTTGATCTTCATCTCTATCGCTTTAGGTAATCTCTCAAACACACACTCATAACTTGTTATACATGGTTGTGTTTCGTTGATTTCTTGTATTCTTGATGCATGATAACATGGATTTTATGTGTTAGGGTTTGCTAAGATTATGTATTTTAGTGTGTAGATGATGATACTTGTTAGTTAGTAACTCTATGATCATGTATGCATGCTAGGGTTTTGATTATGTATGATCTTGATAATGAAACTTGATGCTAAATTCGTATATGAGATGTTGTTGGGGTTTTGATTGCCGAAAATAGGGTTTATAATGTCATAAACATGTTTTAATTGAAAGCTGAATTCAAACAGAATCTAATCAGAATTTACAGCCGATTTGTATCGGCTGTAACAGGGTCCAAACTTAACAAAAACATGCAATTTCTGAACCTATGATGTGCTTCCAGGAAATATCTTTCAAACCCCACTGGAATTGCATTTTTTCAACGAAAATTGAATGCTTTATGAATTTTTCCGTATTGAAGGTTCAGACTGTGTTTTTCGTCAGAAATTGCAGCCTATTACGAATGTCATAACTCAATGTAGGAATTGAGTTATGATCTGAAATTTTTACTGTACTTACTTCCAGGTGAATCCAAAAATCTCCAACTGGGATTTCGTAAAAAGAATAAACGAGGATTTTTAAATAATTTTAGGCGTAAACTGTCATTAGAAAGTTGTAAATCAGACCTATGTTTAAAGAATGATTTTTAGTAATTTTTGTATAACGATTCAGGTCATGAGAAAACTATATTAGTATTCGAGAACCAAATAACATGTTGTGTTAAAATATCATGATTTTATGAGTTCTCTTAGTATTTTAAATAAATTCTGGAAAACTGCCTAAAAACCAACATGAAACTGCAATGAGCTGAAACTGTTTGTGAACGTTTTAAATATGCTTATTTGTTGGAACAAAGTGTTATATGTTATTAAAAATGTTAATGGGTGTCTATGAATGTGTTATATGGAATTAGACGATCACCTACTCTAACTTACCTAAAACGTGTAATTGCATGACAACGTGATTCGGTGACTATGTGTTAGATATGTGTAGAACAATATGTGTGTTACTTGAATACGAACCTGACTTGTGTGGTAACCATACTAGGACGTGGTTGACCACGTTAGCTCAAGTTACTTTTATCTGCTGAGCTAAGCTAAGGTGAGTTCACATTTTTATAAAAGCATGTATTCCCGGTGGTTTGGGAACGAAATAAACAACAACTATCTCCTTCTGTGGGATACCATTACGTATTCTCCTTAGGTAGAATACGGGAAACCTTGTCCCCCTTGGGTCGGACAACATGTTACTTTACTATTATACTACATGTCTTAAGCGTACTAGACGGAAACTATATCTGAAAGTCCCTACACAATTTATACCGATTAATCGTCGGGCCAATGGCGAACAGGTTATTAGTTGAATAGCGTTATTAGGTCTAACAAGCCTCACACTGTGCCGCAGAGGACGGATGTGGACTAATATACTTGGGCACTAGTCAATGACGGTAGACATTAACGCGGAGCACATAAACATAACCACAGTTAGTAGTCGGTATGGCAACAGGTTTAGTAGCTTAACACAATGGGGTAGCTCCCCATGACATGTTTTATAAGAAAAGAGTAATTTAACAAACTTAATTGTTTGGAACAACACTAAACAATTGTGAACTCGCCAACATTTTTGTTGATACGTTACTACATGCTTTGTAGGTTGCTAGGTACAGCTATGGACGGGCGTTACAATTGGCAGGAGTTGGTGGTTTGCTAAAAACTTTATGTTTTTATACATTTACTTAACTTGTGGTTTTAGTCCCTATGGGTTTTTAACTTTATTTTTCCGCTGCGATATAAACTGTGTTTTGGACAATTAAACTTATTTGCTAATAATGTCATTAGTGAAGTTTTATGATTTTGAATAGTTGGTTCAACATGATTAGTGGTTAGATCCTGATCGGTCACATGCCTCGCGGTAAAACTCCGCATGTGGAAATTGAGGGTGTGACAAAAATAATGTAGAAGCATTTAGTGGACATTAAACCACTACATTATATGTTGGAAATTTTATTTGGTAATAAAGTGTTAAATAAAATCGACATTCAGTTTATCATTTTAAAGAAGCAAATTAGAGGGTCAATGGATGATTGTGTTGTTTTAAAACACTAGTTTAATTTTGATAGGAAAAAATAAACTAAAAAAACAAGACATGTAAGATTTGAACTTAGGATCTATTTTGGTTGGAACACAAGGGGATTTACCACCACACCATCTTTGCTTTTAATACTATGGGGTCCAACTAATTTATTTTATGGGATCCTTGAAAAATTTAACGTACCTTTCTACTATTTTCTAAAAAAAGATTGGGGTCCGTGGACCCCAACCCGGACCAGGGTCTGCCCTTGTGCGGAGGGGCATGGAAATGAGGTGTTACGCGACACGTGAACGACACATCATCACGTGTCAGAAAAGTGGCATGGTGCAAAAACAGGAGGAGTGAGACGGGGCGTGGAAGTGTGGCGTTATTCGACACATGACACACTTTTTTATTATTATTATTATTTTATACTTAAAAACTATATAAAGTCTATTAATTTTTTTAAAATAGCGTTAATACTAATATAATAATTAACTATAATAAAAAGGATTACGAAATTTAACTAAATAAAGATTACATTTTTTTTTTTAAAAGATTACATAATTTAAAAAAAATGAAACTGAAAAAAAAAACGAAACTAAGTACGATATTTTGTCTTTATTTCTTCTTTGAATTTATCGTATATTTCCCTCTCTTCGCCTCCAAGATGATAGATTTTCATAGCGAGAAATTTCATATCCGACTTCTTTTCCTTTCGTTTTTTTCGCATAGAGGATTCGGGTGTAGGTTGAGTTTCTGGTACGGATTCGGGTTTATGGGCGTGTGGGATATAGGAGTGAGCGGTTGTTGCATTTGTGGTGGAAACATAAAAGGTAGGTTCACAAGAAGTTTGTCGTATGCCAATATGTTCGGATCGGGATACTGGTGTTGGTTTGGTTGAGACGCTTGAGGCGAAGTGGTTTCAGTACTTCACCCACACCATAAGGGTTGTTTGATCGAAGTTGCGTTTAAGTGAATGCATTACTTTTTATAAAAAGAAGGGAGATTTTATAAAGTGAAAAGGTGAAAATGGTGGAAATGGGCTGAGGGTTTCTTTTTTTTCTTTTTTTTGTATAGGGGAGTTAATATATTTTTTTTAAATGTGTCGTTGGGTCCAACGGCTATAAGCCACACCAATAGCCAAACGCCACATCAACCCAACCATTGCCTCCACACCGGGGGAGTATGTAACGCCCCAACGACAACGCGGTCTTCTACGCCGTGTCCGGTGTGATGCGTGCAACGTGAAAAGACCTAAACGCCACAAAACCACGTAAACACTATGTGTCCTTGTACATAAAAATAAAGTAATTAAGGACTTCAGACCCCTCATATCACATCATGTCATCATCCTCCTTGTATCTAAGAGCCACATTGGCGCCATACTTGTAACATGTGTGGAGCACAAGTGATATGAAATCCTATTACAGATTAAGTAAAGGCCAATCGAGTGTGTACTCTTGTAAGGATGCCATCCAATTGTCGAGTGTGTACTCTTGTAGGGATGCCATCCAATTACACATCAATGGTGCCCCACAAAGTGGCCATCTGATAATAAGCAAATTGACATGCAGTTATATATATCTTAAGAATCCAATTTAAAATGATAACAAAAAAATGTATCTTTCTTCAAAGCTTTTACGTATAAAAATGTGTAAAATCTACTTTAAAAAAAAATCATTTTTGTAAAACAAATCTTTTTATCTTTAATTTTTTTTTTATTAAAAAGACTTCTACATGTATTTATATGCAAAAGTTCTGAAACTTTTTTTTTTGTTAAAACATGATTTTTAACATGTTAAAAGCATGGTTCCCCAGTTCCCCATTGAACCCTCCCCTATATATAAATAATGAAAGTGTAAAATACAATATTTATTAACGTACTAGCGTACGATATGAAGTTACGCACGTTATAAAACTTAAAACTCTAATCACGCGTGTCGGAAAACCATAATCACGCATGTCGAAAATCATAAACATGCGTGATTATGTTTTTTCCACATGCATGATTATGTTTTCTTAACATGCGTAATTTCGGTTTTGAGTTTTATAACGTAATTTCATATCGTACTTTATGGAATATTGTCGTTAACCTCCCCATGTGTGTATATACACACATGAAGGATATGATATGAAAAAACCCCATGTGAGTTCATGAAAATTGGAAAACATCATCTCCAACATCCATCTAAAATCTATGACTGAGATTGGTTGTTATAAAAGATGTTTTTCTGAAAACATGTTAAAGTCTGACAAAAAGTGTGAAACAGCTTTTTATTTTTTTCTATTTCCTATCTAACACAAAAAAATGTAACAGGTTTGCTTGTTACACTAAAATCTTTTTATGAAACATGTAACACATTTTTTACATGCACTACACCTTAAAAACTCGTAAATTCTAAGTTGGAAAACGTTACACTTCATATAATCTATAATCTAAATAATTTGTTGTTGAATACAAAAAAAAAAAGTGTAGCATGTGATGTTACATATAATGAACGGGTGAAAGGTGTAAGATATTCTCTTTTATTTCTCGACAACAAAGTGTTAAGTGTTAGAATCTGAAAAAGGTGTAGCACGCGACAAGATTAGGTCCATCCACTGAGTTTCTTGAATGTTTTGAACTCACATGGGTTTTCTCTCTTCAACATAGGATCAAGATCAAGAGAAAAACTCATTGAGTTGTGAGAACCTAGAGAACTCTGACTTATCGTGCGAGTTTTGCCCCATTTTTTTTTCCCACACACTTGGATTAAAATGTTACATACATAGCTATAAAAAAATGAAGTGGCATTTTTAGCCCTTTTAAGCTGCTGTAAAAAGTTGTTAACATAAGCATGAATCAACATTTACACCACCTGTAAGCTTTTTTACGGGTGGGGTAAATCAACGATAACTATGTATATATTTGGAAAGTTGATTATTTATAAGATTTTTGGTAAAAGTTTTTTTTTATTGAAAAAACCTATTGTAAGATCGAGTTCTCTAAGTTCTCACAACTTGTAAAAGTTTTTATTTTACCATAACCCTATATATATATATATATATATATATATATATATATACTAGACGTATACCCGCGCGATGCGGCGGGGCGACAATTTACAATCCGGTATTCGTTTACTGTATCAATTTTCTCGTGTACATTGTATAATATGTTTGTTTAGTTTCTTATTCATAGCATCGGTGTGTGACCTATACCATGAGCCTTACAGGCCTTTAAAAGAATAACAAACATGCTATTAAGAAAATATCAGTCACAAACATAGTAAAAAATTAAAAAAAACGAACACACGAATGGGAAATTATCAATCATAAATATAGTAATAAAAAATTAAAATCCGCATGTCAACTACTTGCATCGTGATTAGGTGTTTTTTCGACATAAGCGTTACGCATCTCAATTATTTCATCTAAAAGGAAAGCTGGTAGCAGTGGAGTCATGAAACGTAACCAACTGGCAGAGACACCTAAATGGGAAGTGGATACATGGCCGCGAGAATAGACACAAAACACAGAAGGGGTTGATAAGGAAAAAATGAACGATCTCTAATCGACCATGAATGTAGTGTTACACCAATAGATTGAGACTGCTCGTTTAAAAAAAAGCATCGACTTTGTTTTTCCCTAAAAAATGGGTTTTAGCTAAAATGGGCACGGAATATGAATTAAGCTATATCTATTTATAAGGTTGGTATAGTTTTTTTTTAATTTAATAAAAACAACTCAATTAGTGGGGTTTCAAACAGGTGTGTGAGTTTACAATACGACACTCCATTTCTGTTTGTTTATCAATCGTCTCGTGATATATCGTACAGTACTTAAGTTAGTTTTCTTATTTGTGTAATATGTTACAACTCAATTTATTTAACTTATCAATCCTCACATACTACATCCAAGGTACGTATTTATTCCTATGTAAATTTGAAACAAACAAAAAAATAGATGTACTTTTTTATCAAGAAATATAAGAATTATCTCCTTTCACCAACAACCGAGCATATGAATATCTCGATGTTGTGTGAGACCCAAGAAGTCTTCATCATTGTCATAGGTTTTTTTAATTTTTTTGTAAATTCTAACATATATTCTTTAGCTGCTTTTATATTGTGAAAAAAAATAGGGAAATAATTGGGTTTTTGTACTCACTCGTCTTACTGGTAATGAGTTATTATTTATACTTATTTTGTTTAAGGTTTATCTCAGCGGTCAAGTAGTCAGCGGTTGTTATGTATGTGTCTATATCATTGGGGAACTAAATTGAAATTATAAATTTGAGATATATATTTTTTTAATATAAAAATGTGTTTGTATTACAAATCATATGTTAAAACTTCTAAAATTTATGTTAATAATTACATAATTACACCAAGTCATTAGCTCCTTATACGCTACACTAAATTTCATGGTCTTTGATTGATAAAAATATGACCGGTTTGTCAAAATTTTCATAATGAAGATTGTTTGTGGTTGTAATTTCTGAGCCCAATATGTTACTTGAAAGTGCTCTCGACCATAATAGAATTTTTATATTTTAAAAATTTTAGGTAGATTTGGTAACTTATTTACATAAACTTATTTATTACCTTTTTTTTTTTTTTAAAGTAAACTTCATTGGACCGAAAACCACCTCAAACCGAGGCGATCAAAAGCAAAATTACAAAATTACATATTTACACCAATCTTCCCAAGAGAAGGAAGTATTTTTAGTCCTAGTCGAGAACCACAAAAAAAAAACCCAAAGACTTTAGCTCGCCAATGATAACTTCCAATTTTACCGGTTTATTGTTGAATATGGCTCCGTTCCTTGCCCTCCAAATACTCCAACACCCAATCCTGATGAGCCCCTTTAAAACTTCTTTTTTTGACCTATCAATCCAACATGCTCGTGAACTTCAAGCAGATCCTTGAAGGAGAAGACGACTAAGTTTTGGACCATACACCAGTTGCTGATGTGTAACCAAATCATAGTTGCCATATAACAGGAGGTGAATAAATGAGAAAAAAGTCAACAAATTTACCAAATTGTAAACTCGAAAGTCAAAATCGAAAACGGCAGTAAACATATCTCGATTTACAAAGTTATGACAATATATTTCAGAGAAATTAAAAGAATGAACATACTTGAAAAGGGTTTCAGCGGTTTTTATTGGGCTGGCAAACACAAACTTGCTCTTAGTCCTTTGAGTCATGAACGGACTCATCATCGAATAAAAAGCTAAATACCACCATGGAACGTTAGTGAAAACCTTCAAAGAGAATCACACAAAAGAATCAGAGTATATTACATGGTAACAATCAATAGAACTTAATTAATAATTATGCATCAACTTAATGTCAAATACTGCACATTTGACCATAATAGGTCCACTAAATTAAGGTCAAAACATTGATAAAGATGTCATTTTCAGTTCGTAAGTGGAGTTGGTTCGACATTCTAAAATCATTTCGAATACAAAAGGCATATATTGAACATTTAATTCTTCATATGTTTTATTAGCCAGTTAGTAACACAAATTTTGGTCAACTTAGGATTCATGTGACTGATAAAAAAACAATTTATATTTGAAAACATTGATTAAATTTTAAACATCTAATTGTATAGTGCAGGATGAAGATCCTGCAACTTAATGGGCATGAACATGGTTTCAAAAGGCGTGAGGTGTTTAGATCCCGAAAGCTGATCGCTAGGCGAACAGGGGCGTAACTTTACGGTTTCAAAAGGCGTGAGGTGTTTAGATCCCGAAAGCTGATCGCTAGCGAACTGGGGCGCAGCTTTGTGGGGGGAGGGGGGGCGCCCGATCCCCTGAACTTTTCGCTCAGTAGTGTCCGGTATGTAGTTTTCGTATAGAATTTTTAGGTATACACGTTTTCGACCCCCCGGTTTTATAATTTTATTAGGTATATACGTTTTCGACCCCTGGTCGGAAATCTCAAGCTTCGCCACTGTAGGCGAAAGCTTCATCTACGCAAGGCGTTGCTCTATGTACAACCAAAAGTTGCATTACCCTTATCTCTTTTACATATCACCCTTTACAACAATTAAACCATTCATTATCTCTTCATTTAGTCAATTCTACATATCACCCTCCTCCAGTACCTAAATTTGACTGATCATGACCCACATATACATGAACCGCTGCCTCAAGGCCCTGAGGCGTTTTCCCGATTACCTCATGCCTGAGGCACGCTTTTTAAAACCTAGAGAATTGCATTCTCTATGCTTCAAGATTTGAGTTTTTTTTAAACAAGCATACCATATATCAATAACCAACTAAAAGCCCAAATTCTTAAGAACATCTAACTAACATCCAAAAACACATAAACTCACCTACTTTGCTACAAACTCAGGACAATTATCCTGCAACACCTGCAAAGCCTGCTTCGTAGCCACCAGACCCATTAACCTGCTTAAAAGTAACACTAAGTCCTGATTGTTCAGATCATTATACCCCTGCAAAAGTTAAACTCAAAATCAATAACCACAAGAAGTCTAAACTTATTCGCGAATTCAAAAATCGAAATACCTAGAGTTAAACTCACAAATACTTAAATTTGCAAGAAGCACATATGAATGGTCTTCACATTGCAAATATATCAATATTTTATTACCGAAACTCGAAAATATAATTAAATACTGTACCTTTAGAAGGCTCGTGAATATCTTTTGATAGAAGAGGCAGAACACACGCCAAGCCTTAGACAAGCATATGTAGAGGCTCTTTCTCTCTGTCTCTTTCTCTCGTGCTGTCGGAGTATTACATACCTCTGTATTTGAAGATTTATCAGAAGACCCTAGTTCACCACAGACAAAGTACTGGTGCGGACTATACTGGCAATTTTCACACTTATATTCGTTTTGACTCTGCAAAGAATAAATATTTAAAAGAAAAATTAAACGAAACAATACATATGATATCATCCAAACTCCTATACGATTAACTAACCTCCAGTTCTTCAAGAGATAAACAAAGGGATTCACAATTGGACTCTTGTGCCACTTCAGAATCTGGGATTACGTGAAACGACCTAAAACATCTCCCTTCACAACTGTATTAGACGACAAAGTCGTCAAAAAACCATCAGTTAAAAATAATTTAATTTTTTTCTTAAGGAAATGAAGACGCGAAGTAAAAAAGTAGTACCATGTAGGCTTGCCACCATTATCACATATCGCACAAACGGAATCGAAATGATCATCGTCATCATCTGACTCGCTATCTTCGCTGGTGATATCATCTTGCGTTTCACCGTTTGTATCATCCTACAATATATTTTCAAGAATGTCAAAAGATCAATACGATATCTTCTGCATGAGGGTTTCCACTTTGTAAAACCTAAAAAAATGAAACATCGCAACTTTAAAAAATCAATACAGTGAAGATATTAAATCAATCTCTTATTCATTCAGATGAAAAAAGTAATTACTGTAGTTTTGTAGTTCTGATACAGCTCTGCCATTGCTTGAGCAATAGATTTTGGTAGTCTTCCAGCTTCTACCTCTCTTTGAATTCCAAATAGAAGATCTGCACGAAATAGTACAACAAAAAATTTTTAAGTAGATCTTGCAGTTGACATGTACGCTTAATAATAACGAATGTGATCACGCATCCAGAATTGTTGCATATATCATAAAAAATTAGAAGCATTATAATTGAGATTTCCATTTCTGAAAAAATAACCTAACTGATTCCTTCCTGAAATTTATTATTTCATCTGATGACTTAACTTATATGACTCACAGAAAAACTTTGTACTGTTATTATCCCTGAAATGTTGGATAACTAAACAACCAACTTAAGTATATAGGAATCGGGTTTTCAGACAATATATTGTAGAAACAATTCATTATAGAATAAAATTATATTTCAGGTTAAAAATTAGAAGTTGGGAGTGATAAAAGAGCCTCAACAACCTTCACTTATTAATTATTATCACATTTTGTGTGATTAATCAGAAAAACAGATTGAATTTTTTTTTTCAAATCAACTTAAAAGGCATCGTCACCAGAGATGTTGAGATCTCACTGCTTTTTGACGTCATATTTGTCACACATCTTGCAGATTGCATCAAATCTATTAAAGCCATAAAAAACACAAACAAATTTCTTAACAGCCCAAAGAAAAAACTGAGATAAATCAAATAGAGTACCATACCAACATTTAAAACCCGATAGTCCGATTAAGTGGACACATTACACGAAAAGTGAAGCCACTATATGTTACCGTTTCACAGAAATACTGCGAGAAACTGAAGTTCAACGGAAATTTAACGTTTCCTGGAGTCATTAAGCAAAATATAAGCCTGTGATCTGCAACAACAGATAAACAAAAAGATTCTTCGGGAACAAACCCTAGGAGAGAGAAACAATCAAGTAGTTCTGAAGTGGAACCAGCAGAACCACCGCTACTACAAAGTACTGGTAAAGCACTAAAACAAGGTAATTTACCTGCTGGACTTCGTGTTGTCTTCCATAGCTCCTTATACAGCGGATCTTCACAAATTTAACAGCTTTTTAAAAACAAATTTAAACAAAAAGATGATAAAACATGTTTACTTGTTCACCGGTAAAGATTTTTGGATGAACTGAACTTACCAGGTGGTCATGGTCAGAACCCTAGCTGCTGCAAACTATAATTAACAGGGTTAACCGCAGTTTGCTTGGTAGATTTTCATACTTTCATAGGCAACCGCAACCTGAAGAAGCAATAAGATTTGTATGTTTTTCACGATTCCATCATCAAGAACATCTTCAGTCTCAGTTCCTACTTCCTTCTGAACTTAAAATCACCCATGAAACTGCTATCTCATGAAAACAAAAACTCAAATTAGTATAAGAGATCTTATTTCTTCCAAAGAAAACAAATGTAATGACCAAATCATAAAACTTTAAATTAAATATTAAAGTTGGAAAATTTGGAACCCTTATTCACATTTCCCGTTGCACCTGAGCTTAAGATCCTCCAAGAAATTTCTATTTCAAGAAAACAAAAACCCCTAATCAAGACAAAAATATATACTTTCTCCGTATATCCATTCACAAAACATTAAAAAAAACACAAAACCAACACAGATCGTATAAATTTCTATTTTAAGAAAACAAAAACAAAAACAAAAACACTAATCAATACAAAAATATATACTTACAAAGAACAGAGCCATAGATCTGGCCAGATCTTCCACCCACAACCACCATCGTTGACGAACCCACAACCAAACGGAAGATCTGAAACATTACCCAGATTAGATTCAAATAACAAAAATAAAAATAAGAAGATATGGTAAAAAGAAAGGTACCCTACAGTCAAACCAGTAGATCTGGTGTCGGATCTACTGAGATAGTGTCGGATCTTGAAGCCACCGGGAAAGAAGCCATAGAAATCGATCTGGTGTAGGATCTGGTGTCGGATCTGGTGTCGGATCTGTTGAGATAGCGTCGGATCTACAGAAAAACCCTAGATCATGAAACGACTGGTTTCACAGTGAAACCCTAGATCATGAAGCGACTGTTGGAGTGGAGAAGGGGAGAAGACGGTGATGGCGACGACCGGTTCCATGGATGAAAGGTGGAGGAGCGGTCATGAATCTGAACCAAAACCTCATCAATTTTGACATCACTCTTTAACAGATCCAACATCAACTCTGAGATTTAGGATAAAAGAGGAAAAAGCAAGAGAAAAGGAGAGAGAGAGAGAGAGAGAGGCGTGTAGATTTGATGAAGAAAAGATAGATCTGACAATGGGTTGACAATGGCGTGTAGATTAGAGGCGTGTTTGAAATTTGAAATACCGCCCACAAATTAGATATCCCGCCCAACAGGTTCAGCTTGTGTTGAAAAGAAGTTTTCAACACTTTGTGCTTAACAGGTTTGTACAATGGGCTTCAAAGACTTGTAAAGTGGCAAATGACCATTCTATCCTTCCTATATGCTTTATAAAGTAGTATAGATATATATATATATAGGATTAAGATCATGAGTGAACAACTTCTTGAGAGTGAACTAATCTTGGCCCTTGATCATTTTTTAGATTAAAAGGGTAAGATTGACATTAGCCAAATACTTTTAATTAAAATCCCTTAATTTTCTCCTCTCTTAACTCTCTCTCTCTCATTTTTAATTATTTCTCTATTATTTTAATTATAGAAGATTGAAGGGCTAATGTTTTTTTTTAAATAAACTGTTATGTTTCTTTTAAAATTAAATATTAAACCTAACTAAATTATGATTTTTAACAGATGTGAATACAGGTCATTATATACAAGACTTATACACTTGTGTATTATTACATCTTCTTTCCACGGGTCGGTATAAACCAGATTTATACACTTGTGTATTATTGAAGTACATATGTGTATACGGGTCGGTATATACCAGACGTATACACCTGTGTATTATTCAAATACATAGTGTATGCATGTTGATATATACCATACTTACACACTTGTGTATTACTACATATTGTTTCCACTATACATCTTTTCATCAAACATTGATCTAATACATATATGTATAGAAAATGTAATTAAATATTTTTAATTGTGTTCTAGATGAAACAATATTTGATAGTGTTTGTATTTTTTTTTTTAAATTATGAAATATTAAGTTAGGTAATAGATGAAACAATTTAGTTGGTCTAAGTTTTGATATTTTAATATATGTGTCGGTATAAATTCACATTTTACGTGAACATGTTATTAAACCTAATGGTCCAACATTTCGAGATAGTTATGAGGATGGTATATTAGGCCTGGTTCTCTAAGTAGTTTAGCGTCCTTATGTATCAGTAATATTTAGAAGCACCCCGCACCTTCCCCTTCTAGCTTGATAAGTTGTTATCACAAGTTTTTAAAAATTATTACAAATATTTTATTTATGGACATTTGTATTTTTTTTCTTTACTAAAAAATGTCAGACTCAATAAAAATTCCCTTTGATTACAAATACCGATAAATTAAATTATGACACATGTAAAAAAGAGTTAACTGCCATTTTCGTCCCTGTGGTTTGGTCACTTTGGCCATTTTAGTCCATTTTTCAAAAATGCACCATTTTCCTCCCCGACGTTCTGGAAAGGTGCCATTTCAGTCCAAAAATCATAACCCAGTTAAGTCAGTTAGTAAATAAGGACTGATTGTGTAAATTTGTAACATAAAGGACTGATTGTGTAAATTTGTAACACCACCACCACTAGCCCTGCCACCACCACCACTCCGCTGCCACCACCACCACCACCACCGCCACCACCGCCACCACAGCCACACCGCCACACCGCCACCACAGCCACACCGCCACCACTGCCACCACAGCCACCACCGCCACCACCGCCACCACAGCCACTGCCACCACCACCACCACCGCCACTACAGCCACACCGCCACCACAGCCACCGCCACCACCACCGCCACCACAGCCACACCGCCACCACAGCCACTGCCACCACCGCCACCACCGCGACTACGGGATCTTGTGCGATTATCTTTGGCTTGTGCGATCAAGAGTTCATCATCATCGTCAATCATCACGTTGATCATCATTGTTCATCAACAGTCACCGTTCATCAAGAGTTCAGCTACTTCCATCACCGCCTATCATCTACATCATCATTGTATCTCCACAACCTACAACATCATCGTTCATCCGAATTCAGGCAGATTCGAAACCGGCACCGAAACCTGCAACTTCACCGGAACCTGCAACTTCATCCGAATTCAGGTAAATCGACCACTTTGAAGATAAAAACGAAGATCCAATCATCGTTTCTGAAAGATCCAACTTCACCGGAACCTGCAACTTCATCCGAATTCAGGTAGTGGTTGTGGTGGCGGTGTGGCTGTGGTGGCGGTGGTGGCAGTGGCTGTGGTGGCGGTGGGACTTTTTAAAGACCGATCATGGCTAGATTTCTGGTTGCAATTGGTTATTCGTCTCCTCGTTTAGTTCGTTTGTTCATCGGGGTTGTGATTTTTCTAGTCATGGGTGGTGCACGATGGTTTCTGATGGTGCATGATGGGAGACGGTGGTCTTGGGTGGTGGCAAAATGAAGATGACTGCTGGAGTTACATAAGTTGTCGACGAGATACGATGTCGATGTCGATGACGGTGGTTCGGAAACGAACAACGTCGTTCGTCGGAGTTCGAAGAAGATGATCGGAGAATGGGTTGATGATTTCAACTATGATGATTTCAACGTGAACAATGATGGATGGATTGGTGTATCTCCGGTGGTAAGACGTGGTAGCAGTGGCTGTGGTGGCGGTGGTGGTGGTGGTGGCAGTGGCTGTGGTGGCGGTGGTGGCTGTGGTGGCGGTGGTGGCAGCGGAGTGGTGGTGGTGGCAGGGCTAGTGGTGGTGGTGTTACAAATTTACACAATCAGTCATTTATGTTACAAATTTACACAATCAGTCCTTATTTACTAACTGACTTAACTGGGTTATGATTTTTGGACTGAAATGGCACATTTCCAGAACGTCGGGGACGAAAATGGCGCATTTTTGAAAAATGGACTGAAATGGCCAAAGTGACCAAACCACAGGGACGAAAATGGCAGTTAACTCTGTAAAAAATTACGGGTGTACGGTAATACTTAAAATTAATCTTATACATCAACAATGTTTTTGTTTATTAGATATATATAAGTAGGGGTTGGTTAACGTACAATTGGCCTTAACGTACGATGCGTACGCTGTGAAAATATCACATGCGGAATTGAGGTCATAACATGAGGATTTTAACATACAAACTCGGAAGACTACCAAACCCGGAAGATTCATCATGCGGCTTCAAAACCCGGACAGCCTATAACATGCGGACTTCACAAAACCGGACGATTCCAACATGCAGACTTCACAAACTCGGAAAATTCCAACATGTGGTTCACAAACTCGGAAGCTTCCAACATGCGGTTTAACAAACTCGGACCTATGTAGCACGGGGACTCCATTTATGTGGCCGTACCCGTCTCGGGTACTTGTCGGGGACGGAAACACCATGGGTACTCGTCGGGGACGTTTCCTAAACGTTTCCAATGTTGGGGACGTATCTGGTAGAAGTATCCAGCCCGTTCCCATTTATTTTTAGGGTTTTTACCCTTTCAAATTCCACAACCGGCCATTAAATAAATAGACCTATCATATTCGGCTTCTCTAATCTCTAAACTCTCAAGTCTCATCATCTCTAATTCTCTATCGATTGCCGATCTCTCACTAGATGAACCGGAATTTGAAAATGATTTGATTATTGATAATTAATTACCTTTGGAAGATGTAGTATTTTTGGAATTTGTTTAATGTATTCTTATTTTTTTATATTTTTTATTGCCGTACCCGTATCTTAGAATTTTGAGTTTTGCCGTTTCTCGTTCCCGTATCGTCCCCGTACCCCGATCCCGTACCCGTTCCAGTGCTACTTAGACTCGGACAAATTTCAATATGCGGATTTATGATTTTGAGGTTTTATAACGTGCGGAATACTCATCACGTACAATACACTTTCTCTATATAAGTATGAACATGTAAAATCATATGGAGCTTTAGTTTAAAATGACTAACTAATGGTATTTTCATTTCATTCTATAGTCTTTACGAGAGTAAAATCATCTAGAGTATCACTACTGCGGTGGTATGCATGCTTCTTTCTTTCTTTTTAGCGAATTTGTTCTCGTGGCTCTAATCTATTTTATTTGAGTATCAATTCTTAGAATTTCTATGATTTATTTACAAATTTAAATTCTCAACCTTTTGATTAATAAATTGTTTACCACCAAGATTCCTCCTTAAGCATATGACTAGCATTTTAAAACTTTTTGTTGATGTAGTTTGTGTGGATGTGGTTCGGTTTCGTTCGGTTCAAGACCAACGTCGCGACATTCCTCCGTCGTACGCCCCAAAGAACGACACACGAAACACGAAGAGTAGCTGCTCGCCGCTCAAGGATCGCTTGAGATCGCTCGAAAAAATGCCCGAAAAATGTTCGTTCGATTCACTCTCAGTTTGTAAATGAGACGCTCGACTCGGTTCGATTTGAAAACGAGTCAAGCATGAGTAAAGGTCTGCTCGCTCGTTAATGGCTCGATTTCGCTCGAATTATTTTTATCAAATAATTAATATATATATATATATATATATATAAAATTAATTAATATCAGCATAGTGGAGAGTTCAAATAAGAAGAAATGTTTTGCAAGAATAAAAAAGAAGAAGTTTCAACAAATAAGAATGATTCATTTTACTTCATTTAATATTTGCATTTAATTTTAATGTAAGGGTATATTTGTAAACTTACATATATCATTAATTTCTAGTCTTCCTCTTTAATAGCAAACTAAATTAAATTTGTAACTTATTTTCAAAATATATATTTTTTCATAAAAATAAAAGAAATTAATATAGAGTGTATGACACATTACTAGGTGTGTAGGATAAATTCGAGTTGTATAAGATAAATTTAAATATGTGTAGGATAAATTTCGATATGTGTAGCATGTAACACCTCGCAAAATCATGTCCAATATAATAAAGACACGTGTCATGAACTCTAAACGTGTAATGGATTGATTCCAAGGGACTAAGGTTGACAAACGAAGAAAGTATATATGAGGAAGGATCCAAAGTGCCAACATTTGAAAACTATGCCTTTCAACAACCCTAACACGATGTTTATACCCTCAAACGAATAAATTGTGAAACGTATGAAGCAGTTTGTGAAAGAAAATGAAAGTTTACAAGACGCGAGGGTTAAATGTGTCAATATGTTAAATTACTACCTCTGAGTGACCTTTTAACGAACCCAAGGCTTTGTAACGATTGATTATACTCTCAAGTATAAGTGACGAAAAATTCACGAGGTTTCAATATCGTTTGATACTAAATACGTTAACTTTCGTAAATAATGGGTTAAAAGCGTCAACATGATGAAACTAGTGTTTTCGGTTATCGTTTAACGAAACCGGACCAATCGGTGTTTGGTTATATCCTAAAGATCATCAAAATATAAACTTTATGGGTTAAAAGTGCCTAAAATTGAAGTTATGATTTTTAAAGGTCCAGGGGTTGAATCTGCCAAGTTTGAAACTTGAATTGCTGGTCCCCCCCTAGGGGTCGCGCTGCGCGACACCAACATGCCCATGCCGTCGCGCGACGCGATGGCCTATATTTGACAGAAACATGCACATGTACAGGTCATGCGCAATTCTTCACCCAATTCAGCTTTCTACACTCTCAATTCGAAACTAGGAGTTGTTTGATGGTATCTAAAACCACTTTGGACACATGTTAACATCTGGAAACAACATTTAACACCTGAATTGATCAGAGGATGCCTTGAAGTAGTATAAATAGAGGCATTGGGGCAGTCTCATTCCTTGCACTTCAAAAATTTCATTCTATCTCAATTGCTCAAGCTTTGGAGCATTCTCTGGAGCATCCTAAGCATTAAGGAAGCTCTCTTAAGTCTAATCTTCGTGCTAAGGACCCTTGTAAGCATTCTTAGCTCCTGTAGTTAAGTTTTTATTAGCTTAATGACCGAAAGTCAAAGATATCGTAATGATGCTTTGACTTTATGATTAATCACTAACGGTCCAGCCATTATTCGAATTGAAAGTGGCTATGTGTTGGTAATTAAGTATGTGATAATCCCTCAAAAGGGCACCTCTTAATTATCGCGTTTACTTAGTCAATTGTCGGGTCAAAATACTTAACAGAAAAATCAAACGAGTCAGTTTTTTTATAAAATAATGCATAACTGATAATGTAGAAGCTATAAAATACGTTTTATCACTTAAATAACTTGGTAAATAATATAAGAACATGTTTAGGCATGTTCAACCCGACAATTCTGAGTATTAGGCTCGGTTCGCAACCGAAAGTCGCAAAAGTAGACTTTTGCTTTAACTTTCAGTTCTGACCCAAATTAGCTTAGTTTAGATATTCCTTAGGGTTCCTTTGTGACCATGTTACATGTTAGTCTAACCCTCTGAGGTTATACATCATGGTCCCTTAGAAATCATAGTACATTGCAATTTCCGTTATTTGCTTAAAAGTTGACATTTATGCCCTTATGTTATAAAAACGAGATTTTTGAAAATGTGAGAGGACAAAAAGTTTTATTACTGAAATATAAGGATGTCCATAAAATTTGACATCAGTTTCTAGACCCAAACAAAAGTTATGCAAGATAGCGTAAAATGAAACTTTTTGTTAATTAAATGACATATTTAGCATAAATCATATTTAACCCCAATTTTTGGCACCAAACTCATTACCTACTTTTTTGATATAATATTTAAGGAATTTTGGAAATTTTTGTTAGATTTTATACTGGCTATAACATAGAGTTCTTGTGTAAATTCGGTAATTGACGATAATGCCCTTTTCATTAATAAAATGAGTTTTACATATCATTTACATGCCAAACATTTTCCTACTGATGTTATATATTAAATAAAATATTTTAAGCATTTGAGACTATCAAAACTTCAGAATTTTATAAACATCTTGAATATCGCTAATTACCGACTTTTACGCTAATTAGGCGCATAGTATGGTTTAAAACCATATTTAACGCCTAAGACCTGTTAACTACTTATTTTAAAAATACATTTTTATACTTTAACAGTAAGTATAAGTCTTGAACTCAGATTTCTAAATTTGACCTTATAAGCATATGTGAAATGACCAAAATGCCCCTACGGTGCATAGTTTGGCCATAAATGATAAAACTCACATATGTATGATATCTTACTGATGTAACTTGATAAAATAAATAATTTTACTGAATATTTTAGACCAGAACATCTATTAAACCTCTTTTATAAACTTTAAAATGACCAAAATACCCTTTCGGGGCTTAAATTGGTTTTAAATTCGTTTTGGGCATAAATGAAGATATCCTACTGATATCACAACATATTTTAAGCATAATAACTTACGGAACTTGTACTTGTCTCATTCGGTTACCCGTTATGCTTATACGCGTTCGATACTGTTTATGTAACTAGTTTGCATAAATTAGCCGAAACGGGTCAAACCTTATCATTTTTATTTCAAAATACATAATGTATTTAGTTTACCCATTTTAAACAAGTCTTCATACTTGTTGGGTCTAAATGACATTCCAATCCGTTCATCGCTTAATCTCGCGTTTCGTACCGTAAACTTTTCTTTAAAACTAACTGGTCTAAGTTATAACTTAAATAAGACCCATTAGGAATCTAATAGGTTATTAAATCCTTCGTTCCAGATTAGGAGCCCAGTAAAAGCTACCTACACTTACTGATTAGAATATACGGCTGAGTATAATTTACATTTTTAGCTCAGGTAAATACTTTTAGCTTATTTTCCCTTATACGGGCTTGGGATACGGTAAATTTGTTAGGATCTGAGTTTGGTTTTGATTGTGTTTTACGTTTGAATTAAGATGAAGATGAATGAGTTGTGCAGCGGAATTAAGATGGAGGCAAACTTTTCACAATTAAAACAGGAGAATTGTTTTTAACATACAAGTTTACCATTGAACCGAATGATTGAATTTAATTTCAACAACGATTACAATTTGCAAGTATGCAACAAACTCCCCCTCAGCCTGAGCTCACAGTATTTGTTCGTGCAGGAAGAAGATAGTGAAAGAGCTAATAAAACAGTACAGAGCACTGTTCTATTTATAGGCACGAGCAAACCACTGAAGCATCTAAGCTGACGTCACCATGAAAGTGGCATCTAACCTCCTAACAAACTCTAACCTCTGATCTATACAACCACTGCTATGCTAACTACTGTTATTACATTTCATTACATAAAGACATCTAAACTACTGCTGCATCCTTCCACTGATGTGAACCCAGCAGTACTTGTCATGATCAGCAGAGCTTGACTCAAGGCAGTAGATTGAACAGCAGAGCTTTAGTCTTCCATTAGTATTTTACTTGATCAGCAGTTTGTACGATCAGTAGATAGGAGGTCAGCAGATGTTGAAACCACTTTCAAGGGGAGAGACTTGTATACATAACATCTGCTTATTCTGGATCCACTGCTCTGATCCAGTTTTGGCTTTAATTATCTGTTCCTTTGGTAGGGTTCAATCCCAACAATCTCCCCCTGGAACAGATAATGCCAAAACTCTTCATTATTTGTAGATCTTTATTGCCTCATCAGCAGTTCCCTTATTTGCCCTTTAAGTTGTAACTCAAAGGCTAAGGCATCTGTGTCATCATCATCCCTGCTAAGTGGAAGATCAAGGAGATCCTGCAAATCTTTAAGACTTAGGCCAAGTGCTTGTTCCCTTGTTATTTTCTTCACTTCTCCACTAGACTTGAACACTGTCAGTACATGGGTCTGTTTGTCAGTTTCCCACTTTAGTACCTTTTAGTCTAGTGGGTTTCTTGGGAGAATTTTATTTGAAGAGGTGTTTGGAGATGCTGGCCTATTGATGATTGTCTGAGCAGTACTTGCAAGTTGATCCAAACCAAGAGTCTCTACAATCATTTTCTTTATGCCTTCTTTTACAAGTTCATCACCTTCTATTAGCTCTTGGATGGTTTCAACACCCAACTGTTTTTGTGGCCTTCTTTTAAAGATGGCTGCACCAGCTGGAGCAGTGGATCTCCTGATTTGCAGCTTTGATGGTCTTTTTGAAACCTCTGCTTCAGGATAGTCAGGCTTTTGTGGAGCAGTAGGATCTGTCTTTCTTAATTTCTCCAAACTTTTGTAGGTAGCCCTGACTTTATCTTCTTTCCATCTCAACACTTGATTCAAAGACCCATAATCAGCAGCAGCTAATCCCTCTTTCATTCTCCTCAGCTCTACCTTTTTATCAGGTACATTCTTTTTGAACTTTGCCCAATCTGGAGGAGTGTGCTTGGCCTTATTCTTTATCCTTTCTTGAATCCTGGCTGCTTCACTTTCAAGCTCAGGGATGGTCCACTCCTTGTACATGTGTTTTTCTCCCTTGTACTTCTTTGTAGCCATGATGCTTTCAACATAATCTTTTCTCAGGGATTCATCTACCTTTTCTGATATTTGATGACACACATTCTTTGCAAATTGTTCCAAAGATCTGACTTGTGTGAGCAAGTATTGATAATTCTGCTGAATTTCTCTATCAGATTTCCCTTGTGTATTTCTTTTTGAGATATCCTCTGCTTGCTGAGCCTTGATTTTCAAATATTCTTCAATATTGTTAGGCCTGGGATATCCTTCAACTGATGGCAAACTCCTTTTAGCAGGGTCATCCTCATAATAAAAGGACTTGATTTCTTCTCTGACTGCTATGAGCTCAAGAGGAAATTGAACACCTGCAGGAGCTAATGGCTTTTCAATCTGAGCTGATGAGAGAGGAACAGGCTTGGGTATTGTGACAAGTGATAGAGATTTTGAAGGTGTTGGTGGTGGTGATGGTGATGGAGAATCATCATCTGGTATGAAAATCCTTATCCTTTTTATTATAGGAGAGGCAGATGATGTTTTGGGTGGATCACTGGTGGTGGTTTGAGTGGCAGTGATTTGTGATTGACTAACAACTGTTGAAACAACTGGTGTTTCAACCACTGTTGTCATTACAGCAGATGTTGTAACATCTGCTGTCTTCTGCTTTTTGGCAGGAGGCGATGGTGGTGATGTTGTTTTTGGTGGTGATGGTGGTGGTAGTAAGGAAGTGGTTGTGGTGTGTGTTGAAGTAGTGTGTGTTGAAGTGATAGTAGATGTTGAAACAACTGGAGTACCAGCAGATGTTGATACAGCAGGAGTTACAACAATTGCTTGGGTGGAGGTTTAGTGTTGGGGGCTTTTGGACGGTGGTTTTGGAGTATGCTTTGTGAGTCTGGATGGTGTGGACTTGGGTTCCCTCACTTTTTTAGTGGGATTTCTTTTTGGCACCGGATTTTGAACATCCTTTAGCCCAGAACAACCCTGCGCATTCAGCTCCATGTAAGCTTTTTTCTCCTTATTCCACCTTGACATATCCTTTGCCGCTCTGTCCCTTTTTACACTTGCTACTCCTTCATCAAGTACATTTTGGGTAACATCAACCTTCTTGCTACCATCTGGCAAAGGAATTTTTCTGGTCATAGCATCCCTTTCTGGTTCAATGTAAAGACCATCATCTATTCCCTTCTTTTTCCACTCCTGGATTTTCTCCCCCTTTTTGGCATTATCTAGGGGTAGTTGATCAATAAAGAGAACAATTGGAGGAGCAGTGCCAGTGGTTTTCAATAAATGGGCCTTTATAGCCTTGATGTCAGCTTGTGTGTTCTTGAACCTAGACTCCATTGTGTTCCTCAGCTCTTGGACATGTTTTGCATGTAACTGATCAGCCATTTGTGTTTGTTGTTGGAGAAAAGGTTGGAAGAGGTTCCATATCTCATATGTAGCAGATGCTTGTGGTGGAGCAGGTGCTTGAGGTGGAACAGCAGTGGATTGCACCTTTTGTACTTTTAACAACTGTTGCAGCATTTCTTTGATTTCTGCAACCGAAGTATCCAGTTTTTCAACACGTTCCGTCAATTCCAGGTACTTTAAACCATCACCCAATTTAATGGGGTCATCTGATTTCCCACTAGCAGTGGTTTTATCAGTGGTTGAGGTAGGGAGTGTACTCCAAACATTAACCACTGATGCCCCTTTTTTTTGGTACTGGGGTCTTCTTCCTTCAACACTTGACAACCTTTTGATGTTGCTAGTGGTCAAAACAAATCCACTGGTGGATGTCAGAGGTGCTATGGAAGGAATTTCCTCCAAGGAAGTCTTATTGATGTAACCACTGTCCAAATGCAAACCAGTGGGTTCAGCACTTGTAGTGGCTGCTTCACTTGGATTACCACCAAGAATTACTTGTAACTCAAGGGGTGTAACCTCCTCGGGTATTGTTGGTGGGTTTACTATGATTGATACGTCAGACCCAGTCATTGGTTGAAGTATATTCTCATTGACAGGTGATTGAGAAGGACTGGTTTGTGCCTGGTTCAAATCAATAGCATCCAACAAAATTTTAGTTGGTGGGGGAATTGTGGATGTGAGGTTTGGTGTAGAAAGAGAATTTGCCCTGGGCATTGGGCTATGGATGATGGAAGCAAGTGATTCCAGAGCATCATATTGTGGTGTCCCTATATGTACAACCTGTTCTTTTTTAGAAGAAGCAAGAGGAGTTTCGGTTATGAGTTGAGATATTTGTACCAACTGTTGTGAGGAAGTAGCAGCAGTGGTTTCTTGTGACTTTTGTGTTGTCACTGGCAGTTGCTCTGGTATCTCATCCTCCAGAGTTTCCTTTTTGATGGGTTTGGGGGGTTTTTGAGTTTTCTTTTGTTGTGGCTTTTTGGTGATTTTAGGTGTGGGTTTCAAAGCAGTTGTTTTGCTACTTTGATCACCTTGAGCAGTGGGCTCAGCAGCAGATACCTGAGGAGCAGTGGTAGCTGCTAAATTCTGCTCAGGCACCTCTGCTTGTGTTTTGCAAGGTGTTGACATTCTTGTGAAAGTTTCAGCAGTTAAGCTCTGCATTTGATGAGATTCACCTTGTTTTATTGCAGAAGCATCATTCTTACCAAGTTTCTTTTCAAAATAATAACTTAGAAATCTTGGAAACAGTAAGAATGTCTTTGTTTCAACATTTTTAACCAGATCATTAAAGATTACCTTAGAATAATTAAAATTTTCTTCTTGAAGAATAGCATATCCCAAGTTTTGAATCTTTAATGGTATTTCATTAAAAGCAGTGATTTTGTTTAAACCACACATTAGGAGGGTATGGAATAGAAACCTAGTTGCAGGAGGAAAGAAACCTTTTTGTAAGGTATCCCTCTTCATCATTGTATCTGCATACCCTCTTTCAAGAAAGTCAATTTTTAACTCATTTTTAGTAAAGGAAGTTTTACCTTGCTGATCATCGAGTTGAAAGACCTCCGAGATGGATTGTGGTGTAATTTTGACAGCTTTACCCTTTAGAGAAAAGTTAATGGCTATGATAGTCTCACCTTGTTTGTCAAGGGTTACATTTTTCTAGAACTCTCTTTAGGTTGCCAAGTAAATTGGTGCATCCGCTGTTAACAAAGTTTTATACTTTGATGCGGTCATGATATCAATGATGGAGTCGAAAGCATCAGTGTTGCCGGGCCTTGTGAGAAGACTCAGAAGGTTGTGAGAAGGTTTGTGTGGGATTTCGATGGATTTGGCCTTTTGAGAGACCTCTTTGGAAGATGATTTTGAAGTGGATTTTGCGGAGGACTTCGATTTAGTCATTTTGGAGAAGACGATCGAAGAAGGTTGTGAAGGAATTTGAGAAAAACTGCTTTGAGAAGAGAATTTTTATGAATTCAATTCGACAGTAAAACCCTGTTTGGGGTTTTGAAAGGGGTTTTATGGAGAAAAAGTGAATGCTGACGTGGCAGCGGTTACAAAAGGACTGACCACTATGTACGGCCGACATGCCAACCCTGATGAAATGAAGGACAGTACTTTTATGAAAATTGCTGATGAAAGGCAGTGGTTACAACGGTAACAAATGGGAGCAGTGGATGATTTTCACTATCAGTGGATAGCATATCAGTGGATAAAACACTGATTTTGATTTTCTGAAAACATTTTAATGCTTTTATTCATAGAACAACAGGATTTTGCCTGTTATTCCATGTTTAGCATGCCAATCCTAGAGATCAAGCTTTCAAAGGTGGATGTGTCTAATGTTTTGGTTAGCACATCTGCCAGCTGATCCTTAGTTGGAACATGATGCAGAGAAATCAAACCTTTTTCATAGCAATCCCTCACAAAGTGATGTCTGATGTCAATGTGTTTGGTGGTTGTGTGAGAAACTGGATTTTTGATGATATTTTCTGCTGCCTGGCTATCCAACATGAGTGGTGTCTTTAAGGCAGTGATACCAAAATCCAGCAACTGATTTTGAAGCCAGAGCAGTTGGGCTGTACAGCTTGCAGCAGCTATGTATTCTACCTCAGCAGTGGATGTGGAAACAGCTGCTTGCTTTTTGCTTTGCCAAGACACTAAGTAATTGCCTAGGTATTGGCACCCTCCTGAAGTGGACTTCCTTGTCTTGTCACATCCAGCAAAATCACTATCTGAGAAACCTGAAAGCTCAATTTTACCATCAGCTGGATACCAGATACCAAGTGTGGGAGCACCTTTTAGGTATCTGAATATCCTTTTTACAGCAATAAGGTTTGAGTTTCTAGGGGCTGATTGGGATCTGGCACAAACACATGTTGCAAACATGATATCTGGCCTAGATGCAGTTAGGTATAATAAAGACCCAATCATGCTTCTATACAAAGTTTGATCAACCAATTCATCCTTCTCATCAGATATGACTACTTTATTTGTTGCAATGGGTGTACTGCATGGCTTACAATCATCCATAACAAATTTCTTTAAAAGTTCTTTGGCATATTTGCCTTGATAGATGAAAGTGCCATTTTGCAGTTGCCTTACTTGGAGACCAAGAAAGCACTGGAGTTCACCCATTGCACTCATTTCAAACTCAGCTGTTATGAGTTGCCTAAACTCTTCACACATTTTATTACATGTGCTTCCAAAAATGATGTCATCCACATAAATTTGTACAATCATCAAATCCTTTCCTCTCCATTTTAAAAATAGTGTTTTATCTATTTTACCTCTTGTGAACCCAATGGATAGTAGGAAGGTGGAAAGAGTTTCATACCAGGCCATTGGTGCTTGTTTCAGGCCCTACAAAGCTTTATTCAGCTTGTAGACATGATTTGGATTAAATAGATCCTCAAAACCTGGAGATTGACAAACATATACCTCTTCTTGAATCTTACCATAGAGGAATGCACATTTGATATCCATTTGGTACACCTTGATGTTGTGGTTGACAGCAAAGGCCAGAAATAGTCTGATTGCTTCAAGTCTTGCAACAGGGGAAAATGTTTCATCATAATCAATCCCCTCTTCTTGTCTGTACCCTTGAACCACAAGCCTGGCTTTATTTTTTACAACAATACCCCTTTCATCAGTTTTATTTTTGAAGACCCATTTTGTGCCAATAGGACTTACACCATCTGGCAATGGAACAAGTTCCCATACTTGTTGTCTTCTAAACTGTTGGAGCTCCTCTTGCATGGCTTCTACCCAGCTGTTGTCTTTCAGTGCCTCTTGGTACTTGACTGGCTGATGGAGTGATAGAAAACCAGCAAAAAGACAAATGTTTTGGGATTGACCTCTTGTGAGCACCCCTTCATTGATGTTGCCAATAATTTGGTCTGGTGGATGAGATTTCAAGAAGATGAGCTCTCCTTGGTATGGAACAATGGCATTGAGTGGGGATGGCTGCAGATGTGAATCATCTGAGCTAACCACTGTTGGTGACTTTGATGATCCAGCAGTGGCTTCAAAAGGTAGTGGAATTGGAGGCAAAGGTGTGGACACATGCTGACTTTGATCCACTGTTTGAGGACTTTTATCAACAGTGTTTGATGATGTGGAAGTAGTGGTTAAGGGGCTACTTTGGTCAACAACTGTTGAAGTAGCAGTGGTTGAGCTTTGACAGTTGTTTTGAACATCTGCTGCTCTTCCCATTTTGACAGACTTTTGAGGAATGATGATTTCATATCCATAGTCTGGTGTTGAATCCTCTGATGGACCTGCACTGTTAGTCTTGACAGCAGCATTTTCAAAAGTGAATTTATCAAGATCAAACAAATCTGCAGGATTTGCTGGGATTTTCATTGATGAAAGTTCATTGAACTTTACATTCAAAGTCTCCTCCACTGTTTTGGTCCTTGTGTTAAACACTTTGTAGGCCTTAGCAGTGGTTGAGTATCCCAGATGATATCCACAATCAATTTTGGCTGCAAACTTAGAAATGGAATCTTGTAAGTTTAAAATGAAGCATGGGCAACCAAAAACTTTGAAGTATGAAATCAATGGCTTTATTTTATACAGCAGTTCATAGGCAGTCTTTTGATGCCTGGGGTTGATTAAAACTCTGTTTTGGACATAGCAAACAGTGTTTACTGCCTCTGCCCAAAAAGTTAATGGCAAACCTGAATCAGCAAGCATGGTTCTGGTAGCCTCAATCAAAGTTCTGTTCTTTCTTTCAACAACCCCATTTTGTTCTGGTGTTCTTGGAATGCTGTATTGCCTCACAATTCCTTTTGACACACAGAAATCATCCAACTCCTTGTTTCTGAACTCTGTGCCATTGTCACTTCTGAAGATTTTTACTGGAAGGTCAAACTGCTTTTCAACCTGTTTCACAAAGTTTTGCAGAATGCCTGCAGTCACATCTTTTGAGTGTAAAAAGTAAGTCCATGTAAACCTAGAAAAGTCATCAACTATAACCAAACAATACCTCTTTTTCTTAAGACTCATGACTTTTACTGGGCCAAACAAATCCATATGAAGCATTTGCAAACATTTGGTTGTTTTGGACTCATCAATGGATTTATATGAGCTTTTATGTTGTTTTCCTTTTAAGCAGGAAACACAATGCTCAGGACAGGTGAACAGTTTTTGAGGTAAACCTCTTACTAACCCCTGTTTTGAAATGGCAGTGATTGTCTTGAGATTTGTGTGCCCCAATCTTCTGTGCCATAGTTCTGTCTCTTTGTTTGATGCAGCTGAGAACAGACAGACATCAGTTCTAGGGCTCTCTTTTGACATATCCACCACATAAACATTGCCACTTCTTTGAGCAACAAGTTTGGTTTTTCCATTTTTGATTATTGCTTTAATATTCTCAACCATTTCTGGTCCAACAATCCTACAACACTCCTTTGTGAAGAATGACCATACCCCTTGTCACTCATTTGTGAAACACTCAGGAGGTTGAATTTTAGATTGTCTATCAGATTGACATTTTCAAATTTTACATTACCAGACTGTACTGTACCAGACCCCAGAACTTTCCCTTTACTATTATTACCAAAGGATATATCACCCCCTCCATGAATTTTGAAATCTTTGAGAAGGGCTTTACATCCTGTCATGTGCCTGGAGCCTCCACTATCTACATACCAAAGACTATCTAAGCATGCAGAAGCTCCCAGCACATGAAGTAAAAGGATTAGTTCATTAGGGTCTCCAAAGCCAATAAGGCTTTGGATGGGGTCTCAACAGTATCTGGGATGAGGTCAGATGCATGGACAGTGGTTAGGTCTGGGGTTTGGACAGTTTTAGGACTGTTTTTCTCTAACCACTGTTGTGGATTTTGACCAATCACCTGCTGATAACCAGAAGGATGCTTGTTCACTCTTGGTTTAGAGGGCCTTTTGTAGGTCTCATAAACGTGTGGAATCCTTTGGTAAGATGATTGTCCCTTGCCTTTTCTGAATTGGTTGGCAGGGGGTGCATCAGTCACTTGAACATCTCTTTGGACAGATGTTTGATTCAGCTGTTTTGTAACAGCTGTTTGGACTGGCACAAACAGTGGTTGGTTCTTGGTGAATTTGATAGATGATGTTGATGGACTCAAGGATGTTTTAGCAGTGTACTCATTCTTTTTCACATCAAAGTTTTTGAGATACACACATGCTTGAGTTTTGTTGTTTGTTTTACCACAGATGGTGCAGCTTTCAGCAGGTACAATGACACTTGTTTTGTTTAGATCATATGCTTTTAGATGAAAACAGACTTTTGTTAGATGGTTTCGCTTTTCACAAAAATCACAAAACAGGTTGTTAATCTTTTATCTTTTCTTCCTTTTCTCAGACTCCTTAGCAATAGAGTTTTGAACCACTGTTGGGATGTCTTTGATAGGAATGACCTTTGCTTTTGGAGCTGTGACACCATCAGTGGTTATAAAGTCCATGGGCTTGAAATTTTCAAGAATGTCACACTCATCAGACCATGTGGGTTTAAATTGGTATTTCTCAATTTCATCAAAAGTTGAGGACCCCACAGATCTTTCCAAAGTGATTTTGTTACCAAGTTTGTCGGTTATTTTAACCTCTTGGCCATTCTTGTTGTTTGGTTTAATTTCAGATGAACCAGCTTGTTTTCCAGCAGTGTTTACAAGATCATCATATTTTCTATATCCTACACCAAACTTGACATTGCTTTCAAGCTGTTTCTCAAGCATAACCTCATACCCTTTACAAGATTCCACCCATCTTTCACAGGTGATCTGGGTGGACTCCAACTCCTTTTTGCAAACTTGGTATTTTTCTACCATAGTTTGGAGTTGAGTTTTGGTTATACTCTGCTCTTCTTTGAGACTGCTGATCTCTTTATCTTTTTCAGCCAATTTGTTTCTAAGTTCTTTTAATAACTTTTCAAATTTGACTTCATCAGTTAAGATTGTGTCCCTAAGGTTTTCATTTACCTCTTTGATGTTAGCAAATGCAATAATGCATTTGTCTGAACACAATTTTTCAAGAACTTGAGGTGATACCTTGGCAGCAGCCATCATGACACAATCATATTGATGATCCTCTTCATCATCAGCTCTTACTTCTTTCTCACCTGCTTTCTTCTCTTCCTTTTCTTATTTGTCTTCTTTGGACCAGGGGTCGGACAGTGGTTCAATCAGGGTTTCTGAATTTTCTCCCAGCAGTAGTTCACCAGCAACTGCAGTAACCACTGCTTCAGTCACCTCATCCACTATTTCAGCACTTAGTTGTTCACCTTCAGTTTCTACCCCCTCTGGTATTGAATCTAATGCCATCAAACAAAATTCATCATTAGAAGGTTCATTAAAAGCATAGAGTGCAAAATTTTCATCACCAAGCTCATCAGGCATGCTGCTCCAATCAACAAAACCTTGGGTGAAAAAGCTTTGTTGATCTGGTTGTACCACTGTTGGAGTAGCTTGTTGAGGTGCAACAGGTTGCACTTGTGCCTGAGGGATAGGGATTTGAACATACTGAATTTTTGGAACAGTGGTTTGAATATAATGCACAGGCACAGGGGTCGCAGCATAGTGAGCAGTGTTAACATGGGCTGCAGGGGTATATTGGGTATAGTGAACAGTGCTTTGATTTTGTGGTCTAGGGTTTGAGCTGGGATGAGTGATTATAGGACCAGTGGTTTGACTCCTGCATTCCCTAGCAAAACGACCTAGCCTATTGCACTTGTAGCACTTAATTTTTGATTTATCCAACCCCACTCTTAAATTCCCATGTAACCCTGGGAATTTTCTCCCTGTTCTTTTGTAGAATTTTCTTTTTCTTACACTAAGCAAAGCCAATTGATGCAAAATGTCCATTTCTTCTAAGTCAGTGGGATCAAAGTGTTGCAAATCATTGAGTTCAAAGCACAAGTTATCTGACATCTGGTTTTCACAATTTGCAGTAAAAGCATAATTTCCAGCGTGAGGATCAGGGTTGTTAACATTTCCACCAGCAGTTATATCAATAAAGTGATCATAACCCTGATCCTTACCACTGCTCCCAGATTCTTCCTGACCAAAAAGAGCTGTGCTACCGAATGAATAATCATCACCAACTTTGCCAGACTCTTGCAACTTCTTTTTCTAGTTTAGCTCCCTTTCATAGGTTAGGAGTCTACCATGAAGTTAGGTCAGGGTCAGATCTTTGAACTCAGCAGAGTTTCTAGTAACAAATGCAATGGTGTCCCATTTTTCTGGTAGTGATCTAAGGAACCTGCTATTTTGTGTTGAATTTGGAAATGTTACTTTAACAAGCCTTAGTTCACTAATGAGACAACTGAATCGCTCAAATTGCTGAGTCAATGATTCACCCTTGATGTGACAAAATGTTTCATACTGCTGATTCAGAATTTCCCTAATGTTTTCAATAACTTCTTCTGTCCCCCCAAACTGTTCCTTCAATGCATCCCATAGCTCTTTGGCACTGTTACAATGTAACAGTCCAGCATAGATCTCATTTGGTAATGCAGATGCTATGATGCTAAATGCTTTGGCATCGAGTTCGAACTTTTGAAAATCAGTTTCAGTATAGTTTTCAGTTGGTTTAGGTACGAACTTCTTTGCATCCTCAGCACTTGGCACCATAGGAACATGAGGACCAAAAACAACAGACCTCCAACATCCAGTGTTCTGTTGAGCAAGGATGTGACCCATCCTTCTCTCCCAGATGTTGTATTCATTACGTTTAAGCATGGGTGGTTTGAAAAGAGAGCCAATGTTATTCTTATCATCTTGTGATTGTGACGTCATCCTGGTTGTTTTGCAGGCACTGATTAATCAACTTTGATGGTGATTAAACCTTGCTCTGTATTTCAATAAAATGAACAAACTATCAATATCAACTATTATGAGCTGAACTATTTATGTCAAAATGATTGTTAAATCAAATTTGACTGTCCAAGCTCTGATACCAATTGTTAGGATCTGGGTTTGGTTTTGATTGTGTTTTACGTTTGAATTAAGATGAAGATGAATGAGTTGTGCAGTGGAATTAAGATGGAAGCAAACTTTTCACAATCAAACAGGAGAATTGTTTTTAACATACAAGTTTACCATTGAACCGAATGATTGAATTTAATTTCAACAACGATTACAATTTGCAAGTATGCAACAAACTCCCCCTCAGCCTGAGCTCACAGTATTTGTTCGTGCAGGAAGAAGATAGTGAAAGAGCTAATAAAACAGTACAAAGCACTGTTCTATTTATAGGCACGAGCAAACCACTAAAGTATCTAAGCTGACGTCACCATGAAAGTGACATCTAACCTCCTAACAAACTCTAACCTCTGATCTATACAACCACTGCTATGCTAACTACTGTTATTACATTTCATTACATAAAGACATCTAAACTACTGCTGCATCCTTCCACTGATGTGAACCCAGCAGTACTTGTCATGATCAGCAGAGCTTGACTCAAGGCAGTAGATTGAACAGCAGAGCTTTAGTCTTCCATCAGTCTTTTACTTAATCAGTAGTTTGTAGGTCAGTAGTTTGTACGATCAGTAGATAGGAGGTCAGCAGATGTTGAAACCACTTTCAAGTGGAGAGACTTGTATACATAACATCTGCTTATTCTGGATCCACTGCTCTGATCCAGTTTTGGCTTTAATTATCTGTTCCTTTGGTAGGGTTCAATCCCAACAAAATTATTACCGCTTGGTCAGGTATTGAATATTTAATCGATTAGTGGTTAAATCATTGAGATAACTCGTTTTAATTTGTTTTGTTTGATACAAAGCATTTGGGGGTTAATATGACCGTGTCCTGGATATCCTCGGCTCATTCATTTGAAATGGCCATGACTTAAGCACAGGGTGTAGGCATACACCTGACAGTTGCGTATGTAAAACGGTATCTCACTCGTGAGGAAACTTCTTGTGGGCTTATACAAGTGGTGTGTCTATTAATCTTGTCCCGGCTCTTCTATTCCGGGCCCTGAACGTACGGCAAACATGTAAATCTGTATACAAGATTATTTTATATAATTGTCCCAAGTTATAAAAGAATTTATGCCTTGTGCTTTCAAACCAATTTTATAAACATTTTTCAAAAAAAATCAGTTAATTGTATTTACCAGTGTAAACTGACGTATTTTTCAAAAAGATTAAGTGCAGGTACTATGCGTAATGGGCTGGAAGCTCCTGAGTATTAGATAAAGAGTCTTGCAAGCTCTTAATACTTAAAGTTTGTCGAACAATATTTTCTTTATGTTTTTAGATCCGCCTGTGGATCCACATACAATCGCTTGTATAATATTTAATTATACTTTGTGTTTCGGTTTGTATTAATATTTTACTTTCAAGACTTCCGTTGTACATTAAACTGTGATTATTTGACTATGCTGATATCAACTACGTCACGATACTCCCCACCAGGCCCACAAGTAATACGTGGAAATATCGGGGTGTGACATAGCATAACTTTTTATGTTGTGTAGGATAACTTTTTATGTGTGTAAGAAAAAAATAGTGTCGAAAAAAATAGTTTTTATGAGTAATTAATTACTTAAATATAGTAATAAATGAGATGAAAGAAAAACTACTTAATATTTTACAATTGTACTCTTTGTTTTTTCTTCTCAATTAAATTTTCTTCTCAATTAAATTTTCTTCTCAAATGAACATTCCCCTATAAGCATAAGTAGCCCATAAAAATACAACGCCAAATCATACTAAGCCCATAAAAATACTTAGCCCATTCCTTACCCTAAATCTAATAACTAATTTCCCTTCCCCATTGTTCCAAGCCGCATACAGCGCAGACGCTCAGTTGCACAAACTCACGCAGTCACGCTCAGTTGCACACACTGCCCTAGCTCCGGCGACTGACCTAGCTCCGGCGACTGTCCTACCTCCAGCAACTCCCCTACATCTTCATCCCCAATTTGAATCTTCAAGTAAAGGTCAGTTTTCTTATATGGATCGAATTTATGTTTTAAAATAAAGAGTTTTGCTTCACATACTTTCCAATATGATTCTGAATTCACTTGTAGGAAATTCTAATTATATGGGTCGATTTTGTGTTTTGATAACCTGTGTACATGTTATACAGTGTGTACAGTTAAATCATTTAAGTGAACCCAAAATCATCTGTATACAGGGTACACAGGTTATACATGTTTTAATGAAGGCTGTTATTTTGATCACTCTAGTTAAAAGGTGCTTTTTTACAGTTTTTGTACAGTGTACTCTGAATTGGTGATAAAAATTTAAGAATGTTGTTTTTTTGTAGAATGTCTTCTTATAAAACCGAGCGAAAACGATCCGCTCGATTCAAATTCAATCCGAGCACGAGCATCACTTTTGTGCTCGATTTTGCAAATTCGATCTGCTCGGATCAGATCGGCTCATGAACACCCCTAACGAAAAGACGCGAGCGATCCGTTTGAATATTGATGACATCATCAATAGAAATTTGAAATTGAAAGTTCTGGTTGAGCATACACAATCGAAACAGAATGCGTTGGAATGAAAATTAAAGTATATTATGTATTTATCGAAATAGAGGAAATGAGCAAATCGAAACAGACTTGTTATATGGGACGAAACATATCGAAATAGACATTTACATATAACTTCGATACACATGATCCTATTTCCATATAACTTCCTTATTTCGATGTGCTTCGATGACTTTGGGACATGGTTCGATGTGTTATACATTACTTAGCTATGTTTCGATAGGTATAGATGTCAAGGGTGTTTCGTTGTAAATCTCTGGTGTGAATATAAATACCAGAGATCTCCCCTGTGTCATCAAGATAGAGCTTGCAAGAGCTAGAGAGAGAGAGTGTGTGTAGTAAGAGAGAGTTGTCGGGTTGCTTTGTATTAGTCGAATCTTGTACCGAAACTCTGTCGAAATCAATAAACGGAACCGTTAATCGTTGATATCTTTATGTATTATTCATTCTCTCACTCGGTTTGTGTCGTATCTTGTATTCCGCACTCGTTATGGTATCCGAAACAAGAAATCATCGTAGTCCGGCGATCCGTATTGGGACCTACACTTTTTAAGTTCTTCCTTGAAGTTTTTTTCTAAAATAGTGTTGGTGGAAAAGGTATTTATCAAAATAGTGTTGCTGAGAAATATTTACCGAAATTGTGTTTTTGAAGTTATATTTGTTTCTCTCTCTTAATCTCATTGGATTACTCCAATTCATTAGATAAATATTTACCGAACTGTACAAATGTCGTATTAAACCGATATGGACCAATTTGGTGTTTTGGCACTTTTGATACTGAATTGGTGTTGTATCGGTTTCAGTATTTTTATTTCCCATACCGCTAAGGTGCCAACATCATCGCAATTTTAAACGTCTTTTATACATGCTTGCATCAATAATTTTGACGGAATATAACTACGTACTTCGAGTTGTCAAAACGATGAAGACAAGATCACACACAATTAGGCTTAACTACTAAGAGCTTTCTGTTTTTTTTTTAATAAGAACAAAGTTTTTGGTTTTAGTAATAAAAGATTTTTTTATTTTTATCTGTTGATAATAAGTAGAAGAAAAAATCTTTTTTTTTTCAGTTACATATTTGTATAAAAATGACAAGTCTAAGGAAATATAAAAGTTACTGTATAATTGGAATTAGGTAGGATTTGGTATGAAGAAATTAAAGACAGAATGTAAGGATTCATTGTTATGGAATGAAAAAAACCATGTTTGGTTGCTGTTGGTAATTGAATAGAACATTCCGCAAGGAATGTAACTCTTTACAAATATAAGAATTTCTATTCTTTGGTGATGAAACAGTGGTTAACCAAGGGAGGTTAATTCACTTGTCTCGTCAAGTAGGGTTAATCCCTTCTTTCCGAGGATCGGTGGCTGGACCGTCAGCTGGGCTGTCTCCTGCACAAGGAAAACACACCGTGACTCGTAACAAGGAGGAAGGGGTGGGGGGTGCTCCTTGTTACCACTCTCCTGCGTGAGAATTAGTAATTTGCTTGTGAAGCAAAGTGTGTGATAGTAGTAGTAGTGAGAGAGTTGTGAGGAGATACCTCAAACCTGGTTTGGGATGGGTATTTATAGCCGAGGAGTGAAGGAGGGTGGTTGAGTAGACAGACTGGCGACGCGCCGCCCTTATGCAGGTGTGTCAGGCTTGTCGGCTGTGATGTGCGTAAGTGTTGTAGGTTTTTAATGTATATTTTAAGCCCTTTTACACTTTTTAGCCAAGTTTTAAATTTATAAAACACGATATTTACTAACACTAAACACACATATGGGCAAGTGCACCCATCGTGAGCGTAGTATAGTGTTGATAAGATACCGAGGTCGTCCAAAGACACAAGAGCTTTTAATACCGGTTTATCCTCAAGGTTTAATTAAATCAAAAGTTTGGAAAAAGGTTTTTAAACGAGAAAAATAAAACTAACTAAAATACTGAAAAATAAAATAAAAATAAAAATAGATAGACAAGATGAATCACTTGGATCCGACTCGTGTTTAGTGTAACCCTTGATTATTTCCGCACTTTTGCACTTTTTAAGAGATTATCTTAGTTATTGTAGTAGGCCCCTCTTTTGAAGGTGACGTTACCCTCAACCCAGTAGTTTGAGTCAGCAAGGATACAATCCTAAAGGGTCGGATTATTGAAAGATAATTAATTAAGTTATTAATGCGTAATATGGTAGGCCCCTCTTTTGAAGGTGACGTTACCCTCGGCTAAGTAGTCTGAGTCAGCAGGGATACAGTCCTAAGTAGTCGGGTTAAAGTTTTAATAGTAGCTTACATATGAGGGGATCAAAGAGTTTGGACCCCTGCCATCCAATACCGGTGGGTATTGAAGGATGTCCTACTAAATTTGACCCAGGTCCTTGCAGGATCTATACACTGAACAAGGCAAGACTCTTACCAAATCGTTCCCTTAACCCCCGACCAGGTAGCCAACATACCTCCATATAGACCGTGGAGATATGAATGGTGAAAATCTTTTATTTTATATAGGCAGTAAAATAATGCCAAGACACCACAGACAAACGATAAGGAAGAATCACCTTCAACATAAGAAACTAGTTATTAAAGTCATTAATACATAACCAAATAAAAAGTGTGAAAAGATTAAAAATAAAAAGTATTACACTAGACACTTGTCTTCACCAAGTGATGTAAGAGACTTAGGCAAACATGGCCTTTGATTGTCAAAAACTCTTACGATCAATCTTGGATCCCGAGACGACTCATACACTCTAGGATGGATGATGGATGATGGTGTTGTAATGGTGGTGGGTGGTGGGTGAAGTGTGAGAGAGGTGGTGTGCCAATGGATGGTTTTCAAATGAGCCAAGCATCCCTATTTATAGCCTGAACATAGGCTCGGGCACGGCCCCATGTCTACCTTCCTTCTCTTTCTTCATTAATTGCATCTTGTCTGCATTAGTTGACCATGCTCCCGTGTCCGTTGGGCACGACCCCGTGTGCAGAAGTGTATCTGTACTATCAAGATTTCCCCAGATTCTGCGAATCTTAGAGTTGACCATGGCCCCGTGTCCGGTGGGCACGCCCCCGTGGTGGGTGATAGAAGCCTCTACAGCTTTGTCTTTTCTGCAAACACTTGGGCACGCCCCCGTGTTCACTGAGCACGGGGCGTGTTCAGCCTTCTGTTCTCTTGTTTTTGCTTGGGAAGATGATGTCGGGGGGTCGGGCATGCCACGTTTGATCCCTTTCTTGTATTTATGTTAGATTTAGCTGCCGTTTTGCTTCTTTTGTTCATTTGAGCTCATTTAATCCTAAAAATACAAAAGGAAGACAAAAACATACTTTTTCCAACATTAGTACTAAAAAAGGGTTAGTTTTATGCCACATTTGATGTAATTTATATGTTGCATTTTGCACACATCAAATACCCCCACACTTGAATTTTTTTCTTGTCCTCAAGCAAAACTCTTTATAATGTGGCTTTACACTCCCAAATGGAATGGGTAGAAGATAAGGTTTTTGGGCTTGTCATAGAGTGTCGGGATTTCCAAGATTCTTTATTAAGTTTTTATTTTTATTTATTTAAAATCCTATTCGTCATGATTTATTTAAAACATTACATAAGATAAATTACTTATTAGGGCATAACATGCCTTTTTAAAATTTCATTTTTATACAAGTTCACATACCTCACGGGGGATCACTCAACACTCGGCCGAAGATGTATTTTAGTGAATCACTCGAGAGCGGCATGGAACTTACTCCTACCATAAGCTTGCCAAGCAATCAATCATCCTCCTTTTTAACTATACACCTTTGTAAATATCAAGAGGACTTTTGGGTGAAGGGTTAGGCTTGGGTTAAAGGTAGGTGGTTGGGTTAGTGGTTAGTAAAAGGGCGAAAGGCGTAAAAAGCGTCGGTTTTTGTAAGACTTTCTATTTTTGTAATTTTTTATTTTGATGAAGCTTATTATTCAAACAAAGTTATTTTTGATAAACTTGTTTGTTTATTTTTTTTTTGCTTCATCCTCATAAATTTTTTTTTTTTAAGTCATAAGAAAAACCGAGCTTGTTACTAAAACAAAAGGGTTAAAAATAAAAAAGGTTTAGGTGGGTAAAAGGGTGTTTGTTTTTGGGTTAAGAAATGAAAATGTTTTAGGTTCAAAGGGGTTAACTAGGGGGATTTTGGGGGGGTGGTAAAAAAAACAGAAAAATAATGGTGTAGAAATAAAAAGGTTTAGTCATAATGCCTCTGTCATTTACTTACTCGGGTTTAAGTTGGTAAGGACCGGGAATGTATCGTCGTGGCAAGTTCTAAAGTCGTAAGAACCAAACGGCTATTCACACAAGAAACGAAAAATGAGCATTTAGTTTAAAGATATGTATTGTATGCTCAATAAAGGCTCAAAACTCACTTTTTGTGGGAATGGGTTTTTATGTGATCAAGTATATATAATCAAATTTTAATTAAACTTGTCATGCTGTTTCATATTTTTCTTATGTTGGTTCTTTTTATCACGACGCTATCGGTTGTAAATTTGTAAAAATATAACCTTTTTTTATAACTTGAAATTCCCAAATTAAACCTAGACAAGTAAAGAAAATGAAAGATTTTTGAAAATATTTGGGGTGATTAGCGGTTCCAATAGAGTTTTGTGTAAGGCTTGTAATTAGGACTTGCAAGATTCAAGGTTTTAGCATCCCCCCCCCCCCCCCACACTTAAATTACACATTGTCCTCAATGTGTCCCAAAAATAAGTTTTTAGGTTGATTGAATGTGTAAAAAGGTGTGAGAAAGCAAATATTTATGTTACTGGCCATCTGGACACGGCCCCGTGGTGTCCGGGCACGGCCCCGTGTTCAGATCGCAAGTAACAAATTGAGTAAAAAGAAACAGAAGCCTGGGCACAGGTGCGTGTTCATTGTGCACGCCCCGTGTCCAATTACCTGAACTGGGCATTTTCTGCAGACGCCTGGGCCGTGCTGAACTTGCTGTTATGAAGAAAAATTTGTCGGGTGGCCCTGTTTTTGTGCATGGGGTGCTGGTTCAAGTTTCCCTTGGTATCCTTCACCATCCCGAGTGTGTTTTATTCATTACAACCTCATCAAAACACCGATTTAACTAAAACAGTCATTCCATTAAATAGAGAAAATTACATAATAGTCCTAACAAAGTTTAAATTCTAGATAAATAGGTCAAGAAGCACAAGAAGTCTAAACCAAGGAGTTCGAGCCTAAAGTTTATTCTATTAGCAAAATTTCCGAAAAGATAATTCTCTCGGTTGGATGCGGCTCGAAGAACTTCTTCCTCCGGTTATGGGTCCCTTACACGTCGGCGAGCCATTCCTCTATCTCCATTGGGAGAACAAAGACGGGCTCATTGGCATTGGTTTGAGGGGGTGCAACATCCACCGGGACTTCTTGTAGATCTTCAAGAGGATATTCAGCTGGAATGTAATCCCATCCGGTAGGATTGTTGACTCCAAGTGCTAGGTTCCAATCCTCTTGAGGGAGGATTGGTTCCATGGGAGGTGTCACAAGAATGTTCAACCTCTGGTGCAAGAGGTTGATTTCTTGAAAACTGATTTCCAACCCCACCGTAAGATCATTTATACGGTCTATTAGGACCTCCTCTAACGATGTCATCTCATCAATAGCCTCACGTAATGCCATCACGTAGCGTACGAGAGTTGCTTCAATTGGCGACCTTCTTTCCCTTCGACTGTTTCTGGAGTGCGCAGAAGAGGTTCCACTGTTTTGGCTTGACATACTACGAAAATAAACGGAAAGAGTTTATTTTAATGAAATAGTAACCTCGACACGGCCCCGTGCTCAATGAGCATGGCCCCGTGTTCACCTTTCTGCAGATTTTTGGAACAAGGAATCTCGGAGTTTTAAATTATTTTTTTAATTTTTAATGTTGGTGCATGCGTCTGTCGACTTCGTCTTGTATCGATTCTTGCATTACACATGGCACGAAGATTGAGAAATCATGCAAAAAGCTGATTCCGCTTGAAGCATGTGATTTCGCTTGAAGGGTTATCATGTGATTCCGCTTGGAATTACATAGTGATTTCGCTTGAATGTTTATTTCTCTTGTAATGAGGTTTCGCTTGGAGCTGTTTCAAGCGAAATCAGAAACTTATAAATAGGTGATAGGTCTGTTCATTTGGCGCGGAATCAGAGAAGAGTGTTTCCGACGGCGAAGCTCTGTCGAAGTGTCGTCTTGCTGTAAAACTGTTCAGGATCAATATAAACAACAATTAAAGTGATATCTAGCTGAATTCAACTCATTATGTCTGTTTCCGCCTTTCATTTTGAGTAGAACGCCTCTGATCGACTCGTTTTGGGTCCAACAACGATCCTACAAGTGGTATCAGAGCTCAGGAGGAGGAGTTCTGCAGATTTCAGCTTGATTTCATCTCATTTTCTTACTTCTACACCTTCTTTTATCAATTGAACGAGTTTTAACGGTTAAAATGGCCTGAATTTTTCACAACATAAGCGAAATACTGTTTTAATAAACCCTTGAGAAAATCAGATCAAAATTCGGACTATTTCTGATATAAATGGACTAAAAACCTTATTCCGCTTGAAAGTTATATATGTTTTCGCTTGAAAAGTTATAGTAATTTCAAGTGAAATAAGTGATTTCGCTTGAAATACATCTGATTTCGCTTGAGAAGGTAGTTCCGCTTGAAAATCACTTAATTTCGCTTGAAAGTGCTGATTCAGCTTGAAATCTGATTTCACTTGAAATCTGATTTCGCTTGAAAAAGTTGATTCTGTTTGAAGGTATTTCACTTGAAACCTTAATTTCGCTTGAGAAGGTGTTGTGCAGGTAATCTCGCTTGAAAGTGTCTGTTTGTGAAACGTGTTACTAAATCACGGAAGAAGAGTTTTATAACGCGTTTGCTACATCCCCGACTAGTCCAGCTGCTATTACTCAAAACATGAACATGGAAAATGAGACCGGAACCTTACAAAAACCCCCGAAGCTAATAAGTATTAAAGAGTATTACGGTTGGAAAGATCGGTTTGAAAACTGGGTTCAAGCAAACCATTTGAGATCTTGGGAGTGTATTTTGAAGAAGTATGTTCTACCACGTACTGACCTGCAAGTTGAGAAAGAAATTTCTGAATTCACTGATAAAGAACGAGACATGTACAGAGCTGAAAAAATGATGATTAGTCTACTTCAGCAAGCCATTAAAGAAGACATCTTTGTATTGCTTCAACATGCCAAAACTTCAAAATCAATTTGGGAAGCTCTTAAAATCAAGTTTGAGGGTAGTGATAAGATGATCAAAAGTAAAAAGGCATATCATAAGAAAGAATTTAATCTGTTCACAAGTTTGCCAGGGGAAGATACAAAGAAGTTGATTGAAAGATACTGCCACTTAGTGCGTTCTATGTCGTTGCTAAGCATAACCAAAGAACGAGAAGAATGGGTCGACAAATTAGCTGATGCTTTACCTCAGAAAGAATGGGGTACATTTTTTATGATCTTAAAGAACACCGGAGTATATGATGGTTTGACGATTTCTCAGTTCATCGAGAAGATTGAGGGTCAAGATCTTGAACAGCAAAAGATTGCAAGGATGAATAATCCGAGTAATCAACAAGATGTGAAAATGTATTACAAAGGAAATGTTCATGAGGTTGAAAAGAGTCCGAAAATTCAAACTGCTGTTAGTGCTGGAAACTCATCTGGAACTGTTGAACAAAGTCCAAATAGCAGCAGTGGATTTTCTTCATATCCAAGTGTTGATTCAAAGAATTTACCTTCAAGCTTTCATTCTCAAAGTTCAAAAAGTGGAAATGGTTGTGTAATACAGTGCAACATTGCATTGAATCTTCCAGATGGTCAACGTTTTTCTAAAGAAATTGCAAAAGATCACATGGCGTTACTTGCAACGGTGCTACAATCCTATGAAGGTTTGGTTGCAGGAAGGATCGGAAATCCTATGCTGACAAAAGAGGATTACGATCAGATAGACGCTGAAGAAATGGAGCTCATGGACATCAAATGGTGTCTAGCTAGTGTCTTGAGGAGAGCAAAAAAGTTTAAAATGATAACAGGAAGAAATGATTTCTTGGATGCACATGTTTCTACTTTGGGTTTTGATAAATCTAAAGTTACTTGTTTTCGATGCAGGGAGAAAGGTCATTTCAAAAGAGAATGCAAAAATCAGGAAGCGAGTGGAGCAAAGAATCCATTTGGAAAAGATGACTACTATCGGAAAGCCATATATCAACAAGTTGCTCATCAACCATATCAACAAAAAGAAACACAAACTGCTCATGGGAAGATGATTGAAGATGCAAATAAGAAAGCTTATTATGGTATCATTAATCAAGACGATGAGAAAATGGCTCCAGGTTTCAGTTGGGAAAAATATATATCAGTTGATAGTAAAGCATGTTTAATATACCAAGATGATGAAAAGTTACCTGAAGGGTTCAGCTGGGATAATTTTGTGGATGAGAATGGGAAGTTTAAAGCTTTCATTGCAAAGATAGTTCAAGAACCAAATTTGTTTACAGAATGGATGAAAGCGATTGGTGTTCATGAGAAGAATCAAGAAGAAGAATCTGTTTCATCCGATGAAAGCTCAGAAGAAGCAACTGTTGTTGATCAAACACCATCTGATTCTAGTTCTTCAGATGAGAGTTCTGAGAAGAAAATAGATTTTGATCAATCACCAACTGATGACAGTGGTGATGATGAGGAAGAAAGACATATTAATTTTGCAAAAACTCATCTATCTCCTGAAAGTTTTCAATTCTATTTTGCGGATCACCTGGAGAAGCTGAAGGAGAGACGTGCTACAAAAGAACAAAAGAAAATGAAGAGTGAAAGTGTTGATAAAAAAGAAGAGACTGTTCAAAAGGAAGAAGTTAAAGCTGAAAAGGTGATTGAAACTGAACCAGTGATTGAGGTTGAGAAGGTCATTGAAGTAGAAAAGATTGTAGAAGTCATCAAGCCTTGCTCAAAGTGTTTAGAATCTTGCAAGCAATGTGCAGAAAAAGATGAGAAATTGGTTGAGCTTGAAAAGATGAAAGAACAATTGTTGTTCAATCTCAATTACGTGAAAGAGTCATACGATGTGCTAAACAGAACAGTAACTGGTCTACAAAAGACTAATTCAGAAAGAGAAGATGCACTGACTATGATGAATGCTGTGATGATGACAAAGCAGAAGGTGATTAATCATTACATTGAAGAATGTGCAAAGTTGCATCGGGAGTTGGAAAATGAAAAGATAGAGAATGAGAGAATTAGACGTTTATTACAGAGTTATTCTAGTTCTGATTATCTTATTGATCGAATTTATCCAACTGTTGCAGGTTTTGAAGCATTTAAAGATGATGAGAAGCCAAAGAAGAAGGATACTGGTAAGAAACAGAGTGTTAGTTATAACAAGTGTCAGCCTCCAATTTGGGAAGGGTATTCTCCTAGAAAACCGAATGAGGAGCAAGTTGAAAAAGCAGTCAATATAAAGTTAAAGTCCGATATAACCGATGAATTACCAGAAAACATTGATGTCGTTTTTACATCGTCTGACACTGATCATGAGTCCGAGTTAATAAAAAAGGTGGTCGATCAGGTGTTGGATACAGATGAGGAGTCGGAGTTAAAGTCTAAGACTAAGTCCGAATCTGGGTGTTCAAGTTCGTTCGTCAAAAGTCCGAGTTCGTCGGTCAACAGTTCAAAGTCGTCGGTTAAACGGGTTTACAATAAAGAATTCCTGTTATCAAAATCTAATTTGAATGACGAAGCAATCAAAGTGGCATATACATTGATTGATTCAGACAAATTATATTCTGATGAGGAATTTCCAATAAGAAGTGTTAATTTTGGAAAGATCAAAAAGGTTTTCAAACTAACAGAAATCAATATTTCTGAAATAAAAGATGTAAATCTTACTGAAAAACCTAAAAAGTACATTTCAAGAGTTCAACAACGTTTAAACAAGAAAAAAGGTTACGGTTCTAGTTCTGGTTCTGGTTTTCAAAAGAAACCAAATCATAACGGTAATTTCAAAAAGAAAGGTTTAGGATTTATTCCACCAGAAAATTATAAAAATGAAAAATATGTTCGAGATTTTAAATAAAAAATGATATTTGTTTCAGGGATAAATTCGGAAGAAGAAGCAAAAAGCCCATTCTGGAAGCAATCAAACAGAGAATTCCTTGCTAAAAAGCAAGAGAATGTGAAGAATGGAGCTAATCAAAGAAAGGAGACAAGAACCTGTTACAAATGCAATAAAGCTGGTCATATTGCATGGAATTGTTCTCAAGCAACAAAAACAAAACAGGGAGTTTCTGAAAAACTTAAAGAGAAAGTTGTTGAGAAAAATGAACCACCAACGGAAAAATTCAAATTTTTTGAAAATTAAAGATATTAAGTTGGTGAGTGTTCAAAGACACATTTTTATCAAAAGAGAGCTAAACATGACAACCAAGTGTGGGTTGTTAAGAAGTTTTATGAGAAACTTGGCGATGAATCTGATTCCACAAAATCAGAGAAGCCACAAATTGAGATAAAACCGGAAACATCAGTACCTCCAATGGATGATGTTCACTTTCCACCATTGAGGGCTGAAAATTTTAAATCAAAAGTTGGAAAAATTGAGATCTCGAATCAGTTCTATTATGAGAAGAAAGAATTTGATGTTGAGGAAGCTTTTAATGAAAATGTTAAAAAGATTTTTGGGAAAATGGTTGAGAGTAAAGTGCGAGGGGTAAAAGAGTTTTATGAAACAAAGAAAGCAACTTACATCCCAAGTGCAGGTGAGGAAGAAATATCCAAGTTTGGTGAGGCTTGGATGGCAGTCTTTCACAAGTAAAATTCCTGACTTGCCGAAGCTCCCAGGTTGGTAAGTGTGGAGCAGGAATCGGCATCATTCTTGAAAGGTTTGGTTGGTAAATTTGCAGGTGATATCTTTATATTGTTATATGTTGATTTACAAGTGGTTTTGATTAGTGAGTGAACCTGCTAGTGGTTGAAGAGGTTTTCACTTACAAATGGTTAATCAAGGACATTAAGTTGTACTTGTTTTTCCTGCAAACGAATATAAGGGGTTCATTACATTGAAAAGAGGAAAGAAATAAATTGATGATCTTACCCCTAACCTACAAGTGGTTTAAAATCAACGAAACTTATTTTCCGGAAAAATCATTTTGGTTAAAACAAACTTAAGTGTTTTGAAATCATAATGAGAAAATAGTTTGTTGAAAGGGGGAGTTCTGATTGTTTATGCCAAGTGGATGGCGATTTGAAGCAATTTGATATCAGTTGTCAATTTACTTGTACTGTTTGTTTTCAAATTTCCTTAAATGTGTTTGCATTTTAGGGGGAGTAGAAATTTCAGAAAATCCAAAAACATTAGAAAATTTGAAAAAGACAAAAACATGATAAAATCAAAAATGAGTTTTTGGTGTCAAAGAAGAGGAAATGGTAGTACATCAGTTGACAGTTACAGTATGCTAAAGAAATGTAATGTTTAAAAAGGCATTAAACGGTCTCACTGATGATATGCCGATAGGTTTTTACACATTTAGTAAGCTTTTTCGGGATATAAACTTAAACTCAAACTTGCTTATTTTGTGGGGAACACTACTTGAATATATGGGTAACCCCCGAAATCTTGTTTGAAAGGTCCCTCTTTCTGAGATACTAGGTATTTATACTCAGTGATATCTGGGGTATTATCCCGGGACTTATGATTTTGCGGAAGCAATGGCCTAGTCCCCGGAGAATACTTTATGCTTGCTTGAAATATAGCGCCGCCCTCAGCATAAAATGATGGGACAATGAAATTGCTAATCAATGCTGTTGTAAAAAAGATCCTCTAAAGGGGACCCACCAAAAGTCGAAGCCGTCATCTCTCTGCTGAACGGAAGTTCTGACCTGAGCTCTCACGGTTCTTCGCAATTAACCCCTTACAGATATCATATGTGGTATAATCACCTGTAAGACTAAATATTGGGATCTGGATACGGGAGTATATTCAAGAGGTGGGACACATGAATGAGTTTAAGTTCTTAAAACACCTAATTCATATCCTGAATCTGTTGAAATTTGTGTGAAAATTTAAGTGGATCAGTATATCGGTAATCTAAGTGAATTGTTTAATTCTTAATGTGTAACTAAGCTCAACGGTACTTGTGATTTGTCAAAATCTGATATGATCCTCTTACACAAACTCACAAAAATAGTGTCTAGTGTCTGTAAATATTTCTTTTCTGCATTTCATTTCATTTAAAAATCCAAAAAGATTTTTAGTGTGTTTTAGCATAAATTTTGAAAAATCCAAAAAGATTTTCGAAAACTGATGTTGGAGAGCTGATTTTCAAAATTCCAAGTGCTGAACATGATAAACTGGTTTGGGAGTGTGTGTTTAAATAGAAATTTTTTGAATTTTTGTCTACAAGTGGTTATCCGTAGCTTTTATAACGATAAATCATTCTGGAAAGATACCTGCTTGTAGTTTATAAATTTATCAAATGTTAAATTTGTGAAATTTATTGTGAGGTAGAGATTGTGCAGGTTAATTAATTCTGAGTGATAAAGAGCCAGGTTCCGATACCTAAGGACTCTGTGATTTCAACAAGCCAGGCTGCGTTCCCAACATATAGAAAGGGGGAGTATGAAGACATCCAAGTAGATAAGTTTGTTCGAGGGGAGTATGTTGGTGCTGGAAAAGAGTTCGAGCAGACTGATAAAGACTGAAGACCTTGAAGACTCGACACTTAAGACTCATCAACATTCGAGGGGGAGTCTGTTGGTGCATGCGTCTGTCGACTTCGTCTTGTATCGAGTCTTGCATTACACATGGCACGAAGATTGAGAAATCATGCAAAAAGCTGATTCCGCTTGAAGCATGTGATTTAGCTTGAAGGGTTATCATGTGATTCCGGTTGGAATTACATAGTGATTTCGCTTGAATGTTTATTTCGCTTGTAATGAGGTTTCGCTTGGAGCTGTTTCAAGCGAAATCAGAAACTTATAAATAGGTGATAGGTCTGTTCATTTGGAGCGGAATCAGAGAAGAGTGTTTCTGACGGCGAAGCTCTGTCGAAGTGTCGTCTTGCTGTAAAATTGTTCAGGATCAATATCAACGACAATTAAAGTGATATCTAGCTGAATTCAACTCATTATGTTTGTTTCCGCCTTTCATTTTGAGTAGAACGCCTCTAATCGACTCGTTTTGGGTCCAACAACGATCCTACATTTAAAGCATTTTTGGGCAGAAATAACTTAAAACAATGTTGCAAAACTTAGTTTTACAAGATTCCTTGAACAAAAACCTAACAAACATCATAATAAAGCATGAAACCATGGTAATCTCAAGCTCTAATGGAGGTGTTGAGGTAAAAGAAATGGAGAAGAAGGTAATTGACAAAAGAGGAAAGGACAAGAAGGTTGTTGAGAAGCTTCTTTTAAAAAATACCTGGGATGGTATGTGAGAAGATTCCCTCAAATCTCTGTCCCTGGAATGGTCCAAATGTGCAGGATCCTTGGCTGCATTTATAGAAAATGATAGCATGCCGGACACGGCCCCGTGTTGGCTGGACACGGCCCGTGTGCAGGCAAGGTCCTGACACAGTTTGTCCGTATTCTGACAAAAAGTCAGAAAGGAATCTTTCGGTTGACACGGGGGCGTGTTGACCTGGACACGGCCCCGTGTCTAGAGGCTGTTTATGAAGTTTCGTCTATTTCTAAGGAATTCATCTGGATCGGGTGGTTCCTTACTGGATGGAACAACCCCAAAGTGCCTAAGATACCTTAATTGCTCTAGATTAAGACAGGAACGCAAGAGGTTGTCGGTGAGGGTGATTCCTATGCTAAATGTAGGTGGACAAGTCCAACCCTTTCCCGGGCTCTTGTTAAAGAAGGTGTATGCCGAATCGCTCAGGTCTATGTATGCACCGAACGAAGTCGATGGAAAGTCCTTCACGTCACAATCGACACAGGGACGACTATTGTCCACGTCTTCGCTAGAGTTAGAGGTAATATCGGGAACAACGAAGTTGTTTTTATTCGAATGTGATCCCAACAATTCTTCATGGGTATCGTCTTGAGATGAATCATTGAAATCCATCTTAAGTTCTTTTAACCAATTAAGAATTAGATCTTCCAATTGAAATAGTTCATCAAGAAGCATTTCTCCTAGAAGATCCGGTTGAGAGCATTCGAGGGAGAGATAGGGATTATTTTTACTTTCGCCCCTCTTAAGGCTACAGGAAAACAATGGGTCTATATAATGGGGCTTATAATTTAGAAAATAACATTCTAATTCTTTATGGGAGCCGCCACATATTTGACACCACGTACCATAAGAGTGCCGAAAGTAAAAAATATCAGTATCTCTCATGTTTGTGTCAGAAATTACCAACCGTCGGGATCTTACGGTTCTGTTTTCAGTAACTGAAACTTGGGCACGGGGCGTGTTGAGTGGGCACGTCCCCGTGTTCAGCTTACTGTCTGACTTAAAACAGGATTGCCAGTTTTAAAGATTGGGCACGGGGCGTGTTCAGCGGGCACGGCCCGTGCTGAGCTCTGCAGAAGCTGAAAAATTAAGAAAATCCTAAAAAAACAGAAAAATTAGAAAAAACGATTAGGCCGTTGATTCCTAACTTTCTTAAAATCCTTGTGTCCCCGACAGCGGCGCCAAAAACTTGATGTGCGTGAGTGTCGTAGGTTTTTAATGTATATTTTAAGCCCTTTTACACTTTTTAGCCAAGTTTTAAATTTATAAAACACGATATTTACTAACACTAAACACACATATGGGCAAGTGCACCCATCGTGAGCGTAGTATAGTGTTGGTAAGATACCAAGGTCGTCCAAGGACACAAGAGCTTTTAATACCGGTTTATCCTCAACGTCTAATCAAATCAAAAGTTTGGAAAAAGGTTTTTAAACAAGAAAAATAAAACTAACTAAAATGCTGAAAAATAAAATAAAAATAAAAACAGATAGACAAGATGAATCACTTGGATCTGACTCGTGTTTAGTGTAACCTTTGATTATTTCCGCACTTTTGCACTTTTTAAGAGATTATCTTAGTTATTGTAGTAGGCCCCTCTTTTGAAGGTGACGTTACCCTCAACCCAGTAGTTTGAGTCAGCAAGTATACAATCCTAAAGGGTCGGATTATTGAAAGATAATTAATTATTAAGTTATTAATGCGTAATATGGTAGGCCCCTCTTTTGAAGGTGACGTTACCCTCGGCTAAGTAGTCTGAGTCAGCAGGGATACAGTCCTAAGTAGCCGGGTTAAAGTTTTAATAGTAGCTTACATATGAGGGGATCAAAGAGTTTGGACCCCCGCCATCCAATACCAGTGGGTATTGAAGGAGGTCCTACTAAATTTGACCCAGGTCCTTGCAGGATCTATACACTGAACAAGGCAAGACTCTTACCAAACCATTCCCTTAAGCCCCGACCAGGTAGCCAACATACCTCCATATAGACCGTGGAGATATGAATGGTGAAAATCTTTTATTTTATATAGACAGTAAAATAATGCCAAGACACCACGGACAAACGATAAAGAAGAATCACCTTCAACATAAGAAACTAGTTATTAAAGTCATTAATACATAACCAAATAAAAGGTGCGAAAAGATTAAAAATAAAAAGTATTACAATAGACACTTGTCTTCACCAAGTGATGCAAGGGAGTTAGCCAAACAAGGCCTTTGATTGTCAAGAACTCTTACGATCAATCTTGGATCCCGAGACGACTCACACACTCTAGGATGGATAATGGTGGTGGATGATGGTGTTGTGATGGTGGTGGGTGGTGGGAGAAGTGTGAGAGAGGTGGTGTGCCAAGGGATGGTTTGCAAATGAGCCAAGCATCCCTATTTATAGCCTGAACAGACGCTCGGGTACGGCCCCGTGTCCATTGGGCACACCTTCCTTCTATTTCTTCATTAATTGCATCTTGTCTGCATTACTTGACCACGCCCCCGTATCCCCTGGGCACGACCCCGTGTGCAGAAGTGTATCTGTACTATCAAGATTTCCCCAGATTCTGCGAATCTTAGAGTTGACCACGGCCCCGTGTCCGGTGGGCACGCCCCCGTGGTGGGTGATAGAAGCTTCTACAGCTTTGTCCTTTCTGCAAACACTTGGGCACGCCCTCATGTTCACTGAGCACGGGGCGTGTTCAGCCTTCTGTTCTCTTGTTTTTGCTTGGGAAGATGCTGTCGGGGGGTCGGGCATGCCACGTTTGATCCTTTTCTTATATTTATGTTAGATTTAGCTGCCTTTTTGCTTCTTTTGTTCATTTGAGCTCATTTAATCCTGAAAATACAAAAGGAAGACAAAAACATACTTTTTCCAACATTAGTACTAAAAAGGGTTAGTTTTATGCCACATTTGATGTAATTTATATGTTGCATTTTGCACACATCAGCTGTGGAGGTGAAGCCACGTCCTACAGCGGCGTCAGTCTGTTGCTTACGTATGGGCTGACTGGCGACTGTCATTGGTGCCACTTGCTCTGTGGTGTCAGTCCCACTTGCCTCGTGGGCAGGATTCGGTGTCGCGCCGCATCGCTGCCTGCGGTAACTGCTGTTGTTTCCGCGTTCTCACTCTGGCGAAGACTGCGGGATGCGGTGCCAAGCCGCATCTCCACTTGTGGTGACTGTTACTGTTGTCCAGATCCCTGTCGTTATGAAAATGTTCATAGGATGCGGTGCAAGGCCGCATCGCTATGTGTACACCCATTTTCATACACATGGTAAGTATTCTCATCTCTTGACCGATTGGATTCGACCGCTGTGTTCGCGCGTGCCCGCACGGACACAGATAAGTTCTTACTGGTGGGGGTTTTTGACAAGGGTAATGGTCACTCGCAGCCATGCTGGTGCGAGATCTGGGACCATACACCTTCATTTGGTAAAGTGGTGTTTTTTTTCATTCATTCAAGGAATGGAAAGAATCATATTGTTACTACCACCACTACCACCAACACCACCACCACCACCACCACCACCACACCACGACCACTACTACTACTACTATTGAGACAATTATATTTTTTTCGTTTTTAATAAACTGTGTTTCGTTACTTCATCTTTTTTTTTGTGTATCAAACTGTACAAAGTAATAATTCATTCTATTTAAATATGAGTAACCAAACATCACAATGGAATTGAGTGATCCATTTTATTCCATTGTCCATTCAATTAATTTGTTTATTTCATTCTCTCATTCATTCCATTAACTAATACCAAACAGACCCTTAATATACATAGGTTTTTAAGAAACTAATTTTTATAGCAAGTTTATTAAAAAAGGGTTCATTCTGATATTTATAAAAATAAATAAGTTATGTTAGAGACCCAATAAATCCTCTCCCCAGCCCAGTTGGTCCCATGTGGTTGGGCTTGTGTCTTCCTTTGGGAGGTCACAGGTTCGAAACCCGGCTGCGGCAATTCGGGGGGAGGACGTCCCAATGATGGATCGTTCCTACCGAGGCATGGTGCGGTCTTGAGGGCAACCCGGTTTTACCCAGCTGTTACCCCAGCGAGTCTCTCGTGTGGGGGCAGTATGGTTTCCGGGCGAAGGTCAGCTTGCGCAACGGCCGGGGCCCGATCGAACATCGCGTCCGGAAGAGCGGGGCTGACGGGGGATTGTCATCGACATGAACCCGGTGACCGATAGGTCCTGTACATAGAAAGTCACCCTTCAAAAAAAATGTTAGAGACCCAATACAATGATTAAACTAAGGTAGTGTTTGGAATGGAGGAATGATAGGTGGAATGGAATGAGTGATTACGAGGGAATGAAGAAAAGAGTGTTTGGTTGGTCAATGTAATGGAATCACCCATTCCAAAAGGCATTCCATTCCCTCAAAATCATTCCTTCCACCCCCCATGTTTTTTTTCCATTCCATCCCCTCTTGCACCATTCATCAACAACGCCACAACCCACGACCTTCGCCACAACCCACAACCACCACCATCCACCACCGACGCCATCACCGCCAACCGCCACCACCTCACCCCGACAGCCACCGCCGCCTACGCCACCCACTCTTCACCGTTATCACCCACAGCTGCGACCAACCGCCAAACCGCCGGCGCCGCCCACCTCCAACCGTCGCCGCCGCCACCAACCGCCACCTTTGCTGCCACCCACCACCAACGGCCAACTTGTCGCCGCCGCCACTCGTCGTCACCGCCGCACCGCCACTTGCCGCCACCACCACCACCCATCGCCGCCGCCGACACTCACCACCGCCACCTATAACCACCCACAATCACTACCACCGACCACCACCACCACTCACCGCTAATTTTATTACTCCGTTTTTCTTGCCTACCGAATAATACACAATAATAGTTCATTTCATTCACATGGTAACCAAACAAGACATAGAATGGTAATGATCCATTGCATTCCCTCGTCCATTCCATTACCTCGTCCATTCCATTCCTTCGTCCATTCCATTACCACATACCAAACAGACCCTAATAGTTATTTAATAAAGGTAAACAATTAAATCAATGAGATTAGAAGTAAGAAACAATTAAATCATCAAAACACTATTTTAGTAAAAAAAATTTCAAGAACACCATATTAGTAAATATTTTTTCCACTAACACCGCTTTAAGAAAAATAAAAACTCTTCTTCCTTTATTTAATTATTCATTTGTTCAAACATATATATTGTATTGGGGAATTGGGTTGTAATAATCTCAACTAGAGGTCATTGGCCATTAACAATCTCAACTTTGAATATTCCCTCTACTAGTCCCACCTTTCACCTATTTTTCCTACACCGGTCCCCCGTTAAAATAAACTTAACGGAGTTAAGCTTTTTTCCAAATTACAAACATATTTTTAGGGCTTTTGATCAGAACGACGATACAAGTTCATTGATTTAAAACTTACCTCGAAATTGTGCTCCAAATGACTTGATTTTTGTTAATTGGAAATTTAAACACCCGAATTGAAGCGTCGTTTTCATCGTTTGGAGCACCGTTTCGAGGTAAGTTTTACATCAATGGACTCGTATCGTCATTCTCATCAAAAGCAGTAAAAAAACTGTTTGTAATTTCGAAAAAAAAACATAACTCCGTTTAGTTTTTTTTAACGGGAGACCGGTGTAGGAAAAATAGATAAAAGATGAGACTGATGGGGGAAATATTTAAAGATGAGACTCTCAATAGCTAATGGCCTCTAATTAAAATTATTATAGGCCAAGTTCCCTGTTGTATTGAAAGTGACGACAAAGCTACATCATATCATATGACGCGCAATATAAAATGTTTTAAATGTGAACCTGCCAATGGGTCCATGACACATGGATGAATGCAGTCCTGCAAACGATTATAGACCCCATGGAATGATGAAACTTTATTTTTTTTTTGAACGGCGATATTTCTACAACAGGCGATAGAGATCGCACCTACCCTATAACTCGGGTAGGCCCCTCCGCCCCACTCCGGCATCCAAGGCTATGTTGTCTTAACCGGGCCCACGCTTGGTGCATCAGAGTTTGGCTAAGGCGTTCCCCGAGAAAATTTCCAGCCCACTGCCCACCCGATTAACCGGGAGCGTGTAGTTGCACCCTCCACAAGAGTCGGGGACTCTCTGGAGTAAATGCACTGTAATAGAAAACTCGGGGTGGCTCCCGGGTTTTGTGGAGCGTGTAGTTGCACCCTCCACAAGAGTCGGGGACTCTCTGGAGTAAATGCACTGTAATGATGAAACTTTATTAACGGACTTTTTGTGAGGATTGAAATATAGTAACATTAAAAATTTTAGGAACAAAGTATAAATCATGATTAAAATTTTAGGAACAAAAGTATAAATGATGATTAACTGTATAGATAGTCCATATGTTTAGTTAAAAACTAATACTTTCGCGATATAAACTTCAAAAGTTGCATGTTTGAGGTTGGTTTGTAACATTTTTGTGTTCTAATGCTAACTTTTGTTAAGATATTTGATTTTTGTATAAAATAAGTATTTTACCCTTGTAAAAATATAATAAAGTCTCTGAAATCTTCTAATGATATAGACTATTTATGTCATTTAGTTAAAATAAAAATAAAAAGCACCAAACCCCCTTGTCCCCCACCCATTTAATTTGTCATTGTCTTCATTGGAGGTCTGTCACCTTTGCAACGCCGATTACGGTTGTAGTCAGCGGGCGTAGGCATGAGGCGGAGACGAACAATGGCGATCTGGAATTTATAATTGCTAGCAACATTAAGAAGTTCTTCACGTTCTTTGGGTCGCTTTCGTTCTTGCCATCATTGATTTTGAGGCAGGCAATCCATTTATACGAGGTTAGATGCATATCATTTCTTTACAATGACCGAAATTTGAGTTCTGTTCATTGTTGTGTGTTTGATTCAATAAATGTTTGAATCTCGTGGATATTTAGTTACTTTGTTTAACCATATGAATTAGGATATATCTATATAGTTGGGTATTGTTTTAAGTTATACAAGTAATGTTGCTTTTAGGATGCAATTTACGTAAATGATCATCTTGCAATTGCAATATAATAAGGCCTATGAGTAGGCTACACTCCAAGAAAATTAGAGAACAAGAAGAGATTGATATGGGGCAATTTTCTGATGCATATCTCATGCAAGTTACAAAATATAAATATGCTAACAACTACATATCATGGATCCACGTTCATTATCATGCGAATATGCCATGACTACCCACAATATGCAATACTAAAATAAACGTGCAGACTAAATTACTCATGCAACATATAATAAACATGTGACTAATAAAACTCCTTCTTTTTCACGCCCCTTGCTTTCGGCCTAATCCATGAACCTGGTCGGTTTCTTGCGGAGCCTGTTGGGTTGTGTACTGGGCACAGATGATGCTTGACCCGTATCACAATAGCTATAATAGTATAAATGATATTGATAAATGACGTCAATTCCCCGTCGTCTTCTTGATTTGCCACTAGATTATAAACACGTGGTTTTAAACGGTGTTGTGAAGTATATGCATAAAAATTATAATGTTTTATTTATTCACTATAAAACTTATATATATATAATGTATAGAGTTATTAAATGCCTAGTTGGTCCCCTGTGGTTTGCAAATATAACACAGTTGGTCCTCGTGGTTTCATAATTACAAACTTAATTCCGATGGTTCGCAAAAATGTTCACAAGTGGTCCTTCGTAGCTAACGTCGTTAGATTTTCAGTTAAATACATGTAAAATTACTTATTTACCCTTAAAGACTAAAACAAAAAAATATAAAAATTCCTAAAAAAATATTAAACATACTTAGGCCCTACTTTTTCTTCTTCTTCACCGTCACCACCACAACCACAATGGAAAATTCCAACTAGTAGTTAAATTCTTCTAAAAAAAGCAAATCCATTTCTACGAAGTGCTACTACATATCAGGGCCGGCCCAATGCTTATCAAAACCTAGGCTCGGGGGCCTCCATTTAATATAAAAATGATATATAATATATAATTGTTTTAATTCTATAGATCAATTAACTTTGCTAGTGTAGTTGTACTAGTCCTGCCCTAGTCTTGTAAAGACCCTAGCTCGAATCTCATAAGCAAAATATTTTTTTTTCCTTTTGGCGCATCCTTCTGGTGACATTAAACGAAAGACTCATAGGCAATATATTGTTTTTCCTTTTGGTGCATCCTTCTAGTGACATTAAACGAAAGACTGAGATATATTAATTAAATAAAGTTGTGATACTGTAATTATTTCAAGTATTTTTATCAAATACAAAGCAAATTAAAAAATAAAATGGATTTATATTGTGTAAAAAATAGAAAATAGGGTATTAATGTCTAGGTATTTAAAAACCCGATTTTCTAATACCCGATCATACCAAAACACAGTTTGGTTCCCGAAATTGGGTATAGAAAAACCCGATTTTTGCATCTCTAATGTTAGTCAACAACGAAATTGGGCCTCCACTTTGTACTTTGCTTAGGACCTCCGAAAATGTAGGACCGGCTCTGCTACATATCACTATATCAGCACATGTACATGCACTAAAACAAAATAAAGGACCAAGACTTCAAACCAGCACTAATGGTGGCCACCTTGGATCTCAATCTTATTCTATTTTGCTCAACTAATGACACCCCTGTAAGTACATAATTCCTTACAATACATATGCATGCGCAAACAGTTGAATTATAACCATTTTACTTCTTGTGGTTAAGGTCAAGGAAGTCAGTTTCACCCATGACTACAACGAAGATGCTGAAAGAATTCTAGGATCTTTTTTATGAATCTTAGATGAATTTTAGGGAAAATTTGGGGTTTTTTTTTTTTAGATTGATGACAGAGAGATATGAACGAGATGGATTTGTAATTAGTTTATTTATATTTTTTGTTTTTTATACTAAGGATAGTTTGGTAATTTTATATAGAATTAACTTGAGAATTTAAAGACATTATCTGGTAAGGACCATCCATGTTATAAAATGCAACAATCATGCCTACTCATGAGTATTTTTGCAAATCATCGGAACCAAGTGTGTAATTATGAAACACGAGGATCTAACTCTTCAACATTTGCAAGCCACAGGAACCATCCAGGCATTTAATTTTAATGTATATTTTAATTCATAATAGTTGTTGTATAAATAAAATGCACACCATTCTTATAATATTAAAAAATGTATTTCGAAATGCCAATCGGTATCTTTTAACAAATTAACCGGTATACCCGATACCCGCAGGTATACCCGATACCTAACAGGTAATTACCCGAAAAATACCGACAGGTAATGGACCGTATGGGGCACGATTTTACAACCAGGTGTAGATATAGATTAGCAATACCTGGCCCAAACCCGGCCCATTGCATTCCCTACTCATAAGTAGAGGTGCACAAACCGGTTAATTTTAATAACCGGTTCGGTTAACCAGTTATACCGGTTAATTTGACTTTTTGACTTTAACCGGTTAATGCTTTAACCGGTTATTACTTTAACAGGTTATTTTTTTAACTGGTCCGGTTAATTACTTTAACCGGTTCGGTTAATTAACCGGTTATTTTCGGTTATTAACCGGTTTTTTTGCCTTTTTTTTTGAATTTTTCGGTTATTTTTTCGGTTAACCAGTCTATCGGTTAAAAAACCGGTTTAAAAAAATCGGTTAATAACCGGTTATTATACTAAACACTTATAACCGGTTACTAACCTACGGTTAAATAACCTATTGAACCGGTTATTCCTAAATCGGTTATTAACCGGTTACGGTTTCGGTTAATAACCGATTACGGTTAATTAACCGGTTATTTTATGCACCTCTACTCATAAGTGAGTTTTAGTATCCTAGGAAAGACTAACATTTAGCTTTTTAGTTCTTTTTCTCGTTTCTCCTTATACACTCTCGAAAATTACATATATCCTTTTATTTTCAATCCTAACTACACAAATATATATATATATATATATATATAGGGCCGCTAAAATGAAAGCCAACCCTAATTAAGAGAATCATGAGAACCACATTCTAACTATTAAATCTTCAATATGGATGGATGAGATTAAAAGTAATTAAAACTAATATAAAATTCTTTTTCTCTTATTATGTTTTTAGTATTTTAATGTAAAGGATATTTAAGTAAATTTGCTTTTTTGTCTTATTATATTTATTGTTTTTTATTACCTTTTTGTCTTATTACATTAAATATTTTTTTATTAAAAATCAGATTTTTTTTATTAAACAACATTTTTGAAATCAGATTTTTTGATAATTTTTTTTCAAGATTTGTTTAAAAAAAACGTTTTTAAGAGCCGTTTTTTTACGCCCCGTTTTTTACGCGCGTTTTTTTACGGCTCGTTTTACGCCCTATTTTTACGCTCCATTTTTTTCGCGCCGTTTCTGCAACCGGTTTTTTACGAGCCGTTTTTTTCGCCAGGTTCTACTCGCCATTTTTTACCACGCCGTTTTTCACGTCCCGTTTTTACGCCACGTATTCACACCCCTTATTTACACGTCGTTTTATCACCCGGTTTTTTTACGAGCCATTTTTTACACCCCGTTGTTACGCGCTATTTTTTACGTGTCGTTTTTTTACGTTTTACGTTAAAAGGTTTACATTTTACGTTAAAAAGTCTTACGTTTTACATTTTACATTAAAAGTTTACATTTTACGTTAAAAGTTTACGTTGTACGTTTTATAATTTACATAAAAAAGGTTTTACGTTTTACATTAAAAAGTTTTTACATAAAAGTTTACGTTTTACGTTTTAAGTTAAAAAGTTTATATTTTACGTTTTACGTTAAAAAGTTTTACGTTTTACGTTGTACGTTTTACAATTTACCTAAAAAAAGTTTTACGTATTACGTTTTTACACGAAAATGTTTTATGTTTTACGTTTTACAATTTGCGTAAGTTTTACGTATTATGTTTTACGTTTTACATAAAATCGTTTTACGTAAAATATACGTTTTTTGGCATCATCACCGCATAATCCAACAAATCAAACCCACATAATTGCAGTTATCACAAAATACCAAGAGAATCGAGAACACAAATCAACATAATCAAGAACACAAATCAACCCCCAATCCTTACGCACCGTTTTTTTTACGGACAGCTTTTCTTAAAGAAATAACTTTTAGGCATAAATTTTTTTTACGAAGCAATTTTTTTACAAAAAATACTTTTTATTACGGAAAACTCTTTTACGGAAAACAAAACATTTACGAAAACTTTTTTACGGGTTTAAACTTTTTTTTACGACAAATTTTTTACGGGTTTAAACTTTTTTACAAAAAACAGAATTGTTTTTTAAAACACACTTTTTTACGGTTGTAAAAAAACACTTTTTACAAAAGAACACTTTTTACAAAAAACACTTTTTACACAAAAAAACTTTTTTTTATAAAAAACACTTTTTTTTACAAAAAACTATTTTTTTACAAAAAAAAATTACAGTTGTAAAATAAACATTTTTTACAAAAAAAATTTACGGTTGTAAAAAAAGATTTTTTACAAAAAAAAAATTTATGGTTGTAAAAAAACATTTTTTACAAAAACTTTTTTACCGAAAACAAGAAAAATTTTACGCCAAAACATCTTTTTACGCGTCTAGGTTCAGACGAAACGACACGTTTGACCTGAACTCGAATCATCAATATCTAGGTTTATAACAATCATCAATATTTTTAACAACTATTTGTGATAATGAAGACAACTATCCATAACTAATTAACGCGTCTGCAAATCTTTTTATTACATTAAAAACTTAGAAAAAATCATACATTACATACCATTTGTGTAGATTTTCATTTTTCTAAAATCAAATCAAACGAAATCCCATTCTCCTGAAGTCGATCTTGAAGATCAAAAGGGCCAAAAACGATCCCAGGAGTCAAGACGCCTCCTTTAGGAAGATCTTGACGCTGTTTCAACACAATCAAAGCACACTGAAACAGAATGATGGGCGTTGTCATGTATCCAATCTCCGGCCCCATTACTCGCGTAATTATTTCTGTATCTGGTGGTGCACCTTCCTGAGAAGCAAGTTTGGCATCACTAAATCCATATCCCACAAACCACATCTTAAAAGTGGCACTAGCCATTTCCTCTTCAGTCGGAACCTTCTTCCTGAACCCTCCAAACGTGAAAATCGAAGGGAATTTCAGCAGAAGCCACCTCCCGAAAGTAAAGCTGCCCAGCAGCCCAATTGATAACCCGATTGCAATGAACCCGAACACACTCAGAAGACTCTTGGTGGCAATCTTAAAAAAATATAGCCTCGTTGTCTTCAATATTTTCTCCATTGGCATTGAATATTTCACCTCGTGTTGATAAGTCATTTCAACTGTTCCTGCTTTTCATGCACCACCCAACTGGTAATTGTTGGTAGAGGAGTATCGTCAATATCATCATCATCATCATCTTCTTCTTCTTCTTCTTCTTCTGATTGAAATTCTCTCCAATCTTCTTATTATCATTCGAGTTCTTTCACAATCGTTGGCCATTGGAACCCCAAGGGCTAGAATATCCCACTGAACCCCTTCATCCATACTGAGTATGGCTTTGATTGTTCTCACCTTCACCCTTCTCCTATTAGAGAACTTTAGGATGACGATGACCTTTCAAATCTCCATGCAATAACCTTGGCCATTTTTTTTATATGTGGCGTTTTAGACAATGTTTGGCGTGTTAAGTTGTGTTCTCATGTTCTACTTTTGTAATGACTTTTTTCCCCGCGCACGTAGGATGTAGTCCTATAAAGTGGCAGGTAATTATGGTGTTTTAAAAAGATAAATAAATTCAAATTTTCATGTAGTGGCTTTTAAATATAATAAATGTTAGTAATAATGTTTCCGTTGCTTCGTTTTACTGTTTGTAGTTACTGTTTTTGTTTTTGTTTCAGCATCTGTTTATGGTTGTAACACGTCCCATCTTTATGGTTGTAATTATGGCGTTTTGTATTTCCAATGGCGTTTAGATAAAGATGGCACTTTGTTTTATTATCTTGCACATTGTTTTATACTTTTTTAGATTTATTATAATAGTACTTGTCTAAAGTAATTTTATTATAGTTTGGTAGTTTTGTGCGTTTTATGGCATGATGGCGTTTCACAAGCATTTGCCCTTTTGGCATTTTATTATAATTTCTTTTAGAGAATTAATGTATTTTTTGTTCTTAGCTGAAAATTACATAACAAACAACAGAAAAAGAAAATTAAAAATAATAGAAACAATTTATCTTTCAAATCTTCAATGTCATCAGTCTCTTTCTTCTTTTGAAACTACAAAAACTGTCACAAATAAATGGGGTTTTGGTTTTGGTGTGGTTTTTTGTTGTTCGTGTGTTGAAGTGGGTTTGTGGATGTTGGAGACATAGATCGACGACGTGTGGGTGGATGTTATTTACCCGTCATCTTCATTATCATCATCGAGGACAAAGTAGCATTTACACTTGTCACACCCCGATTTCCACGTGTCACCGGTGGACCCGGTGGGGGAGTATCGTGACGTGGTTGGCAACATAATAGTCAAACAACACAATATTTAATATGCACAGCGGAAGCAAAAGATAAATATATTACATTCCGAATAAAAAGTAATATCCAAGTATTACAACGGAAAGTAAAGGATCCACAGGCGGATCAAAATAAAATGAAAACTGTTCAACAGACTTTGACATCTAGAGCTTGCGAGACTTGAGTAATGATGCCTGGAGTAGCCAGCCTATTTCGTCTAGCACCTGCACTTAACCTTTTTGGAAAATACGTCAGTTTACACTGGTAAATACAACTCAACTGACTCATTTTGAAAAGAGTTTGTAAATGGATTTGAATGCACTTCGGCAAAAATATCTTTATAACTTGGGACAATTATTTGTATATAATCTTGTATACAGATTTACTTATTTGCCGTCCATTAGAACCGGTGAGAAGAGCCGGTTTAAGTTAACTGACGCGCCACAGGTATAGTGCCCACAAGGTTGATTCCTTTAGTGGATTACCAGTTTTTACATAATGCATCTGTCAGGTGTACGCCTACACCCCGTGCTTAGGTCGTGGCCATTTCGTAAAATGATGCCAAGGATATCCGGGACATGGTCATTTAACCCCCAAGGGCCATACATCAAATAATACAGAATAAAGCGGGTTATGTAAATACATTAATCACAATCCGATTTAAATGACTACACACCCGACCAAGCGGTACTTTTATAGTACCGTATCCCAAGCCCGTATAGGGAAAATAAGTTAAGAGTATTTACCTGAGCAAAGTATCAATCAAATACAGCAAATGCAAGTACTTTTACTGGGCTCCTAATCTGGAACGAAGGTTTATAATAACCTATTAGATTTCTAACGGGTCCTTAATTAAGCCTTAGATTAGACCGGTTAGTTTCAATGATACGGTTCGTACGCACTATCAAGCGAAGACCGGATAGAATGTGATTTAGACCTGACAAGTTCGGAGACTTGCTTAATATGGGTGTTTCATACACACTCTGGATTTTGAGATAAAACCGATAAGGTTTGGCCCGTTTAGGCTAGTTTATGTAAACTAGTTACATAAACCGAACCCAACGCGTAATAAGCGTAACGGGTATTCATATGAGCCATTTACAGGTTTCCTAAGTTAATATGCTTCATATATGTTGTGGCATCAGTAAGATGTCTTTTATTATGCCCGAAATGAATTTAATCGCAAACTATGCCCCGTAGGGGTATTTTGGTAATTTCACATAAGCCGAAAAGCTCAAAACTGAAGTCTGAGTTTAACAACCTTTGCCTACTGTTAAAATATTATAATTTGCCTCAAATATCAGTAGGTATCAACCCTTGTATGTTTAAAATAGTTTTAGTACATACTATGCGTTAAAAACGCTTAAAAAGGCGATTAGAGGCCATTTCCGGGTTTAATACATAAATCTGATATTTTTTTATATTTCCAGAAGGCTTAAAATAATTTATTTATCATATGTGATCAGTAGCAAAAAGTTTGGAGTCGTTTAGATATGTAAAACTCATCTTATAGCCCGTAAGGGCAAAACCGACAATTACCGGATTAAGTCTACGACTATAAGTTATGCTCAGCCTAAAATTTAATAAAAATCTTTAAAAATCACAAAATAATATATTACATCAGTGGGTAATAATTTTGGTATCAAAAAGTAGGCTTAACTAGGCTATACGCTAATTGCGCCGTTTTATTAACATAAAGCTTTAATTTTACGCTAACGAGCATAACTCTTAACCTACACCTCAAACTGATGTCAAATTTTGTATCCAAGTTTATATATCAGTATTTAAGGTTTCTACACTTTTACATTTTCATAAATCACGTTTTAAGGTGAAAATGGCATAATGGTCAACATATGTGCAATTAACGGAATCATGCGTATTAATTGGATAACTAATGATCCGAGGTGTATAATCACAGAGGGTTATACTAGCATGTAACCTGGTCCAAATGAAGCTCTTAGGTATTTCTAAATCATACCAAAACGGGTCAGAACTGAAAGTCAAAGTATAAGTCAAACTATGCGACTTTCGGTTCCGAACCGGGTCTAAACAGGAAATTGTCGGGTTGAACATGTTTAGACATGTTCTTACATTCATTACCAAGTTATATCAATGATCAAACAGGTTATAAGTGTTCTACATTGTTAATTATGCATAAATTGTAATTTACACATTCTGTTGACTTTTTAAATACAAGTTTGACCCGACATTTGACCTAGTTAGAGTGGGAATCAGGGGGAACCCTTTTGAGGGTTTATTACCCACATAATTACCAACTTATAACTACTTTTAATTCGAGATATGACTGAGCCATTGTTGACTAATCTCGAAGTCAAACCGTAATTACGACGGTTGACTTTTAGCTATATAACTAAGCTAAACTTAATCGAGGAAGGTCAAGGGTACTTACAAGAGTCCTATGCACGAGTAGGGATGTCTTGGATCTGCTCCTAAGCTCCAGAAATGCTCCACAATTGCAGATGAAGGTGTGATCAAATTTGTTGCACATGAGGGCCTTTTATAGTGATTTAATCACCACAATTTGTTGACACATGGTTCTACTAGTGACCACAACTGATCAACACATGTCCCTATATGTTTAGGAGGCACCTAGGGGTCGCACATAAAGTGAAACATCCGTTTTGGGTCGAGTTTTCGCGTATACAGGCTGCTGTCTGATGATTCTGCATCTGGGCGGTTAACGTGGCCCGCGTAAAGTTTAACCAGACTTTACGCGGCCCGCATGGGCCTTAAAAACAGATTTTCCATTTTCTTGTTTTTGCAACTTGTCCCTTGGCTTCACGAAATGTCAACTAAGCTTATATATTGCAATTTAACCCCTTAGTATTTACCTACAAGGGGTTTAAGACTTGTACCCACTTTGCCAAGTCCCTGGACACTTCCGGTTAACCCGAAAAGTCATAACTTTTAACGTTAACGCTTTAACCCCTCGCACACGAATTTGATCATAACTTTCTCATACAATATCGAAGCTTTATGAAATTTATATCGCGCATTCTAGTGAGCATAATTATCAGTTACAAAGCTTCGGGTTTGTCAAAAGGTCACTCAGAGGTATAACTTAAACATGTTGACACATTTAACCCCTGAAGTTTGTAATCTCTCACTTTTTGCTTCGTATGATCCATGATTTATTCGTTTGATGATATGAACATCATGTAGGGTTATTATGAAGTATGTTTATTCACTGTTGACATTCAGAACTCGTATATTCACATACTTTCCATGTTTGTCAACTTTGGTCCTTTTATAACATTCTTTCACACGTTCAAACATATGACACGTGTCTACACATTATAGGACGTGAATTTTCGAGGTGTTACAACACTAGGATCGATCTCTTCCCCTCATCCAAACCTTCTTCAAGAACAAAGAAGACAAAATGACATATCGGTATCATCATTCTCTTTTTATTGAAATTTGTCCATATCATACAGCAAAATCTTACACCCCTCGCCTAACAAACCATTCAGCGAAACTTCATCCAGAACATTACTGAGTAACCAAGAAAAGATGTTTGCCATCATTGATTTTTTCTAACTTTTTTGCATTTTACAGTGAGTGGTATTTAGGAACCATTGTGTTTGTATTTTTTTTTTGGTGTGATCAACGGAATGTGCTGAGACGTTTCTATTTATATGATGTTTTTGGCGCGTAGTTTAGGCGAGACATTATTATAACAATAAATGCAATTAACAATCATCTGGTTTTGCTCAGCTTTATCTATTAAGTCTGTAAGGCTTGGCGTTTATATATTATGGCGTTTTACGTTTTATGGTGTTTTGTAGGCTAAGACCTTAAGTAAAACACATAAAAAACCACGCAGTAATAAAATTAGCGTTTTGTATTTACTTGGCGTTTTATATTCCAATGATGTTTTATGTATGAAAGGATGTTTACCCTTTTTACCCTTGATGAAGCGCGTCCACGTAATAAAATTGATGTTATTTACGAATATGCCACCACGCTAATCTAGTCCATAGATTGTTTTGATCGGACGATCCATAAGCGTTCTCACTGTTCTCACACTTTTCACCGTTTTCCCTAAATTCTGACCCTATATATATATATATATATATATATATATATATATATAGGATAGGAGTTGCTACAAAGTTTAAATTTTCTAAAAAGTGTAAAAAGTCATAAAACACCAAAATATTACCATAAAACATACAAAAAAACCCACAAATAACAAAATAATGATTACTAAAACATCATATATTTGGGTTGTGTTTTATGTTTTGGATGATAAGACTCTGATTATCGAATGACAAACATTATTGTGTTTTATGTTGATTAGCATGTTGTGTTTATATTCATAGTTCTACGATTGTGTGTTTGAAATTTTTATGGACTATTATGATTTGAATATGGTGTTTTAGTAATCTTTACTCTATTATTTGTAGGTTTTAGGTGTGTTTTATGGCTACAATTATACTGTTTTATTACTTTTTACACTTTTTAGGAAATTTGGACTTTGTAGCTCAACCTCACCCTATATATATATATATATATATATATATATATATATAAGAAGAGGATCATAAGAAAACTACTTATTCGTGAGAAAACTAAAAACCTCAAAAAAAAAACTCAAAAAACACACCAATTTTTTATACTATTTTTTATAAAAAAAAAACAAGTATTTTAATGAAGAAAAAACTTTTAAAAGATTGGTATTATACATGTGCAGCATATGTATATGTTGCACATGTAATTTAGCCTTATGGTTTAGAAATTAGGTTTAGTTTAGCTCTTAGGGTTAGGTTTTTGAGAGGTTTGGGTTTAGAATATAGTTTTTAGGAGTGTGTGTGTGGTGGTGGTGGGGGGGGGGGGGGGGTTAAGTTTAGGATTTAGTGTTTAGGTTTTTTTTTATATTGGGATGGGATAGGATGTTTACGTTTTTCGTAGTGTTGCACATATGTAAGAAAAGTATAGTTAAATGGGTCCATAACAGATTTTATCTAAACCATAACATATTTTTATCTATTTTTCGTTGTGTTAAGTCGAGCCGAAATTCCATTTCAGTAATTATTTAGTTGATTAATAAAGAAAACTGTAGTTAAATAATAAAAAAATATATAAATTTTGCTTTAAATGATAAGAGTTATTTACCTGATAAGTCTATGTGGTTTCTTAAAAGTAACATGATTAGATACTAAGCTGTGATACGATGAAATTACCCCACTTATAGGGTGTTACAAAATCAAAGTTTAAAACCCTAGATTATTACTTTAAACTCTTAATACCAAATCAAAGCTTAAAACCCTAGATTGTTACTTTAAACTCTTATTTCCTAATCTTATTGCTTTCCATAAACCATTAGGAGTGCCGGTATAATTAACTCTATAAATTTGGAGGAGGATATAAGTAATTGCCGCTTTTAAGGTGTCAAACCGCAGCAAAATCGGGTGGAGAATGTAGGAGGAAAATGTTCAAATCCATAGTCTCATAAAAATAGGAAGTTGTAGGAAGGGTATCCAACGGACACCAATTAAACTCATTTTACCCGCATTGAATCGTATAATCGAGCTCTACGATATTTGATTTTAGGTTTTCGTTTTTTGATTTTTAGCTTGCATATTTTAGAATTTTTTTTTTATTATTGTGTCTTTTTATTTGGCATTGTGTTTTCTTTTTTATTTTTGACATTGTGCCCGTATTACGATTCATTGTGTCTTTTATCTTGAGTATTGTGTTAAATTTTGTGATCTATTGTGTTATTTGGCGATCTATTGTGTCTTTTAACCTACCCAGATTTATGAAACTTTGTAGGACAACTTTAGATTGAAATGCGAAAATCAACCCAAAGGTTTGGACACTTTTGCTAGATTCATCTAGAAAGTTTTTTTTTCTCAACTAGAACACTCAAGTTTTACAAAAGTTAATAGTTCCATCTATTTCTCTAACACCGTTAAAAACTAACATTAGATGAGTGGTATTTTGAATGGAACTGGCAAAAGTGCCCAACCTCAAGGACAATTTTCACAGTTTACTCTTTCTAATGTTTTTCTAATTTTTTATTAACATCTTCCTATAATTCATGCTTAAATTTTATGTTCTATAAAATATATTTTGGAATTCCATTACTATTTTTTTAAAGTTAAATAATAATTTTTACTTAGAGTTTACATTATATAAATATTGTTGACGAAGGATGATAAATAGTAACTTTATTTTTATAATAATATATAGCTTTATTTAATTTATTTAATATATTATAATAGTTTACTATTATATTTACTTTTAATAACATATTTTTTATCTTTTTTTTCTTTTATAAAACCATATATTTCCTATACCATTTTTTTAATAATTCTTTTTTCTTTTTTTAGAAAATATATTAATTTATCGATTTATTTGATACTTCCTTAATAATTTACATTTATAACTTTTTTTCTAAAAACTTAAGTACGTAGTTGTGCTTGATTTCTTCCACGACATTTTGTTATAAGCTTTGTTAAAAACGAAGTTGTACTTTAAAAGAAGTATTTAGTTGGTATCTGTTGACGAAATACGATGAATAGTAACTTTATTTTTTATAACAATATATAGTTTTTTCTTTTATTTAATATATTATAATAGTTTATTATTATATTTACTTTTAATAACATATTTTATTTTTTTCCCTTTTTTAAAATCATATATTTCCTATACCATTTTTTTAATAATTCCTTTTTAGAACATATATTAATTTATCGATTATTTTGATACTTCTTTAATAATTTACATTTATAATTTTTTTTCTAAAAACTTAAGTATATAGTTTTGCTTAATTTTTTCCCCGACATTTTGTTATAAGTTTTGTTAAAAACGAACTTGTACTCTATATAAAGTATGTATTTGGTATTATAAAACGGTACGATGATAAACTATACCGTTCTAATGGTTTGACTTTCTAAACAACATGCTTTATTTTCAAATCACGTTTGTTTTACATTATCATTTGTTTGGTTTTGTCATAACGCTCGACGTAAAAAAAACTAGTATATATAGTTTATGAAGAACGATGAATAGTAACTTTATTTTTAAAATAATATATAGCTTTTTATTATTTTTTATTTAATATATTATAATAGTTTATTATTATATTAACTTATAATAATATATTTTTAATTTTTTTCTTTTTTTAAACCATATATTTCCTTAATCATTTTTTTTAATAATGGTTTTTTTCCTTTTTCTAGAACATATATTAATTTATCAAATAATTTGATATTTCTTTAATAATTTACGTTTATAACATTTTTCTAAAAACTTAAGTACGCAGTTGTGCTTGATTTTTTCCCTCGACATTCCGTTATAAGTTTTATTAAAAACGAAGTTGTACTCAAAATAAAGTATTTATTTGGTGTCATAAAACGGTACAATGATAAATTAAAACGTTCTAATAGTTTGTGTTTCTAAACAACATGGTTTATTTTCGAACCCCGTTTGTTTTATATTATCATTTGCTCGGTTTCGCCGCAACGCGCAACGTCCAAAAATAATAATATATAGCTTTTTATTATTTTTTATTTAATATATTATAACAGTTTATTTTTATATTTAGTTTTAATAATATTTTTTTTTCTTTTTTAAAACCATATATTTCCTGTACCATTTTTTAATAATTTTTTTTTCATTTTTAGAACATATATTAATTTCTAAATTAATTTGATACTTTTTTCATAATTTACGTTTATAATTTTTTTCTAAAAACTTAAGTACGTAGTTGTGCTTGATTTTTTCCCTCGACATTCCGTTATAAGTTTTGTTAAAAATGAAGTTGTACTCAAAATAAAGTATTCATTTGTATTATAAAACAGTACAACGATAAACTAAATTATTCTAATAGTTTGTCTTTCTAAATAATATGTTTTATTTTCAAATTACGTTTGTTTTACATTATCATTTGCTCGGTTTCGACGCAACGCGCGAGGGTAAAAAACACTAGTTTAATTTATATGTTTTGCTTCAAACACTATTCAATAATATCAACAAGAATTCTATAATACATATATAGGGGACCGCTAAAATGAGAACCACCTCCAGTTGTAAGAACCGTGAGAACTTTTTGATCTGGGGCGAGTTGGACCAAAATTTTTTTTCATAAACGTAGATGCTTGTATTATAAACACATTTGTAAAAAAAAAATTCAAAAGAAAAATGTCGTGTGTGTAGTTTTGAACACCACAAGTTTGTGTTTACTGGTACCGTAAATTTTAAATAAAATTTTCGGGTCCCGTAAACGCAAACTTTGGGTGCTCAAAACTACACACCCGACATTTTTTTTTTTTTGAATTTTTTTTACAAATGTGATTATAATATATGCATCTACGTTTATGAAAAAAAAAATTGGTCCACATCGCCCCGTACGGTTTAGTTCTCACAGTTCTTACAATTAGAGGTGGTTCTCATTTTAACGGTCCCCTATATATATAATTCTCATCTTTAACATTGTCATTTTATTTTCATTTAAGAATTTTTTTTTGAAATTTGAGTTATTTTGTCCTTTAAATATTTTTATATGTTTAAAAAATATTTCTATCTTGAGTGAATACCTCTTAGGTTACAATCCTTTGTGAAAGGTAAATGCATGATATTCATAGAGTCAAACTCACAAAATTTTGGTTTGATTTAGTTGTAACAAGTTTATATTTTGTGTAGGAAAGATTTGGTTTTCTAGGAAAAAATTTATGAATATGATTACGGAAAACGATGCCATTTATCAAATAAATATAAATTTATGATCTTGGTAACAAAAACTATAGTTTGGTGATAAAAAAATATTTTAATGAAACTAAAAAACAAAATATGTGTACTAAAACATGGTTTGAAAAAAAAAGTTATAATATATTAAGAAAAAATAGAAAAACATTAAAAAGAGTAAACTGCTAAAATCGTCCTTGTGGTTTGGGCATTTTTGTCAAATCCATCCAAAATACTCCTCATTTAATGTTAATTTTTAACGGTGTTATGGATCTGACAACTTTTATAAAACTTGAGTGATCCAACTGAGAGAAAAAAAAACCCTTTTGGATGAATCTGGTAAAACTACCCTAACCTCGGAGACGATTTTGACAGTTTACTTGTAACTTTTATAAGAACAACTCGTTTGTTAAGATATATGTGTTTGTGTGTTTACGAACTGTTCATGAACACTTAACGAACGAGGTTTTATGTTCGTGTTTGTTTGTTAAGGAAATGAACTTGTTCGTGTTCGTTTATGTATGTATGTTTGTTAGTTTTAGTCAACGAACGCAAACGAATGTTGATGAACACAAATGAGCACAAACTGATATTCATAAACACAAATGGAAACAAACAAACAAACACAAACAAACGTTTATAAACATAATATATAATACACTAACACTTATTAAATATTTTATTTGTCAGAATTTTGAAACTTTTAAATAAAATATAAAAACTAAAAGCACTAATGAACTATCGAATACAATCAAACATGTTACTGACGTTCACGAACATAAATGGACAAACGCGGCCTCTATTCATGTTCGTTCATTTAACTAAATGAACGGAATTTCTTGTTCGTGTTCGTTTGTTTAGTAATCGAACGAACACAACCAAACTTTCCGCAAAGAATTCGTAAACTGTTCACCGAACGTTTGATTCGTTTGCAGCCCTCATATTAGCAAACTTAATATTCTTAAGCTAGTAAAAGGGTCAAGCCGTTGTATTATATATTAATGGAGTAAACTGCCATTTTGGTCCCTGTGGTTTGGCCAGTTTTGCCACTTTAGTCCAAATCTCAAACTTATTACATCCAGGGCCCTGTGGTTTGCATTTTGTTGCCATTTTAGTCCAAAATCCAAAAACCCTATTTTTTTTACTGTTGCAACCTCCTATTTTGTCCTGTAGTGCAGGGGCATTTTGGTCCATGTTAATTTATTATAACATTTCAGTAATTAATAACATCTATCTTCAAGAACATCATCAAACTTCATCATCAAAACCCAGAAAATCAAGAACATCGTCAAACTTCATCATCAAAACCCAGAAAATCAAGAACATCATCTTGAAGAAAATCAAGAACCCAGAACAAAACCAGAAACCATCACAAAAACAAAACCTATTTGTAAAAAGAAACGAGGCTCAGATCTGTATCTTCAAGAACATCATCAAACATCATCATCAAAACCCAGAAAATCCAGAAAATCAAGAACATCATCTTTAAGAAAATCAAAAACCGATTTGTAAAAAGAAACGAGGCTCCAACAACAAATCAAATGTTGACCCAATTTTGACTCAGATTAGGTGAAATCATCACAGCCTCGCAGTTTACTAAAAAAAAATCCACTGAATCACATAAAAGTAATCTAAATCAGCAATTGAAACAACAAAATTCTACCAAAACCACAGGGACCAACCACATCCGATGAACCTGCAACTCCCTGCAACCACCCACTCGCACCCCCTGCAACCACATCCGATGAACCTGCAACTCCCTGCAACCACCCACTCGCACCCCCTACAACCACATCCGATGAACCCGCAACTTCCTGCAACCACCCTCTAGCACCCCCTGCAACCACCGCCCCTCTCTCTCAATCCGGTGAGCACCTCCACCCAAAAAACGACTGGGCAAACGCTATAGGGTTAGGGTTTACCATGTGTTCTTGAGGCGGAGATCTGTGTGTTCTTAGGGTTAGGGTTTTCGAGCGTTTGAGCTTCGATTTGAGCACCAGCAGCGTTTGAGCTTCGATTTCGAGCGTTTGAGCTTCGATTTACCATGTGTTTTCGAGCGTTGCGGTATTTTAGAGAGAGAGCAGGTCATTTTAGAGAGAGAGAGAGCAGAGTTGGCGGCGGTGGGATGATGGTGGGGATGATGCGATGGTGGGGGTGGTGGTGGTGTGGTGGTGGTATTTTAGAGAGAGAGCAGATTTTATGTTGAGAGAGAGAGAGAGAGAGAGATGTCTGAGATGAGGTTGAAGATGATGATCTAAGGGTTTTATTATAAATGAGTTATTATAAAGAGATAATAAATCTAAAATGACCAAAATGCCTCTTAGGGTAAAGACAAAATAGCAGGTCATTAATGGGAAATCTGGTCAAATTTGAAATTTGGACCAAAATGGCAACAAAAACCAAACCACAGGCCCCTGGATGTAATAAGTTTGAGATTTGGACTAAAGTGTTAAAACTGGCCAAACCACAGGGACCAAAATGGCAGTTTACTCTATATTAATGACAAATGAGTTCCCAACCCAACTTCTTTGACCTCTTTGGATCTTTGAAAGTTCCTTTACAACTATTTTCAAATATCACAAGCATTACTCCTAGGGCTGGCAATTTTACACGAATACACGACACGAACCTACACGACCTTAACATGTATGTGTATGACGTTAACAGGTAACAGGTACTAAACAGGTAGACACGAAAATACCTGTTAATTTTCGTGTCTAAACAGGTAAGATACCTGTTTACCTGTTATATACCTGTTAAGACATGATAAGGATTTAATTTTAAATTTTTCATTAAATAAAAATACATGATGTACCCTAGTCGCCTACACCGTATCACACTATCACTGATTCCTTATGTTATTTCCTTCATTAGTTCAAAAAAACATAAAACCCTAATACCTAATCTCTCTCAACTCTCTCAAAGTAGCAGCCGACATCATCAAGAATTCAAGATCCACCGCGACATCATCAAGATCCATCGCACCGGCATCAAGTCATCAAGATCCTCCTCTGTCAGCCTGCATCCACCGCCGCACAGCACTCCGGCAGTTCAAAGTAAGCTAGATTCGCACATTGTTTAGTTAGATCCGCACATTGTTCAGTTAGATTCACATTCACACATTGATATTTTTGTAACTGTAGTTTCGAGTTGTGATGTTTATGATTGAATCGTTAGACTTGACTGTTTGTTAGACTTGAGTTGTGATGTTTGTTAGACTTGAGTTGTGATGTTCAGTTAGACTTGACTTCATAGTTTCGAGTTGTGATGTTCAGTTAGACTTGACTGTTTGTGAAGAAGTTTGAGTTGTTTTAAAAAAAAAAATCGCTTCAGTATGTGTATCTGTTTCTGTTTGTGATCTGGACTGTTTCTGTTTGTGATATGTTAGATACAGAAGTGATAAACTGATAATGGCACTGGTCTAGTGTTGGAACAAATCAGTAGAAGAGTTTTTACCTCCGGAAAATGGCTGTGGCGCGTGTAGTGGCGGGGAGTGGGCTGGTCAGCTGGTGAAGTTACCTCCGGTGACTTTCGTGACCGGAAACGCCAAAAAGCTCGAAGAAGTTAAAGTGATTTTAGGGCAATCAATCCCCTTTCAGTCCCTTAAACTCGACTGTAAGTATATTGTTCACTTATAATCATCACCCAACCCAACCCAACATTTTTTGTTTATGTTATGGTTGATTGATAACAGTGCCGGAATTGCAAGGCGACCCAGAAGATATTGCCAAAGAGAAAGCTCGTTTGGCTGCTAATCAGGTCCACTCACTCAGTAGTCTTATTCTATAATTTCTATTAATAATTATTCATCAAAGTTTTAGTTTTTATAATATGGAATGTGTGTGTGTGTGTAGGTGAAAGGGCCAGTGCTGGTTGAGGACACTTGTCTTTGTTTTAATGCTCTCAAGGGACTCCCTGGTTAGTTACTTAGTTACCATTTAATTATTTTGTTTTAGATAATATGATTATTGGATAGAGAAGAGGATTACAGTTGATATGAAGATCAATTAACTGATAAGATATCATTTGTTGTTTTGTTTGTTTGCAGGGCCTTACATGTAAGTCTCCATTGGCTGCACTTGTTTATTTGTTTTGGTTCTTCTTAAGGTGATGTTTTATGGCTTCCTGTCGTTTATAAAAGCGTTAAGACATAAATCATAATTTCGTAGATTATGTAGTTGAGAACTTTTTGGGTTTGACCAATTCTGTGTTGTAAAAAGCGCGCCAAGGTGAAGGGATGAGATCTGTACATGTGTTTGTGTGAAAATCAACAGTGGAAAGTGATCAAAACAAAGAGTGTTGAGTTCATGCCATTACCACTTTCAATAGCTGCTTTCTCGAATGGATGCTGCTGGACAGCATATGCTCTCCTCAAATTTGATTTAGCCATTTTGGTAACTAAAACTTAATCTTTAATTATTGTTAAATCGTTAGCCTAAATCAATACAATTATGTGCAGGTTTGAATTGTTGGAATTAAAGATCTAAGAAGAGAACCATGGGAACTTGGAAACTTTGAACTTGTTTTTAATGGATGTATTGAATTATTTAAGTCTTTTGTGATTTGCCGTTTATGGATTTTTGTTTTAAACTTGTTAAGTATTCGGTATTTTGTGGATTATTTAAGCTGTTTGTGAACTTTTGGCGAGTTTTGTTTCACTAAACAGGTTCTAAATATGTGATTATTTTAGTGTTAGTTAACAGGTATTAACAGGTAATTTTCGTGTATATCGTGTCGTGTTCGTGTTTGAAAAAAAGGACACGAAATCTTATCGTGTCGTGTTCGTGTATGGCCTTTCGTGTATCGTGTCTTATCGTGTCGTGTCTTATCGGGTACGGGTATACACGATATGCCAGCCCTAATTACTCCTATCAAGTGAAAAAAAAAAAAAACCTTATTCTTTTAATTTTATCATTTTGGTAAGATTAGGAACTGCTTCCACTTCTTCGTAAGCATTTGAACTCCTATCAAGTGAAAAAAAAAAAAAAAAAAAACTTATTCTTTTAATTTTATCATTTGGTAAGATTAGGAACTGCTTCCACTTCTTTGTACGCATTTGAATTTTGAAGTATCAAATGGATAAGAATGAAGCTAAGCAGATGCGGAATGAGATCCTATAGGCCATCAATAAGCTATATATATTCTTCCTTAATTTGTCAAATTGCTTTAACTTTATAAGGGTGAAGGGAGTGGTGCGGGAAACCACTCAGCAAAGGAGAAAGCCGAGCGGTAACACCGCCGCCCTCCTTTGTTTACCGCGCGCCAAACAAAACTATCGGTATGTACTCACCGATCGACAAAGGAGAAGAGGACAAACATTAAACATTGGTGTGTGTGTGTGTAACGGCATTATTGCCGTTTTTAATAAAAAAAAATTAGACTATTTATTATAAATCAACATTTTTACACCCAATTTTCTCCAAACTGTCAACCACATCTTCTCTTTTCCAAACTTTCACCCAAGTTTTTTGACCCAATATTTGCAAATGGAAGGCTCAAGCAAACGCGATGACAAGGCAACTAAACGGGTTGGCTCGAGGACGAGTGTGCCAACTCAACGGGGCGGCTCGAGTTGTTCAACTCCGCCGTATCATCCGCAACTAGGCTTCACCACACATAGCCAACCTCCATTTTTTTATAGCCAAGGCATGCAACCGACTTACGGGTTCAACACCCAACCCATCCAAATTTTTCGCCGCATAACTATTTTCCACAGGGTCCGACCACGGTTGCTCCAAATATTTATGATTCCCTAGACGACCAAAACACTTTTGACCCGTTTGGTTTTCAAACCCCATCCTCACAACTGCCGAGGGACGAAGATGTGGAAGATGAAGACGACGAAGAATTTGTGGCGGAAACTCAAGAGCAATATGATGACGAAGGCCACCATCAAGAAGAACCCGCAAACGAGCCGAGAGGGAAGAGTGGTAAAGCGAAACGGGAAAATTGGACTCCTATACAAGAGGAGGCATTGGCCAAGGCTTGGGTTCATTGCACCTTAGACAAAAGAAAAGGCAACCAACAAAAGAAGAATAGTTTTTGGGGCAAAGTTCTTAAGCACTTCAACAACACGATCGGAGGAAGCTGCCGAACCCATCATCAGGTCCGCTCCAAGATGATTACCATGCACGGAAAGTTGAAAACATTCAACGGGTTTTATCAGCAAGCGGTAAACTATTTAATATTCATACGTTTACTTTTTACCAAAAAAAATACTTATTTTTTTTTCTGTAATTTATTATTTTAGGACCGTTTACGTCCAAGCGGATCCGACAATTCTTGGGTCTTGAAGCAAGCGTTTAAGGATTACAAGGAAAAAGAACATCATGAGTTTGCTCATATGGCGGCGTGGGAGGTCGTCCGAAGTCAAGAAAAATATAGCCAAGTTCCGTTGTTGGGTGAAGACGAAAGCTCGGGCTCGAGTTCAAAAAGAAAGTCGTCGGACTCGGGTAATTACCATCCGAATACACCGAATGCCGAGTTCACGAGTGGCCATCAAACTATCCCCGACATGAACGTGGATCCCTCGCCACGAAGACAAAAGAGGAGGGATAAAAAAAACCAAAGCCGCCCCTTCTTCAAGCGACGATCCAAGAGACATAACCACTAAATTTGAAGAATATAGGGCGATGAAAAAAGAGTTGATGGATATCAAAAGGGTGCGAGAGGAAAGATATTTGGCGTTGGCCGAGAAGCAAGAAGAAAATATGCGCTAGGCTAAATTCGACAAGGACTTGGAGACGTACAACCGGCCTCACGACAATGTTCGCCCAGCAATGTTGGAGATCACGCTCGCACGAAAACGCGAGATAGCCACAAAGTATGGATGGCCGTGTGATTTTTAATTTTTTTAGTCGTTGCGTTGTTTTAGTGAGGTTATTTCTATGAATTTTTTTTATTAGTTTCATTTTAATGTAATTGTTTTTTTTAATTAATTTGATGCTTTATTGTTTTTATTTAACACATAATTTTTAAAAACAAAAAAATAAAAAAAAAAGTTTGCCACTTTCAACTGTCTAAACCATTGCCAACACTTTTCAGCAAAGTTTAAACTTTTTCTCCTCTCTGACGTGGCACTCTCTGATTGGTCCATTTTAAAGTTTGCCACTTTCACCTGTTTAACCACTCCCTTCACCCTAAAAACTATATTCTTAGGGTGAGAGGGGCACTCCCCTCTTAGGGGAGTCTCCTCTCTTACGCACACCCAATCAGGTTATGCCACGTCAACTCCCCTCGCACCCCAATTAGATGGCGGCACTCCCCTCTTAGAGGAATTGTTTTTTTATTCAAAAAAAAAAAAAAAAAAAAAAGTTTTCATTGGTTGAAAATGAGGCTGGCCCCACCATATCATCTCTCCCTCTTCGGTGAATTCACCCCGACCCACCTCCCCGATTGCCCTCCATCCACCGTCGGCAGCACCCTCCCGCTCGGTAAAACCGGTCCCCGCATGGGGTCACCGAGGATGCCCCGGACACCCTTATAATAACATAGAACTTGCTTTTTGAGATAATATTTTCAGGGGTTATGATATAATAGAAAGTTTATTTGGCTAAGAAGACTATGAAGTAATCTTGACAATTCATTTATTTAATCAATGGCTAAGATTAAATGAGAGAAATTGAAGGAAATAAAAGAGACGCGTGAGTTTGTTTAGGGGCATTCTAGTCAATCCAAGGCAATAGTTTCTCTCTCCTCCATTTCCCCCCCCCCCCCCCCCATTTTTTAAACGTTAATAAGTCTTTCATACGAGATTATTTTTTTATAAAAATTGCACCAAAAAAAACGAGCGTTTTTTTATCTTTAAAACGAGTATACTATTGCTATATTTTGGAAAAAAAAATTCTAAAACCCAGTTGCCTAAAACGTAATGGAAAAAAAAACCTAAAAATGACATTTTTCTAAAACGCAATGCACCAAAAACACAAAGAAATGTCCTTATTTGTAAAACGCAATGGACAGAAAACACAAAGAAATGTCTTATTTCTAAAACGCAATAGCTTAAAAACACAAAAGAATGTGTACTTTCTAAAACGTAATGGACTGAAAACACATAAAAATGTGTTTTACCTAAAACGCAATGCACAAAAAACACAAAGAAATGTCTTATTTCTAAAACGCAATGGCTAGAAAACACTTAAAATGTCTGTTTTCTAAAACGCAATGGACTGAAAACGCATAAAAATGTGTTTTACCTAAAACGCAATGCACCAAAAATACAAAGAAATGTCTTATTTATAAAACGCAATAGCCAGAAAACATTTAAAAATGTCTCCTTTCTAAAACGCAATGGCCTAAAAAAACAAAAGAAAGTGTTCTCTCTAAAAAGCAATGGACTGAAAACACCTAAAATTGTGTTTTATCTAAAACGCAATGACTAAAAACACTTCAAAAATGTGTTTTTTCTAAAACACAATGGCCAGAAAACATATAAAAATGTCTTAGTTCTAAAACGCAATGGCCTAAAAATACCAAAGAAATTGTTATCTCTCTAAAACGCATTGAACCAGAACAATAGTTTTCCAGAGACAATTTACAGAAAATTAAATGTTCTGATGCATTTTTATCAACCCCAGCCAGGGGCTGCCGCCCCTGGGACCCTGCTCCAGGGGCGCTGCCCCCGAACCCCCGCCAAGATCGTAAAACGCAATGACTAAATCAAAAACTCCGATCATAAAAATGAAATTAAAGAATTTCTTACATGGATCGAAGCCGATTTCTTCAACGATTGACGAAATTTGAATGATTCAAACACTTATCAGCGAACGGATCGAGTGATTATCTTCAAAATCACAGGAAAAAACGAGATTTTGTATGAAATTAAAATGTGTTTTCTTCAAAAAAGCTGAAGAACACGTTGATCGGGTGTTTGAATCATTGATTGGTGACGAAAATCACACAATAATGTAGTGATTATTGAGATAGAAAGTCAAGAAATGGTTGAAGATTGTGGGTTTTGAAAATGGTGGGTTTTGAAGTTACTGGGAGAAGAAAGGATAAGATTGACTAAAATACCCTTGCTCTTTATTTTAAATTTTGCTACATGTCCTAATCATATTGCTTCCTATCCTTCCTAGCCAAAATAAACTTTCTATTTGATCCTAACCCATATTTTCAAATAATATAGAAACTTGTTATTTGAGTAAATGAAAATGTGCCAAATTCCTTTAACTTTATAAAAACTGTATTTTTATAATAACATAGAAACTTGTTTTTTGAGATGATATTTTCAAGTAATATAGAAACTTTGTAAATGAAAATCTTGTAAAAAAATTCAGAAAAATCAAATATAACCCAGTTCCTTATTAATATTGGTCATGTGAAATTAAATAGTCACATCATTAAAATAAACTAGGTTATATTACTCTGCAACCTAGTTTTATGATTTTTCCATGATATTTTCCAGACGGGGTAGACGATCAAATTTGTTTTCAGGTTATGTTATCCATTTTAATTGTATTAGTCTGAATATACTAGTGATTGCCTTAACTATAAAAATAAAGAAATGCCACATGTTATGATATAAAATATTGCTACGCTTTGAACTTATGTTTATTTGGTCCTTGAAGGATTTTAGATATACAAATATAACTCTAGTTAGAGTAAAGTGTCGTTTTGCTCCCTGTGGTTTGGTCACTTTAACGGTTTTTTCCCAAGTCTTTAGAAATAATCATTATCCTCCAATAGTTTGCTATGGTTTTTCCATATTGCTACCCGCCTCTAACTCCATTCAAATTGTTTTTTTTTTTAACTAAAGGGCATTTCAATAGTTTTGTAAATGTAAGTATTAATTTATTAAACAAACCACACATATCGATGTTGGCTTCTTTTTCACATCTTCGTCTTCTACATTAAAACTCCATGAAACTTAAAACTTCAACTTATCATATCTCCCCCAATTCTTGGACATTTCGAGATGAACAAAACCCACCCAGTAGATTCTCGAAATTCATCACAGTTTTTGCGTTTTTTGGACATTTTTAGTCCAAAAATTTGAGGTTTTTTGTGGAATTTTGCAAGCTTTCATCTTGAGTGTTTAGCTACTGCTAATCATCATTTAAGGTATGTTTTACCCTTTTTTGCGAGATTATTACAAATTATGTTGATTACCCATTTGATTTTGGACTTCATTGTTTGAATATGGGTGGGTTTTTGATGTATAAGGAGTTAATTGGCATTAAGTAGGGAGTATCTTACTTGTTGAGTGTTGTTTAGTGTTATTACTAGATGAAAGTGAACTTGTTTGTGAATCACCATAAGAATGTTGAGATGAAAGTTTGTTTAAGAATTTTAGCATGATTGGAAAAAAGATTAAACGTTGTTGCCACCCGAACACCACCAGCGCCGTTACCTGTATCAAAGATGAAATGGCCGACGGTGATGTAGACGATGGTGGCTAGGGTTTCAAAGATGAAACCCGATGTAGACAGCGGTGAAGGCTCACTTTTCTGGGATTAGATCTGCGATGAAGATGGATGATTGAGGATTCAAGGGTTTTAAGGTATAGGGCAAGGGTTTTAAGATATAGGGTTGCAAATGAAGATGATGGGTGGCCGGGGTTTGTGGTTGTTGGTTTAGGGTTGAAGATGAAGATGAAGATGGTGGGTTCCGATTTGTGGTTGGGTACCGATTTGGGATTTGGGGTGTTGTTTTTGTTTGCCGACATGTAGGGGTGGGTTCAAATGATCGACTGATTGTTGTGGTGGTCGACAGGTGGTGGATTGCTGGTGGCGGTGGTCGGCAGGTGGTAGTTGCAGGTGGTGATGCCCAGTGGTTGTAACAACCTGCTTTTTGGAAAGTCAAAGTCAAGGTCAAAGGAAGAAAAGATTGCTAATTGCGATCTGTCACTTCTTGCTTGACTAGTAGATTGTGCTTCTGGACTTGTAATCGAATTCTATTATTTATTTGCTTTAGTTGTATTATGTGGAGTACTTATTAATAATCGAGGTTTAATCGTGTGTTTAATCGTTAATCGACTTATCGCTTATCGCATCGCTATCGCATTCGCAACTCGAATTATGTGTTCTGGATATTGTTTTACGTGTGTGTACCATTATGTGTCACTTGTGAATGTTATGTTTATGTTGAGGTGTTTAATCTCAATCGCAATCACAATTCTATCGCATCGCAATCTAATCACAAACGCTAACTGCAAGTTATTTATAGTGATTGTATGTTAGATATGGTAGTTAGGTTATTTGTGTAACTAATGGATAATACCATCGCATCGCTCACCCGAAACGCATCGCAACACTCGACAAGTAAAACGAAACGCCAAAACGCAAACCGTCGGAGCCACTCGATCGAATGGCCAATCGATCGAATGGCCATCCGATCGGATTGCCATCCGATCAAGGCGCCGTCCGATCGGTGCCATCCTATCCGACACTTGTGCACTTTCCTTTTTTGGCAACCTATAAATACCCCCCTGTCACATCACTCTCTCACTCGACCAGCACGCTCAAGCCTTCTTTCCCTCGATTTCTCGCGATTCTTGTAAGTTTTCCACTCAAATCTTGTACTTCTATGATCTACACGCACTTCTTCATCATTTTCACCTTTGAATCTTAACTTTTAACCGTGAAATCAACGGATTTGAGGTGTTTTAGGATGATGTCATAATGGAGTTCTTATGAATATCAAGATTTGGCTTCATTCCACCAAGAACAACTCAGATCTGAATGATTTCCACATGATTTCACAACGATTTCGCATAGATCTAAACATTTTCAAAGTTAAATGGATTGAAAGATGGTTTTTAACTTTCTTTCAACTCTTTTACACTCAATGCACTCAAAACCGATAGAATCGGAGCTCGTTCTGGTCTTCTACTCATTTCCTAGTGAAGCATCAGTTTGAGATCTGGTTTCTATCACGGAGACAACCTATTTCGGATTGAACATGAACAACCGTCACGAACCAGTAAACTGATCGGATTAGGGTGATCCTTGTTCGATCGAACGACTTGGGACTTGATGAGGTTCCGTTGTTTAGTACGTTATCATACTGTCTTGAACAAACCGCAAAACTTTCAAAATAATCAAGTCAAGACGATCAGGTTCGTTGGGACGGATTGACGTCCGATCGGATTGCCATCCGACCGAACTGCAATCCGATCGGATTACACTTGGTTCCACACTTAAACATTGTTAGGATCGGAGGCTCTCATGATTGTGCTTGTTTGTGTGTTTTGAACAAATCAATAGATAAGAACAGATTTTAAGTGCAGCGGAAATGAGCAACAAACTTTGTAAACACAATCAAAGAGAGAAATGGTTTAGATAAGCATATGCAGTTCACTTAGTCAAAAGCTTTACAATATAAATCAAAAGATTACAGACATGCTTACAGCCAAAACTCCCCCTCAGCCTGATACCCCAAGGTTGGATTGCTCAAGATGAAAGGATTGAATTGAGGAGAAGAACTCACTCAAAACGATCAAATGTAACAGTACAGAGTACTGTTCCGTTTATAGAAAATCCTAACCGCTGAGGTATCTCAGCTGACGTCACCATGAAAGCGACGTCTAACAGCCTAACAACCTGTATCTACTGTTCTTATACAAACACTGCTAAACCTAACCACTGACAATACATAAAACAGATGATATACTAAACTACTGCTCTCTCTATTCATCAGTGCTTTCCTCAAGGTTGATCAGTCCTTGATTGGGCAGTGCTTTGTCATCAGCAGTTTGTACCAGCAGTGCTTAGTTTCCAGCAGTCTTCTAGGCTTCATCAGTAGTTATGCAGAACATCAGCAGTTGTATCCGGACAGTGGATATAAGATCATCAGATGTTATAATCACTTTCAAGGGGAAAGCATAATGTAAACCGCTGTTTATTGTGAATCCACTGTCATGATCCGGTTTTGGCTTTCATTATCTGTTCCTCTGGTAGGGTTCAATCCCAACAATCTCCCCTTGGAACAGATAATACCAAAACCCTTCATTATTCTGGATCTTTATTCCTCATCAGAAGTTCCTTAGCTTGTCTTTTGAATTCTTCTTCAAATTCCTTGGAACTTAGATCATCCTCATCCCTGCACAGTGTAAGCTCAAGGAGATCTTGTAGATCTTCAACACCCAGGCCTAGTGCTTGATTCCTTGATATATGCTTCACTTCTCCATTGGTTCTGACCAGAGTCAATACGTGGGTCTTTTGATCAGAGAGCCACTTTAGTATTTTTAAACCAAATGGGTTTCTTGGGAGAGATTTATTTGAAGATGAGTTAGGAGATGTTGGCCTTGTGAAAACTTGCAGACTATCAGACATTCTTTTGAAGGCCATTTCAATGACATTGTTTGCTGCAGCTATATCTTCTGCAGTCTCCTTTTCTATCTGCTCCTGTCTCTTTTGTTGATCTGGCTCAATGTCTGTAATATCTGCTGATGATGATTAGCTCAAAACCTTTTTGGCAAGATCTTGTAGCTTTGCTAATTTTTCTTTATCTAAAGCCATTTTCTTGATGGCTTCTTCAAAGTGATCAGTTTCTTTTTCTTTTTCTTTTTCTTCTCCAACAGTCAGTTCTTCCCTCTTTTCTTTTCTCAACATTGTGACAGAGGTTTCTGCTGCATTGATCTGTGTTTCAAGAGTCTTGATCTGCTCTTTTAGCTTTTTGTAGTTAGACTTTTTAGGAGTGTCAGAGACTGTTATCCTCCTTTTCTTAAGCCTTTCATAAGCTTCATCTGTTTGCTGCTTAGTCCATTTTGCTATGGCATTTGCAGTATCCACCCTTGCATCTACCAGCTCTTGTTTCTTTCTTTTATATTCAGAAGTAAGATCAGCTATGAGCTTCCTGTATTTGGTCCAATTTGGATCATTTTTAATCTTTTCAATTCTGTTAGCCTCATGCTTTAATGCAACTATTGGCCATTCTTTGAATTCTGTTTCTTCAGCAGGATAGAACTTTTCTTTCATTATGTATGCAAGGTATTCTTTTCTCAATTCTTTTCGTTGATTTGCTTCAGGAGATAGGCTTGACATTTCTTTGTTCAGATCACTTGCATATTCTTCTATTTGCTTGACTTTGTTGAGCAGGAATTCCCTTCTTTCCAAAATGGCTTCATCACCTTGATCCTTGCATTCAACTTTGGCTCTTATCCTTGCTTGTCTTGCTTTCATTTCGAGATATTCATCCATGTTTTCTGGAATTATGAAGCCTATGAGAGAAGGAAATTTCCTTTTTGAAGGATCATCTTCAGTGTAAAATTGTTTCATCTCATTTTGCACAGCTTCTAATTCCAGTAGATATTTAGCAGCAACAGGATCATACTTTTCATCAGTAGCCTGAGTTGTTTCTCTTTTTCTTTTGTGAAGCTTTGGAGGTTGTGATGTAGGAATGATGAGAGCAGTGGTGGATGGTTGACTAACAGCTGTTGAAACAACTGGTGTTTCAACCTCTGTTGTCATTACAACTACTGATGTGTCAGTAGATGTCTTCTGCTTTTGAGCAGGGGTTGAAGATGGTGAGGTAATTTTTGATGGTGGTGATGGTGGTGGTGAATCATCAGGTATGAGAATCCTTATCCTTTTTATTGTAGGAGAGGCTGATAATGTTTTGGGTGGCTTAGTGGTTTGAGATTGAATGGTAGTGGTTTGTGTTTGACTAACAGTTGTTGAAACAACTGGTGCTTCAACGACTGTTGTCATTACAACAGATGTTGTAACATCTGTTGTCTTCTGCTTTTTGGCAGGAAATGGTGGTATGGCAGTGGTTTTGGTGGTGTGTGGTGAAATTGTGTGTGTTGATGAGATGACAGCTATTTGGCTACTGACAACAGTTTTTGTAACTACTGCTGTATCAGCTGTTTGAATGGAAGTTTGAGATTTTGAATCTTTTGAGATTTTAGATGGCTGTTTTCCTTGTTCTGGTTCAACATACAGACCATCTTCTATTCCCTTTTTCTTCATCTGTTTGATATTCTCCCCCTTTTGGCATTATCTGCAAGAGGGTTATCCATGAAAAGGATTGTAGAGGGAACTTTTCCACCATGAGTCGTGTATTGTATATGAGCCTTGATAGCTTTAATGTCTGCTTGAGTGTCTTTAAATCTCGACTCCACCATGTTTGTCAGCATTTTTACATGTATTTCATGCTGCTGATCAGCCATCTGTTTTTGTTGTTCAAGTAAGGGCTGGAAAATATTCCAGAGCTCATTTGCAGCAAATGCTTGTGATGGAGCAGGTGCTTGAGGTGGAACAACAGTGGATTGTGCTTTTTGAGCTTTCAGAATCTCTTGCACCATATCCTTTATTTCAGCAACCGAGGTTTCAAGTTTTTCAACTCTGCCCGTCAATTCCTGATATTTTGAATCATCACCCACTTTAATGGGATCATCTGAATCCCCACCAGCAGTGGTTGTACCAATGTGCGACTTAGGAACTTAGTCCCAAAAATCACTCATTGATGCCCGTTGTGTACTGGGGACTTCTTTCTTCAGCACTTGATAAACCTTTGATGGTACCAGTGGTTAGAACCAACTCACTGGTGATTACCAACGGTGCTATGGAAGAAATTGCCTTCAAGGTAGTCTTACTAATGAAACAACTGTCCAACTGAAGATCTGTTGATCCATCAGTTGTAGTTGCTGCTCCACTTGAACTACCGCTAAGAGTTACTTGTAACCCAGGGGGTGTAACCTCCTCAGTTGTTGCTGGGATAGCAGAGGTATAAGCATCAGACCCAATCACTTGTTGGAGTGTACTCTCTTTGATGAGTGATTGAGAAGAACTGGTTTTAGTCTGAGCTATATCAACTGCATGCAACAAAGGTAGCATGGATTGTGGTAATATTATTGGTGAGGGTATGGGGGTTGAAAGAGACATGTCCTTGGGATCAGGACTGAGGAAGATGGATCCAATTGAATCCAGAGCTTCATATTGTGGGGTCCCAGTGCTTACAACCTGATCTTTTTATGAGGATGCAGGAGGAGTTTTAGGCAATGGTGGAGATCTTTCTACCAACTGCTGTGAGGAAGTAGCAACAGTGGTTTGTGGTGACATTTGTGTTGTCACAGGCAGTTGCTCTGGGATCTCATCTTCTAGAGTTGCCTTTGTTTTGGGTTTGGGGGGTTTTGTGGATGTTTTCTTTTTGGTCTTTTTGGTAATGGCAGGTGTGGGTTTCAAAGCAGTGGTAGTGCTGCTATGATCACCTGGAGCAGTGGGCTCAACAGCAGATGTCTGAGGAGTAGTAGTAACTGTTAAATTTTGCTCAGACACCTCTGCTTTTGTTTTTATTGGTGCCAACATTCTAGTGAATGTTTCAGGTGTTAAACTTTTTATTTGAAAATAAACACCTTGTTTTGGCAAATTTTCATTTTCTTTTTCAAATTTTTGTTGAAAATAGTAGCTTAGAAACCTTGGAAAGAGTAAAAATGCTTTGCTATCAACATTCTTTACCAAGTCATTGAAGATTTCCTGGGAATAGTTGTAATCTTTATTATTTAAAATGGCATAGCCCAGGCATTGAATCTTCAATGGTATTTCGTTAAACGTTGTTGTTTTATTTGAAACACACATTAAAAGTGTGTGAAATAAAAATCTGGGTGCAGACGGGAAATAACCTTTTTGTAAGGTATCTACCTTTGATTGTTCTGCATATCCCCTTTTTAGAAAATCAGCTTTTAACTCGTTTTTATCAAAAGAAGTTTTACCTCTCTGATCATCGAGTTTGAAGACTTCTGAGATTGATTGCGGAGTGATTTGAATCGCTTTACCCTGTATCGAGGAGTTAATGGCTACTACTTTACCGTCTTGTTTTTCAAGCGTAGTATTTTTCCAGAACTCTCTCTGGGTTTGCAAGTAAATGGGAGCGTCTACTGTCAACAAAGTTTTGTACTTTGATGCAGATATGGTGTCGATGATGGAATCGAAGGTATGGTTGTTTGAGGGTTTTGTAAGTAAACCCAAATAGTTGTGTGGAGATTTGTACTTGATTTCAATGGGTTCTTCGGCCGTTTGAGCGGCCTCTTTTGAAGATGATGGTGATTTTGATTTTGCTTTCGATTTCGTCATTTTTGATGAAGAAGATCGAAGAATGCTTTGAGAAGGAGGGTTGGAAACCGCTTTGAGAAAAGAATTTTAGAATTCAATTCGACAGTGTAAAACCCTGTTTCGGGTTTTGATCAGGGTTTTATTTAGGGAAAAGAAAAATGAATGCTGATGTGGCAGCGGTTACAAAGATCTGAAAGCTAAAAACAGACCACGTGTCAACCTCTGATGATATGGATGAAAAATGGAAAACAGTTGTTTTGAGAGCCACTGGTGTACCAAGCATCAGTGGTTACAACGGTAATAATGTGACATCAGTGGATGATTTTTACTATCAGTGGATAGCATATCAGTGGATAAGACATTGATTTTGAGCATCAGTGCTTGCCAAGAAAATGAAAGGAACAGAGGTTGACTTTCAGCAGTGGACAATATTTAGGAAGCAGATGTTTGAACAGAACAGTGGTTAAGGGTAATGTAATGGTAATGATTTGAAAGACCAGTATGTCAGCAACAGTTTTGAAAATTTTCATTCAGGGTTTTGCCACATGTCAATTTCACATTTTGAAGCCTTTACAACTCCTTGACAGTGGTTTTAGTACCCCAGATGATGTGGACTTTTTACCAAAGCAACTCATCTTTGTTATAATATCTGAATTAAAACATGAGTGCCCAGGTATTTTAAGATCTGTTGACAATCAATCCTTTTCATAAATTAAAAACAAACTTAAGTTTGACATGACCATGACAAATATACCATTTCTTTTTGATCTGCTTGAGGATAATAATACCAATAAAAAATAAGGTACTATATCCTGACAGGAAATTGAAACTATTGCCAACAAAAACAAGCAAAAGTTCAAAATACATTATTCCCAAAAAAAATGAATAATATATCCTGGTTATTTGAGAAAATCCTTTGTAAAAAAAATGGTTAAAGGCTTTTCTGAGAACAGCGTAAAAAGGATCTGGTATATTTTTAATAAAATACGTAATCATATCATTCTCAAGTTTATGAAAATGGTCAGTGGTTAGACATTTTGAATACATTTTGACCACTGTTTTGTACCATTTTCTTGTTGATTGATTGACAAACAGAAATGAGGACACAAGATCACATGAGTTTTATAAAATCCTGTTATAGACTTTGTTACTATGTGATGATTCTGAAAATTTGTCTAGTCCTTTTAAAAGTTTATTCATAGGAAATACCATGATCACCTGAACCTTTTCTTGAAACAATGATTGCACATAGTTGCTTTGATGACCATTTTTACCCCAACTTTTGGCTCAAAAGTGTTTTATGTTTTATACTCTTTTCTTCTGACTTCAAAAGTTTTGAGATAAACACACTTCTGAGTTTTTGTGAATTTTCTTCTTCCCTTTTTACCCTTCCCATTCATAAGTAATAAAATTCTTACTGGGAGGTTTTATTGAAGGAATACTTTATCCAGAATCATTTTGCAGTAATGTTTTAAGAGGATTAGCCATATTTATACAAATTTTTGACCAATCTCACATTACATATGATACGGACTATCTTGACTCCTGTTTTCTTAAAGTATTTCAACAGAGTTAATTTGTTCCTTTTGAGGATCTCAACCTATTTTCAACACATAAGATCTAATGACTAAAGTTTTAATTTCCCTCTTTTTATATTAGCAAAAACACTAATGTTTTTATGAACATAGGCTTTTGTTAATCCGAGGTTCATACTTTAGCATCTAATATAATGAAAACATCACAAATTTCATAACAATAGTTGAAATCAATTTTGAAAATAAGAAATAATCCCATAGTTTAACAGATATGTTTTCAGATCTGAAAACCATGTGTGACTTGTGTATGATATCACTTGTTGTGTGAGATTTGTCTGTCATATGACATCTTGGTTGATTTACAGAGTTTTTGAATAACCATTTTGAACATGGTTTACTCGATACTCTGTTTTTCAACTAAATGCACCCAACCTTAGTATCAATGAATAATGAGCCGAACTGTTATGTCAAATTGATTGTTAGATCGAATTTGACTGTCCAAGCTCTGATCCCAATTGTTAGGATCGGAGGCTCTCATGATTGTGCTTGTTTGTGTGTTTTGAACAAATCAATAGATAAGAACAGATTTTAAGTGCAGCGGAAATGAGCAACAAACATTGTAAACACAATCAAAGAGAGAAATGGTTTAGATAAGCATATGCATTTCACTTAGTCAAAAGCTTTACAATATAAATCAAAAGATTACAGACATGCTTACAGCCAAAACTCCCCCTCAGCCTGATACCCCAAGGTTGGATTGCACAAGATGAAAGGATTGAATTGAGGAGAAGAACTCACTCAAAATGATCAAATGTAACAGTACAGAGTACTGTTCCATTTATAGACAATCCTAACCGCTGAGGCATCTCAGCTGACGTCACCATGAAAGCGACGCCTAACAACCTAACAACCTGTATCTACTGTTCTTATACAAACACTGCTAAACCTAACCACTGACAATACATAAAACAGATGATATACTAAACTACTGCTCTCTCTATTCATCAGTGCTTTCCTCAAGGTTGATCAGTCCTTGATTGGGCAGTGCTTTGTCATCAGCAGTTTGTACCAGCAGTGCTTAGTTTCCAGCAGTCTTCTAGGCTTCATCAGTAGTTATGCAGAACAGCAGCAGTTGTATCTGGACAGTGGATATAAGATCATCAGATGTTATAATCACTTTCAAGTGGAAAGCATAATGTAAACCGCTGTTTATTGTGAATCCACTGTCATGATCCGGTTTTGGCTTTCATTATCTGTTCCTCTGGTAGGGTTCAATCCCAACAAACATTTTCTTCAAACTTTTTAAAGATCTGAACGTCGAACGGATTACCGTCCGATAGGATTGCTATCCGATCGAACGACCATCCGATCAGTTGACATTTGGAACTTCAACACTTAATCAATTTCATAATTTTCAAAGAACATTAGTTTCTAACGGATTGACATCCGATCGGATTGCTATCCGATCGAGTGACCATCCTGCTGTGAACTTGTTCTCACTAAGTGTCCTGCCAATCAGATCGCTATCCAATCGAACGACCGTTCGATCGATCGACCTGAAGGGTAGAGATACTTCTCTATTTTCAAAATGCTACAACGAAAACTTCAAAGCCATCATACACAAACACATCCTTCCCAAGCGAATGTCAATCCGACCGAAAGGCCATCCGATCGGATGACCATCTAAATGGATTGACATCCGATCGCATGACCATCCGATCGGATTGCCATCTGATCGGGTTACCATTCGACACTTGGTTCACTTGCACCGTTTTACGCACTGTTCGTTCGCTTATGCTACCGTTAACTGTTCAGGCTAATCACTCTAGCACTCCCTTTAATCCATTAACTTCCATCGCTGTGAGTATACTCGATCCCTTTTTGCTTTACGCACTTTTGGGTGTTACATACGTTACTTATTCTAAATCACATCGATCACACAACCCAAACACTATTTATACGCTGACCGTTATTGCATGATGTGTGTTACTCGATGAATGCTTGTATGTTATGTTAACACAGTGATTGTTGCCTGACGCCTTAGCAACGATAGTACTATAGTTTGGACTCAGCACCTGTCGTGGACAGGGGTTGTTAAGGTTACCTCTTCACGTGTCACGGTGGTGATATGTGTTGCACAATCTACAACTCGCAGTCTTGTCTGTGCATATTTCATTGTCGATAACCTACTAGCTTCACATTATACATGTTACATGCTGGTTATGCGTAAACGCTTTCGAACTCTACTATTACTATTAAACTTGTATGCTCACCTTTACACTATGTGTATTGACCTCTATTTTAACGTATGTGACAGGTGTTTAGGATGCTTTGCTTGTTACTTGCTGGAAATCAAGTTAGGATGGAGTCTAGAAACAAAGACAATTTATTTATTTAAATCTGAGCTGTCGGAACAACCTTTATTTGTCTTTGAGATATATATGTTTGTAATAACTGATATACTTGATGGGTTATGGTATGTGACATAATATTAACTATCCGGTAATTTATTGTTATGGAATTTCTCTTGGACAATCTATTTCGCTCAGTGCCGCGCCCCGATGTTTCCGTCAACGGTTGGAGTGTGACAATGGTGCTGGTTTGGGTGATGATGAAGAGAGAGGGAAACATGTATATATAAATCTAATAAATAATTAAATCTTATCTTTAAAATTACTGAAATACCCTTAGTTATATACTTTAAGTTACCAAAATACCCTTTCAGATAACATACAATTTGGATGAAGTTAGAGGCGGTGAGCAAAATGGAAAAACATAGCAAACTATTGAAGGAAAATGACTATTTTTAAAGGTTTAGAGCAAAACCGTTAAAGTGAACAGATCATAAGAAGCAAAATGAATGTTTACTATTCTAGTTATATATAACTAGTTTTTGCCCCGCCCGCGTTGCGGGGCAATAAGCCGAATATTTCTCTCTCATAACATGTATGTCTCTGTTTTGGTTAATTGTACATACTACTCATAACACGATCTCAAAAAAAATTACATCGAGTCAACCAATTAAAACAAAAACACTACCATACTTTTACTAAAAAAAACTAAAACAATTGAAAGACTATAATTTTAAATTGGGAGCAAAATTATAATTTTCAGGACAAATGAGCATGTACCAGGCATGCCTGAACGAATAAAATTACACCTATGCCTGCCCGCGTTGCAGGTCGTTAAATCAAATATTTCTTAGTTTCATAACATGTATGCATGTATTTAGGTTACTTGTACATACTACTTATAACACGATCTAAAAAAAATACATCGAGACAACCAATTAAACGAAAACGCTAGTATAATTTTGCTAAAAAGTTAAAACAATAACAGGTATGTAATTTTGAGCTGGTGGTAAAATACTAATTTGCCAGCACCAATGAGTGAGTGTTAGACAACTGCTTGACACAATAAAAGTTACATTTAGTCAACCAAGCAAAATAAAACAGTACTATAGTTTTGCAAAAAAAAAAAGGTAAAATGATAGCAAGATCATAATTTGTAACTGGGGGAGAAATCATAATTTTTGAAATGGGTGCAAAATCATAATTTTGAACAGAGGGCAAAATCGTAAGAATATTTTGAACTGGGGGCGAAATCATAATTTTAAACTGAGGGTAAAATCATAATTTTGAGCTATGGAGGAAAACAAAATTTTATTTTGAACTGTGGGCAAAAACATAATTTTGAGTTGGGGGCAAAATTGTAATTTTGAGCTGGGGGCAAAAACATATTTTTATTTTGAAGGGACGAGCGTAATTTAAGACGGATGGCGAAACCATAAATTTAAACTGGGAGTAGAATTAGAAATGGGTTTTTGAACTGAGGGCAAAAGCGTAAATTTTGAGCCAGGGCAAAAATATAAATTTATTTTGAGTTAGGGGCAAAACCGTAATTTTAAACAAAGGACGAAACCGTAATTTTAGGCTGGGAATAAAATTAAATTAAACTGGGTTGGTCCAATAGGGAAGTGCCAGGCAAGCTGCCTGGCACTATTCCCTCAAGTCCTTTTTGTATATGTAGGATAACTAGTTGGTGCCCCGCCCGCGTTGCGGGGCGATGACCGAATAATGAGCGAGTGTTAGTCAGCTCATTGACACGAAAAACAATTAAATCGAGTCAACCAATTAAAACAAAACACTTTTATAGTTTTGATAAAAAAACAAAACACTTTTATAGTTTTGATAAAAAAAAAACTAAAACAATGACAATATTGTAATTTTTAACTGACGGAAAGTTGTATTTTTCTACTGGGATAATATCGTAATTTGACAAAAGCTAAAGTAATTGCAGTACTGTAAATTTGAACCTGGGGAAAATTGTAAATTTTCACAGGGGCAAATTCATAATTTTTAACTTGAGGTAACAACGTAATATAAATTTGAACTAAGGGCACAATCATAATTTTAATCTTGAGGCAAAAGCACAATTTTATTTTGAACCGAGGGAAAAATCGTAATTTTGAGCTGCAGGCAAAAACATAATTTTATTTTGAACCGGGGAAAAAACGTAATTTTGAATTGAGGGCCAAATCACAATTTTTAAACGAAGAAAAATCACATTTTTGAACAGAGGGCAAAATCGTAATTTTTAAGTGGTGGCAAAAACAAAATTTTATTTTGAACTGGGGGCGAAAAGGTAATTCTGAGCTGAGGGCAAAACCACAATTTTATTTTGAATGGAGGGAAAAATCGTAATTTTAAGCTGTGGACAAAAGCGTAATTTTATTTTGAGCTGGGGCAAAATCGTAATTTTAGAGAGAGACAAAAACGTGATTTTAGAATGGATATAAAATAATAAACTGGTTGGTCCAATGGGAGAGTGTCAGGCAAAGTCGTAATTTTGAATTGAGGGCAAGATCGTAATTTTGATATGGGGACAAAAAGCGTAATTTTATTTTAAGATGGGGGCAAAAACGTAATTTTATTTTGACCTGGGGGCAAAAACGTAGTTTTAAAATGGATATAAAACAATAAACCTGTTGGTCTAATGGGTGAGTGCCAGGCAGAGGCACTATTCCCCCATTTGGTTTTTGTATATGTAGGAAACTAGTTTTTGCCCCGCCCGCGTTGCGGGGCAATAAGCCGAATATTTCTCTCATAACATGTATGTCTGTACAGAGGGCAAAATCGTAACTATATTTTGAACTGGAGGCGAAATCATAATTTTAAATTGAGAGCAAAATCATAATTTTGAGCTAGGGGGAAAACATAATTTTATTTTGAACTGTGGGCAAAAACGTAATTTTGTGCTGAGGGCAAAATCGTAATTTTGAGCTAGGGGAAAAAAGCAACATTTTATTTTAAACTGGGGGCAAAAACGTAATTTTAAACGGAGGGCGAAACCGTAATTTTAAACTGGGAACAAAATTAAAATTGAGTTTTTGAACCGAGGGTAAAAGCATAATTTTAAACTAGGAATAAAATTAAATTAAAATTAGTTTGGTCCAATAGGGAAGTGCCATTCTAAATGTATATGTTCTGCATGGCACTATTCCCCATCTTCTATGTAGTATAATATTATGATTGCACATACACTGGCACTATTAAGATTAGGAGTTGCTAGTATTTCAGACAAGATAAGGGAGGGGAGACTGAGATGGTTTGGGCATGTCAGGAGGAGGTAGACGACAGACCCGGTTAGAATAGTTGAAACACTCAAGGTAGATGGAAGGAGGAGTAGAGGCAGACCGAAAATGACGTGGGATGAGCGGATTAGACAAGATTTGCTAGATTTGCACCTCTTTGAGGACATGGTCGAGGACAGATCTTCGTGGAGACGTAGGATTAAGGTTAAAGATTTTTAGGAGTTTGGCCTGGTTTTTTAGCTTATGTTCCTATCTTATGAGTTTATTTTTTCAGTTTCTATGAGGTGTGATATAGTTATATATATATATATATATATATATCTATATATATATATATGTTTTCACCTATTCTCGGTGTCGTAGTTTTACTAACAAGCACTTATTTATCCGTTTATTATTATTTTTATTTCTATCTTTTGTAGTAGTGGCGTGCTTATATATGTTTTTTTAGAAGCTTATGTCTTGGTTATGGTTTTTGGAGCCGGAGGTCTCACTGGAAGCAACCTCTCTATCCCCTGAGATAGAGGTAAGGCGTGCCTACATCCTACCCTCCCCAGACCCTATCAATAGCTTCGCTATATGTGAGATTATACTGGGTATGATTGTTATTGTTATGGTTGTACACTCGACCAACCAACACACCTACTATATAGTTATCCAACACACCTACTATATAAATCCATCGATGAATTCTATATAGCAAAGAAATGATATCTCATATTTATGGCTGTCCAGTGTGAAATTATTATTTTAATTAGAATTATATTTTACAGTTGTAATTTACTTTTATAGCTTCATTTTCCGAAATGCACTAATAACTGTTTTTTTCTTATAATATATACATATTGTTTTTTTAATTAGTATATATATATATATATATATATATATATATATATATATATATAGGGTGGGGTTCTAGAGTGAACACTAATGCATTTGCGAACTGAGTGAACAAATCCTGGCCATTGATCTACACACGTGTATGGCCAGGATCTCATCATCAAATCGTAAAATACACTAGTGTATTTCAACATCAAATCCTGGCCATTGATCTACACATATGTATGGCTAGGATTAGTTCACTCAGTTCGCAAGCTACACCAGTGTTCACTCTTGAACCTAATCCTATATATATATATATATAAGTATCCGCTAAAATGAGAACCACATCGAGTTGTAAGAACCACGAGAACTTTTTTATCCGGGGCGAGGTGGACCAAATCTTTTTTTCATAAACGTAGATGCATGTATAAAAACAACATTTGTAAAAAAGATTCAAAAAAAAAATGTCGTGTGTGTAGTTTTGAGCAACACAAGTTTGTGTTTACGGGACCCGTAAATTTTCCCGCCAGATTTACGGTACCCGTAAACACAAACTTGTGGCGCTCAAAACTACACACACGACATTTTTTTTTTGAATTTTTTTTTACAAATATTGTTTTTATTAATGCATCTACGTTTATGAAAAAAAAAATTTGGTCTACCGCACCCCCTACGGTGTAGTTCTCACGGTTCTTACAACTCGAGGAGGTTCTCATTTTAGCATTCCCCTATATAAGATATATATATAGGAGACCGCTAAAATGAGAACCACCTCCAGTTGTAAAAACCATGAGAACCTCTTGATCCGGGGCGAGTTGGACCAAATTTTTTTTTCATAAACGTAGATGTGTGTATTACAAACACATATGTAAAAAAAAAAAATCAAAAAAAAAAATGTCGTGTGTGTAGTTTTTTACACCACAAGTTTGGTGTTTACGGGTACCGGTACCCGTAAACACCAAACTTGTGGTGTAAAAAACTACACACACGACATTTTTTTTTTTTTTGAATTTTTTTTACATGTGTTTGTAATACACACATCTACGTTTATGAAAAAAAATTTTGGTCCAACTTTCCCCGTACGGTGTAGTTCTCATGGTTTTTACAACTAGAGGTGGTTCTCATTTTAGCGGCCCCCTATATATATATATATATATATATATATATATATATATATATATATAGTGGACAACCTATTTGCTGTTAGAAACAAAAATCACTAACGGATTATTGGTTTAAAAGAAGACATTCTGATGGTTACGTAGTGGGTTTTACATAAAAAGGATTGAGAGCTCAAATTATGCAGGACTATTGGTGTATTTATTATAAAAAAAATACTAAATGAATTAGGGGAAATGGATTTTATTATCAAAATTAGGCGTTGTCACTCTCAACTTTTACTTTGGCCTCCACCACCCCCAACTGGACACTTGGGTTGTTGTGTCACCCTGTCGTTAACCAGACACTAACGAGATTAGTTTTTTTTTTTTTTTTTTTTTTTGCTGACCTGACCAATTTTTGCTGACCTGGCCAATTTTTGCTGACATAGCATGGTTATGTGTAAAAAAATTAGGTTTAAAAATCAATAAAACAATATTACATACACATACAATACACGCATCTGTATAAATACAAACACACAACCATCTCTCTCCACCACCATGTAACACCCCAAAAATGGGGTTTGATAATTTAAACCCGGTTAATATAAAGGAACGGGTAAATTACCGTTTGGGGGTAAAAGTGACCCGTAAATAAAAGTTGACTATGAATAATTTACCGAGTGGTGACATGTATATATAAGTAACAAGATAATGAGTGTTAGTCTCTTTATTAATTGAAACGAAGTTGAGGGACCAAAACCGTTAAAAAGGAAACATGATTTATTAAATAAAGGAAAACCCACACACACACACACTTCGTGTGTGTGTGAGACGATCAGGAAGAAGAAGAACAAGGGTTCAAACCCTAGTTCTTGTTAAATCTTCAAATTGAAGGGTGGAATGAGGTCTAAAATCATAATCGAGCATGGATAAACGATCACTATCACGAGGGGATCATAAGGTATGTCTTAAATTTAAGATTGGTGATCATGGGTGAAGTGGGTTATGTTCTAATCCGTGAATTAATGTGAAATTAATCATGTACAAGGGTTAGAACCCTCGTATAGAACATTGGTTATGTAGGGTTAGTGCTAATTTGATGATTAGAGGTGAAACCCGTTAGTTATGGTGAAGATGATGACTAGAATCACCATCTATGTCCAAGTCTTGTGGAAAGATTGATGTATTAGGTGGGTATGATGAATTCTTGTTAGATGAATTAGGAGAAATATGATGATGCTATGCTTGATGTTTATGTGCTAATGATACTTGTTGATTAGTAAGAAGATTTGATGAAATATAAATGAACTAGGAAGATTATGCATAAACTAGTTGTACATGATGCCTAGGAAGTAGTACGCACGCCACGTGTTTGATGAAATGTCTAAATGACAATAATATGTGAAGGTTGTGTTATGATGATGTTGAGTATGCTATATGCTTGTTTGAATCGGCTAATGGAATACATATGTGAGATATGAACTTGATATGATCGTTCATAGGAATAATCATGTATGCTAATAAGGATGTTAATGTAATGACATGAAAGTATAGGAATCATGTCAAGATGGATGGGAGCGTGGAAGGCTAACGGGACAAGAAGACTCAAGTAAGCGAATACAAATACGGACGAGTAAGGTAAGTAAATCCCGGACTTACACTTTAGATGTAAAATATATTGTACTATGATCATTATTGTGATACATGTGACAGTATTAAACAATGGAAGTAAATAGGTAAGTTTACGGAAAAAGAAGTCGAAAGTGAGTAGGAAAGTATAATGATGCTAATTGTTTTCTGTTAAGATTGAAATGAAAGTGCAGGTATACTAATAATGGAGAGTGAAGGTTAAGTATGGAAGTCGTACGAGAGTGTCCGAATGGATGAACGATTGGACTTATATGAACGAGAATAAGAGATGTTGATGCTTGATTATGCACGTTTTAAAGTATATATATTATTATGTCACTGGTTGCTAATGAAGTAATTGGTTGTGGTGACTGCAGGTTTTACAGGTTTATGAATGTTTGTTCAAGATGTGTAAGCGGTTGAAGATCGAGTCAAGACATGGGTTGTACTTGGGTGTGTATGTGGTCACTTAATTCGATATACGTATGTTAGTTTTTAATTAATTTATGAAAAGGGATCAATGTATTTAAGTGAAACAAAGAATATCATAAAAGAAATTTTTAGTATGTATTTTCCGCTGCGTTAAATTTGATTAAAACGATTTAGGGCGTTACAAGTTGGTATCAGAGCCTAGGTTTGAGCGAAATCAAGTACAAAGGAGTGAGTACTTGAACTCAAACCTGTGTGCTCTTGTGATTAATGACCCGTACAATCCAAGACTCGATACCGAAAGGTAAGATTTAATATAAGTAAGTATGCGAGAGGTTACTAATAATGATGAATATTGAAAGGTGAGCTTGATGGATAATGAGGATGTTTCGCAGTCGCGGGCTAGCACGAAAGCTAAGGTGTGTGATATGTCAGGAAAATGAACCCCAGGTACGTAAATTCAGCGTGTGGGCGTATGACGTGGTAGGATTAAGCAAGCGAAGGAAAATCATAAATGAAATATAATAGTGACATGGCAATGAAGTTTTGAAAATGTTACACGTGCCGAAACTTAATTCTTCGGACATAAGGTGGCGATTACACGAAGGCACGAAACTAGTATGTGGATTGTGTACCTGGCCAGTACACAAGAAACGTATGACGTTCGTGAGACCGTGATAATTGTTACAGGTATGTCCGCTAGAATTAAGTAGTAGGTGGACGTGAGGGTGAAGAGAAATGTAAGATTTTCAGGAACGAAAGTATGAATGCTATGTTAGAATCCGCGAGACGGATTCGAAACATGAAAGAATGTAAAGTATGAATGAAAGGTTTGAATTCGGGAATGAATTCAAACCGGAATGGAATGAAAGGGAGGAAAGGTTTGAATTCGTGAATGAATTCAAACGCGAATGGAATGGAATGAAAAGAATGGAAGGTATGAATGAAGGTTTTGATCCGTAGATGGATACGGATCAAACTTATGAAGAATGAAAAGACGAATGAAAGTTAAATCCGTGGTGAATACGGATTAAATATGCAAGGAAGAAAAGAAGAATGAAAGGCTTGAGCCGTAAGCAGTAAACGAATCAAGTACGCGGAAAAGCGTAGTTGGATGGAAGGTAAGTAAAGCTTACGGCACTTAAATTAGTACAACTACTTATGTATTTGACTAGAAATAAGAGATGTTACTGTTCGAAAAGGGATTTCGAAATAAGATGTTCCGAAACGAATCGATACGGGTCGGAACAAGTTAAAACTGGAAGTAAACCATATTTGATGGTAAAAAGGGTAAAATGGTAATTTGGTCATGGAATGATGAAAGTATAATGAGTTTTGAAAGATTTTGTTATGATGTATGCCATGATAAGTAATAAGGGTAAAACGGTAATTTAGTTACATGGATGAATGAAAATAAAGTTTAAAGAATACCCTATATCGTAAGCGATGATAGGTTAAATGTATGGAAGAAAGGTTTAAAGATTATGACCATACGGTGAAAATCCGCAATGAGTCAAATGAGTGAAATGGTAAATCGATACCATTTTATTTAAAATGTAAAAGGTTTGGGGCGTTTAGACCAAATGGGTCATTTAATGACGATGTGATCAATTGATGATGATGATTAATGAAAGTTTGTTGGGTTTATGCTCACAGGATGGATAGCATATGAAAAATTTTGTTGCTATTATTAGCAATTAAAGATGCAAGCCATGTAAACGGGTCAATGTCTTGACTCGAGCCAGGTATGTGTAATGGGTTAAACTCTCCTTGGGAACATAAGGTTCGGCAAGAGTTAATCGAGTTATGGGTGGGCTTAGAGTACCTAAAGTAAGGCATATCTAGTAAATAAAAATGGTTGATATTATGTCCTTAGTGACATAATAAATCGTGGTATAGTTTATGGTTAAAAGTGTCATTTTGGTCAAAACAAGCCTTTGGATGTCCTTCGTAGTTAAAAGGACAAAAGATGACCAAAACGCCCTCGAAAGACAAATTGGGCAAACGACCCTTAAAGGTAGTTTGGAAATAAGTTTTATAAATGAATAAACCTTTGTGGTTGAGTAAGAGTGAAAGATATAAGCTCTTTTGGCGTAATGCCTTGTAATGGGCATTTGCCGTAAAAGGATAATCCAAAGGGTAAAACTCGGAATAAATAGATTCTTGCATTAAATCCACTACAAATATAGTTGTAGGGGAAAATTATATGATAAGAAATGTGGTGATGCTAAGCTAGAAGCGAATGAAAGCAATTTATGCGTGGAAATGCTTATATACCCTTAACGGGTCAAAATAAGCATATGAGCGAAAACGGGTTTACGAACGCATATAACCCGTGATATGAACCTAGTATGATAGGCAATATTGAACTTATGGGATTCATGAGAAATTGGGATCAAACAAACGTGTTTGTTTGATAATTGCACGAACGGGTCGAATAATTCTTAAATAAATATTAAGCCGAAAGCTTGTAAGTAAAGAATTTTCTTAATCCGGACGTGGGATTTTGAGTCCATATGAAAGAGGACCAAATTTTGGTCGTGTAGGAAGAAACGAGAGGTTAAACGGGTAAACGGTTAAAAAGTTATGCGGGTTTTAGTATGTAAGAACGACGAAAACAAACAGCAGGAAAAATGAAGTTTTGGGGTGCCGTCGCCGACGCCCAAATGGGCCGTCGCCGACGGTCCATGTTTTCTGACTTTTGTCGACGGCTTAACTTGCTGTCTACGGGAGATCAGGCGACGGAGGTGCGTCGCCGACGGCCCTTATGGGCGTCGGCGACGGTGCTTGGATGTATGCTTTTCTGTTTTCTTCCATTCTTAATTCCGGTTGATCTAGTTCGCGTCCCGGTGCTCCGTTAAGCGCCCGAATGGGCCGAAACCAAGTTCTGATGCATTTTTGATAAAGGACTTTTGTTCAAAATAAATTTTTTTCATAAACGTAGATGCATGTATAAAAACAACATTTGTAAAAAAGATTCAAAAAAAAATGTCGTGTGTGTAGTTTTGAGCAACACAAGTTTGTGTTTACGGGACCCGTAAATTTTCCCGCCAGATTTACGGTACCCGTAAACACAAACTTGTGGCGCTCAAAACTACACACACGACATTTTTTTTTTTGAATTTTTTTTTACAAATATTGTTTTTATTAATGCATCTACGTTTATGAAAAAAAAATTTGGTCTACCGCACCCCCTACGGTGTAGTTCTCACGGTTCTTACAACTCGAGTTGGTTCTCATTTTAGCATTCCCCTATATAAGATATATATATAGGAGACCGCTAAAATGAGAACCACATCCAGTTGTAAAAACCATGAGAACCTCTTGATCCGGGGCGAGTTGGACCAAATTTTTTTTTTCATAAACGTAGATGTGTGTATTACAAACACATATGTAAAAAAAAAAAATCAAAAAAAAAAAAAAATGTCGTGTGTGTAGTTTTTTACACCACAAGTTTGGTGTTTACGGGTACCGGTACCCGTAAACACCAAACTTGTGGTGTAAAAAACTACACACACGACATTTTTTTTTTTTTTTTGAATTTTTTTTACATGTGTTTGTAATACACACATCTACGTTTATGAAAAAAAATTTTGGTCCAACTTTCCCCGTACGGTGTAGTTCTCATGGTTTTTACAACTAGAGGTGGTTCTCATTTTAGCGGCCCCCTATATATATATATATATATAGTGGACAACCTATTTGCTGTTAGAAACAAAAATCACTAACGGATTATTGGTTTAAAAGAAGACATTCTGATGGTTACGTAGTGGATTCTACATAAAAAGGATTGAGAGCTCAAATTATGCAGGACTATTGGTGTATTTATTATAAAAAAAATACTAAATGAATTAGGGGAAATGGATTTTATTATCAAAATTAGGCGTTGTCACTCTCAACTTTTACTTTGGCCTCCACCACCCCCAACTGGACACTTGGGTTGTTGTGTCACCCTGTCGTTAACCAGACACTAACGAGATTAGTTTTTTTTTTTTTTTTTTTTTGCTGACCTGACCAATTTTTGCTGACCTGGCCAATTTTTGCTGACATAGCATGGTTATGTGTAAAAAAATTAGGTTTAAAAATCAATAAAACAATATTACATACACATACAATACACGCATCTGTATAAATACAAACACACAACCATCTCTCTCCACCACCATGTAACACCCCAAAAATGGGGTTTGATAATTTAAACCCGGTTAATATAAAGGAACGGGTAAATTACCGTTTGGGGTAAAAGTGACCCGTAAATAAAAGTTGACTAGGAATAATTTACCGAGTGGTGACATGTATATATAAGTAACAAGATAATGAGTGTTAGTCTCTTTATTAATTGAAACGAAGTTGAGGGACCAAAACCGTTAAAAAGGAAACATGATTTATTAAATAAAGGAAAACCCACACACACACACACTTCGTGTGTGTGTGAGACGATCAGGAAGAAGAAGAACAAGGGTTCAAACCCTAGTTCTTGTTAAATCTTCAAATTGAAGGGTGGAATGAGGTCTAAAATCATAACCGAGCATGGATAAACGATCACTATCACGAGGGGATCATAAGGTATGTCTTAAATTTAAGATTGGTGATCATGGGTGAAGTGGGTTATGTTCTAATCCGTGAATTAATGTGAAATTAATCATGTACAAGGGTTAGAACCCTCGTATAGAACATTGGTTATGTAGGGTTAGTGCTAATTTGATGATTAGAGGTGAAACCCGTTAGTTATGGTGAAGATGATGACTAGAATCACCATCTATGTCCAAGTCTTGTGGAAAGATTGATGTATTAGGTGGGTATGATGAATTCTTGTTAGATGAATTAGGAGAAATATGATGATGCTATGCTTGATGTTTATGTGCTAATGATACTTGTTGATTAGTAAGAAGATTTGATGAAATATAAATGAACTAGGAAGATTATGCATAAACTAGTTGTACATGATGCCTAGGAAGTAGTACGCACACCACGTGTTTGATGAAATGTCTAAATGACAATAATATGTGAAGGTTGTGTTATGATGATGTTGAGTATGCTATATGCTTGTTTGAATCGGCTAATGGAATACATATGTGAGATATGAACTTGATATGATCGTTCATAGGAATAATCATGTATGCTAATAAGGATGTTAATGTAATGACATGAAAGTATAGGAATCATGTCAAGATGGATGGGAGCGTGGAAGGCTAACGGGACAAGAAGACTCAAGTAAGCGAATACAAATACGGACGAGTAAGGTAAGTAAATCCCGGACTTACACTTTAGATGTAAAATATATTGTACTATGATCATTATTGTGATACATGTGACAGTATTAAACAATGGAAGTAAATAGGTAAGTTTACGGAAAAAGAAGTCGAAAGTGAGTAGGAAAGTATAATGATGCTAATTGTTTTCTGTTAAGATTGAAATGAAAGTGCAGGTATACTAATAATGGAGAGTGAAGGTTAAGTATGGAAGTCGTACGAGAGTGTCCGAATGGATGAACGATTGGACTTATATGAACGAGAATAAGAGATGTTGATGCTTGATTATGCACGTTTTAAAGTATATATATTATTATGTCACTGGTTGCTAATGAAGTAATTGGTTGTGGTGACTGCAGGTTTTACAGGTTTATGAATGTTTGTTCAAGATGTGTAAGCGGTTGAAGATCGAGTCAAGACATGGGTTGTACTTGGGTGTGTATGTGGTCACTTAATTCGATATACGTATGTTAGTTTTTAATTAATTTATGAAAAGGGATCAATGTATTTAAGTGAAACAAAGAATATCATAAAAGAAATTTTTAGTATGTATTTTCCGCTGCTTAAATTTGATTAAAACGATTTAGGGCGTTACAACCAACATACACCACTGGAACCACCCACTTGTAGCCACTGTCGGCTCTGCTCCGCGGGATAATCTCACCACCGCTAGTTCTGCTCCGCCCTTGACCGTTAATCTCACCACCGCCGGATAATCTCACCACAAACTCCAACCCTTGGCCATTAATCTCACCACCACCAGTTCTGCTCCGCCGGATAATCCTCTAATATGAGTCCCTAACACCACATTCTTCCTATCAAGCACCTCAAGTATCCCCAAGCACTGAATCTTAGTGGGCATAGTAATCTCCATTTCCCCTAATGCTCCTAAAATCACTTCACCCGACTCCACCTGTTTTCCTGTCAAAAATACATATTATTCAACATGAAAAACACATTCGATTAATCAATCAGTTGCATGAGCTATACCGATTCAACACAAAGATCAAGCTAACGCATCAGCACCAGCGCCAATTTCCAAAATCTCTCCTGTAATCTTGGCCTGGCGCTGTCGATTGTAAACCTGAGACAACTTCTTCTTCAACTCTGAAGCGTTATCTGTCGCATTCCCCATTGCTTCAAGAATCTGAACCGGGTCTTGTTCGAAATGCAAGATCGGTGAAAAGTCCATCGTATTGGCCCTAACCACATCTCGTTCCACGTTCTACTTCCCCTTTTTAGTAGTACCTAAAGAAATCGTCTTCAGCAGCATCAACACAGACTCCATTGATGTCACAAATCTCCCATTTGGGGGACAATGGAAGTAAAGTATATATGAATCACAGGATCAGATTTCACTAAAGACACAAACTTTGTGTACAGAAGTTCCACTTTATCCACTTCTTCACTTACAAACAGGACGAGGAAACGCCATTTTTCAGCAACAATAAACGGTGGTCGTCAGGTGTGAGTTATGACAGTTTCAGATCTGAGGACTACTGTGTTTGAAAGTGGGTGGTTGTAGGAGGTGAGTGGTGGCAGGTGGGCGGTGATGGTTGATGGTGGAAGTTGTTGGTGGATAGAAGGAAGGGGAGAGAGAGATGAAGAAAAAAGAGATGGATAGAAGGAGAGGAGGATTTGTATATAATATACATACCTTAGCATGACACCTCATCAAAAAATACCAAGTCAGCAAAAATTGGCCACTTCAGCAAAAAATCTAACCTAGTTGGTGTCTAGTTAACGACGTGGTGACACAGCAACCTAAGTGTCTAGTTGGGGGTGCTGGGAGCCAAAGTGAAAATTGAGAGTGACAATGACCAATTTTGATTAGTTGGGGGTGATGCATTTACAGGTGAACCCCTTCCTCGGTGTAATGCTTAACATCCATCGCAACTAGATGAAAGATTTAATTTCAAAATTGACAAATTTTACATCCAAGACGATCCATTCCAACATTAAATGACCATGAGTCCCTAGATGATATATCAACTAAAAGGTATATATAAACCATAAATATATCAAGAGTGTAGAATGTGTAATTCGAGAAAAAAAAGTTGTGAAATTTGGGAGGGGTATTTATATAAATGTTTTAGAAAGATTATAAGTGTCACACTTCCGAAGTCTTAGGTGCTGTTTGTTTTCTAAGAGGTAAAATGTCTGCAGTCTGCGGACCACATCTGCAGACATCTGTAGCACAAGAGGTGGACCAAATGTCTGCAGTCTGCAAGAAGAAGACTGTTTGTTTTTTAACTTCTGCAGGCTTCTAAAATAAACTGGTGGTGGTGTACGGACGGTGGTGGTGGTGGACGGTGATGGTGGTAGACGGTGGTGGTGGTGGAGATGGACGGTGGTGGGTGGTGAACGGTGGTGGTGATGAACGGTGGTGGGTATTGGAGATGGACGGTGGTGGGTGGTGGACGTTGATGGGTGGTGGCCGGTGGTAGTGATGGTCCGTGGTGGGTGGTGGATGGTGGTGGTGGTGATGATGGACGGTGGTGGGTGGTGGATAGTGGTGATGGAGGGTGGTGGGTGGTGGATGGTGGTGGTGGTGGTCGACGGTGGTGGTGGTGATGGATGGTGGTGGGTGGTGGATGGTGGTGGTGATTGACGGTGGTGGTGGGTGGTGGTGTTTAACCTTCTGCAGACCTTAGAAGATTTTAGAAGTGGTTGGACCAAGTCTGCACCAAGAAGATCTCGCGCAGACTTTTTTTAAACAATTTGCGCCTGACTATGTCTGCGCGTGGTCTGCGTTGCGCAGACAGAAGAGCTTGCGCAGAGGTTTTATGAAAAAAAACAAACAGCACCTTATAAGTTCATCCGTTGCAAATAGTAATCACCAACAACAACATGATCCCTAACTTATGTATAGTGATTCCGTTGCAAATAGTAATCACCAACAACAACATGATCCCTAACTTATCTATGGTAATCACCTGAAAGATGAATTAAAATGTATCATTTGTTGGGATTTTTACGGATTCACAGTTAAGATGAACTAATTTATGTTATACCAATAAAATTGGCTTTTGAACAACTTAAATAATGAATTTTGTAAACAGAATTGAGGTCTTAGAGATTTATTTTAAATAAAACTTATATTTAAAAGATACACAATGATAAAGTTATTATTATTTTTGTACACTGTTATATGTAACGTAATACGTAATTTCATTCATATTAATAATATATAAATTTGTGTATTACATATGTTTTCCAATATTTAACTTTTGTAATACACGGCTGTTATGGTATTTTCACTATTATTAATTAAGATGAGCCGGTTTTTGTGATGAATTCAAGGTAGTTTTATGAACTATCACATGGTAGTAAAAAATGTTTATATAAACTTTCGTTACTAATTAACATAGGCCGTTAGTTATATAATGTTTTTTATGATTATATAATTATATCGTTTATATTGCACAAACTCGTGTAATACGCGGGTCTACAACCTACTTACTTATAAAGAGTTGTCACAGATGTTCATGATGTGCTGAAATAACTAAATACCTTATAAACTTGGGTTATTGGATTTTGATAATCCTAAATTTCACCAGTTGGCCGATAATAATCCCAACTAAGGGTGCAACCGAGCCGAGCTACTCGAGCTCGACTCGAAAAAAAGCTCGAACGAGCCGAGCTTAAACGAGCTCGAGCTCGGGCCCGAGCCTAAAATCAAGCTCGTTTACTAAACGAGCTCGAGCCCGAGCTTCGCTTATCGAGCTCGAGCCGGCTCGCGAGCCTAATCGAGCTTTCTGTTTATATATTTTTTTTATTAATATATTAAACATATATTTATATAATAATATTTACCATTTATATAAATATAAAAAAATAACTAAATTATATGTATAATAATAATTATAATTAATATAAACTAATTAATAAATACTAAACAACACAATATTTAAATGCACAGCGGAAGCAAAAGATAAATATATTACATTCCGAATATAAAGTAATGTCAAAGTATTACAATGGAAAGTAAAGGATCCACAGGCGGATCTTAAAACATAAACATCGTTCAACAGACTTTAGACGACTAGAACTTGCAAGATTCCTTATTAACGCCCTGAGCTTCCAGCCAATTAGGTTCAGTACCTGTCCTTATTAACGCCCTGAGCTAGCAATGCAATTAATACTCAGCCGTAAATTCAAATCAGCAATCACAAGTACTTCTACTGGGGCTCTTAATCTGGAACGAAGGTTTTTATTAACCTATTAGATTCCTAACGGGTCTTATTTAAGTCGTAACTTAGACCGGTTAGTTTTAAAGAAAGATACGGTTCGTACGCACGACTAAGCGAAGACCGGGATAGAATGTGTTTTAGACCCAACAAGTTTGGAGACTTGTATAATATGGGTAAACTAAACACATTCTAGATTTTGAGATAAAAACGATAACATTTGACCCGTTTCGGCTAATTTATGCAAACTAGTTACATAAACCGAACCGAACGCAAATAACGCATAACGGTAACCGAATGAGTCATGAATAGGTTTCCTAAGTTAATATACTTTAAATATGTTGTGATATCAGTAAGATACCTTCCATTATGCCCAAAACGAGTTTAATCTCAATTTAAGCCCCGTAGGGGTATTTTGGTCATTTTAAAGATTATAAAAGAGATTATTTATAATTTTGAGATTTGGTTCTGAAATAATCAGTAAAACAACTTAATTTAATAGGTTATATCAGTTGGTGATAAGTCTTATGTGACAAAATGGTTTTAAACCTATACTAGGTGTTTAATACGCGTAAAAAGCCATTTTAAGCGATTTCCGGGTTATACAGGAAATCTGAGTTTTCTGATCAGGTTATAAAGTTCAAAATACTTTATTTATTATATAAAATCAGCAGCAATTGGATTGGTGTCAAAATACCATGTAGAACTCATTTTATACATAAAAAGGGTATAATCGGTATTTACCGAATTAAGGCGATAACCTTAGGTTATGATCAGTTTAAAATAATTAAAAAATCTTTAAAAATCTCAAAATATTATATTACATCAGTGGGTAAAAGTTTTGGTGTCAAAAGTTGGGTTTAGATAGGCTTTATGCTAATGACGTCGTTTAATTACTAAAAAGCGTTCTAATTACGCCATTGAGCATAACTCCTAATCTAGACCTCCAACTGATGTGAAATTTTAGGGACATGTTTATAAATTAGTAATAAAGATTATTGTCCTTTCATATTTCCAAAATTCTCGTTTTATGGACAAAAGGGCATTATGGTCAACATTAAGCAATTAACGGAAACGTGTAAACGAATTGGGCAATCAACGAACCAATCACAGAGGGTTATACCAACATGTAAACTGGTCCTAAGGAAGCCCTAAGGCATTTCTAAACCCATCTAAATCGGGTCAGAACTGAAGTCAAAGCAAACGTCAAAGTTTTGCGACTTTCGGTTCCGAACCGGGTCTAAACAGAAAATTGTCGGATCAAACAAGCTTAGACCGGTTCTTATACTTATTACCAAGTTATATGAGTGATAAAATAGGTTACATGCCTTCTACATTGTTAATTATGCGTTAATCCGAAAATTAAGATCCTGTTGACTTTTTATAAACAACTTTGACCCGACAATTGATCTAGTTAGAGTGGGAATCAGAGGGTGCCCTTTTAAGGGTGTAATGCCCCCATAAATACCAACTTATAACTACCTTAAGTTTGACTAAACACTGATCCATTAGTGGTTAATCGATAAGTCAAACCTTAATTACGATGGTTTGACTTTTAAGCTAATAACTAAGCAAAACTAAATTAAGGAAGATCAAGGATGCTTACCAAGGTCTAAAGCACGACCAGGGATGCTTAGAGAAGGGCCTTGAGCTCCAGAATTGATCAGAAGAGGAGTTGTGAATGTATGATCAAAATGGCCAACATGAGGGTCCTTATATAGTGTTTGTGATTGCTCAAGATTGTGCCAAACAAGCCTACATTGGATCCCTGATGTTAAACATGTGTCCCTAATGTCTAAAAGCAAGGTTAGGCAGCTCCTGGAAGTGTAAAAGGGCAAAATAAGTCATTTCATGGGCTGAACAGTCAACCTGTCCGAGTTTCTGCATCTGGGCATGCTCACGCGGGCCGCGTAGACTCTTAAGGAGTCTTACGCGGGCCGCCTAGCCCCGACTGACTTTAAAACAACTTTCAATAATTGCCATTTTGGTCCCTGGTCCTTCTACACTTGATGTTAACATGATTTCTTGCATTATGAGCCCTCTAAATTGACTTATAAGGGCTTCAAGACTTATACCCACTTTGTTAAGTCCTTGGTTAACCTTGTCATCACCCGAAAAGTCATAAACTTCATCGTTGACGCTTTTAACCCCTCGTATACGAATTTGATCATAATTTCCTCATACGATAACAAAACTTTATGAAATTTTTATCCCACATTCTATGGAGCATAATTTACCGTTACAAAGCTTCGGGTTTACTAAAAGGTCACTCAGAGGTATACTCTAAACATGTTGACACATTTAACCCCTGTAGTTTGTAATCTCTCACTTTCTTTCATATTTAGCTTCGTATGATCCGTGATTTATTCGTTTGAAGGTGTAAACATCATGTAGGGTTATTGTAAAGTATATTTATCCATTTTTGACATTTTGAACCCTTATATTCACATACTTTCCTTGTTTGTCAATTTTAATCCTTCTAAGGAAATCCTTTACACGTTTTAAGCCCGTGACACGTGTCGGTATAATATTGGACACGAAATTTCAAGGTGTCACATCCTCACCCCCTTAAAAGAAATCTCAACCTCGAGATTTTCTAAAATGCTGAAAGTACTTTTTGTCACATAATGGACTTAACTTCTATAACATATCTGGAGTCTCTCCAAGATCCCAAAGTGATCCCTATATTAGGTACATGTATCCTTTTGGAGCTTCTTAACCTGTCGATCCTCAATCGATACAGGATGCTTATCACATCATAAATCTGCATATCATTATGTGATAGTGCTTCTTGACTTATTGGCGAAACACATCCTTCAGTCACTAGTGTGCAATGTATTGCGAGCTCCTCCAAGTTCCTTAAATTGGTTTTAGGTTATAAGATACTTGATCTTGATACATTCGATTTCCTTCGAATGATTTCTATATATTCAGAGCTTAACTAGCCTGATAATTTAACAAATTTGGCACACCCTTCGTAGGTGATATCTTTTGTCGAACCTTATTTCTTAGCACTTTAGGAGGGTTGCTACTTTCATTAATTCTTGATTTTCTGCCGAATACTGGCAACTTACAGATAATTATGAATTTGCGTGATCTTATTTGTTGTTTCCAATGCAACTTTCAGATCCTGATAATTGGACTTACCAATCTATTGTCCTAACAATAGATGTTTAACATTCCATCTATACAAGGTCTCCAAAGGAGCAGCCTTGATGCTTATATATCAACTATTTTAGAAAAGCTTATCTTAAGGTGAGATGGTTATTCCAACCACTGCTTAACTAATTTTTAAGGAATAGCTAATCCTTATCTTTAGTTGAACAAATCGACGATCATGGGCAGCTGATGGCAATTCTTAATCGTTGCCTAATTAGGGTTGCGGTGACAATGCATAAGCAAAATGAACCATCTTTCTTAATTAGCTATACGCAATTCTCAGGATATTGAGTTAGGCTATATGAATCTTCTATTTTAAAACTTATTTAATCAGGGTTTCGATTCCTCCAATGATGGTACTAGCCGTTTAGGTAATTTCATAATGATACAGCCCTAAATGGGATATAAATATTAACTCTACTTGCCTCTCAGGAGGTAAGCAGGGTAATCCTAGGAGAAGATAATTAAGATACAATGAGATTACCGAGATTTTCCAAATCTCGGGCTCCAGTTCATCCGTCATTGCTGGTGCCAAATAAGTGGCACATTTTATGTTACAAGTCCACGAATTCCTTAATCGGGAACATTTACTTGGACAATTCCATTCTGGATATCTTCTTTGAATACCAATAGTTGACTTTAGTACCTTATGACCATCGGGATATCTTTGTGGTCCCATGCATTAAACCTCCATACTGATCAGGCATGGAAGCAATCTATGGAACATATTAAGATACACCAATCCTCATATGGTGCTTTTGTCATACCATATGGTATTCTTAATCGATAGAGATCAAGAGATATCAAATTCATATTCTGACGTACTTCATCTGGAGAGGGGGTGCACTCGATTTATATGACTGAAGATTTCTAGCAGGAACAGAAGAAATGGTTCCTATGATTTTGTCGGTAAGTTTTACCTTACACTTAACATCTAGGGTTCTTATAAAAGATTTTAAAGGTTTGCTATACTTATAGTTTATGAAGGATTTGGAGCAAGTAGCATTGGGCTCCTTGAACTTTTTCACGGCCTTCTTCACGGCTTTTATAACAGCTGCGTCTATCATAGTTTGAAGAACATCATTGGAAATTCTAAGGCTTACAAGTGTAGCATCTTTAGCATGCGTCGCACCATCAATGGCGCGATTGACTGTTGTCTTATCTGAGTTTGTCATACTCAAGATTTGCTTCCTATCACCAGATGAATCATTTACTTAGTTGCAATCCAACAACTGCTATTCATCACCCTGATGGCCTTAACATATACTAACCATGGTTTCATTAAACTATACAGGCCAATATGGCACTAACATTTTTAATGAATGTTATTTTAAAAATATACCAATATTACTTAGCCTAGGTCACAAAAGACCATCAATGGCATTTAAGGGTTGGACCTAGTCCATCACCTTTTTGATACGGTATCAAAATGTCACATCTGCCTTTATTATATTGATGAATTTGGATAGCTTGAAAGCTTGCCATAAGGATATCAGAAAAGAGTGATTCCTAATAGATATAAAATATCAATCTAAGGTTTGTTGGAGCATTCTCTAAATTATCATCGGCCAATTTCTATCTCGCGTTTAAATGACCGGAGTCATAATCAGGCGGAGACAACAGTTCTCAACATTTATCGTTCATTATAGAATCATACGTGCCAGCATCACATAAATTTATGCATAAACTTCTTGATAAAGGAAGGTACCTGTTATATTGTCATCATTCTGCATCATCTCCTGGGTGTTCCTCTGGAAGTCTCATGCATTTGTTCCCTTGGCCTCTCCAGGCTTCCTTATAAGTTTTGGGCAGTTGGTTTTGATGTGCCCTTCCTCGTTACAATTATAACATGCCGCGTTCTTCAATTCCTTGCAATCTAAAGTTTTGTGACCCTTGGTCTTGCAAATTCCACACAATTTAGCATTTGGGTCAATCGTACATTTTCCAGAATGTTGTTTTCTGCAGTTACTGCATTTGGGCTTATTATTGAACTGACTCGAGCTTTTCCTAAACTCGAAATCTTTCCCGTGCTCAGAGCTCCCCTTCTTCTTCTTGTTAGATTGATGGGAGTTTTCCTCGTCTTCTTTCCTTTTTCCCTCGCCGGAAGTTTTAACAGACTTATTCATGATAGCATCTAAAGTGAGAGATAAGGATAAGTCCACCGCGGACCTATATGTGGTAGGCCAAGATGCTTTAACACTTTCCTTTATCTCAGGTGCTAGGCCTCCAATAAAACGCGCTATGCGTTTAGGTTCAGGGGTGACTAAATAAGGGACTAGGCGGGACATAGTGTTGAAACTTGTCACATATACCTGACAATCCAAATTCTTCATGACCAAAGTCAAGAAGTCTGATTCTATCCTTTCTATCTCATGCTGAGGGCAATAGTTTTCCTTGACTAATGCAGTGAATTGATCCCAAGATAAGTTGTAGAGTATGACCTTTCCCGTGGCTTGGAGCAATGATCTCCACCATGCCAACGCTTCTCCTTTGAATGATTGTGAAACAAATTTCACAACATCTTGCTCCGCACAACCGCTGATGTCAACAACAGTGTCCATCTCATCGAGCCATGTCATGCAGTCGATGGCCCCTTCCTCTCCTGTAAAGTCTCTGGGCTTGCAGGAGACGAAATATTTATATGAACAGGTCTTAACTGGTGCCTCTTGGTGAAGTACAACCTGTCTAGACAGAACACTCCTTTGATTTGACGAGTTATGAACATCGTCTTCTTTTGACTCATGTGATTTAGAAGGGGGCTTACTACGAGCCACATATAGAGTCTTAGAGTGGGTATCATTTGATTCATTATACTGTCTGTCGAGAGCTCGAGTAACAGCATTATCTATAAATACATGCAGTTCCACTCCAGTTATATTAATCCTGGTAGTATCATTGTTCTCCTTCAAGTGGCTGTTAACTTCATCTGATCCAGCCATGTAGCTTGATTGCTATATAAATATTGACAATGATTTACTCAGAGGTTATTATGTAATTATCATTTTTGATGATTTATTAACCATGGTAATATAAACCATATGGGTTAATTTGTTAATTTTATTAGTATTTTTATTATTATATATCCTAGTGCATAAATCATTAAGGATATTTAAAGTGGCACAACAGGCCTTGTCACGAGGACAATTTCGAATTTATAAGCCATGATCGTTTGGGATCGAGACATTTAAGGTTTGAGCATAGTTGGTTACTTTTCTTGACAAAGAGTCAAAGACTACCACTGTCTTTTGTCTTTTAGGACAATAGATATAGCCCGTGGGCAATTCCCTTCTGAGGGATGTTTATGATATAATCATCTTTTCAGATGCCATTAGTCAAGATCGTTTGGATCATACTGACTATTATGCTTGGACATGGTCCAACATTCTTAGACAGGAGGTCAAAGACCACCACTGTCGTTGTCTTATCGGACAACAAATTTAGCCCGTAGGCACTTCATCACTAACGGATGTTTATAACATGATCATCTTATAGGATGATATAAGCCATGATTTCTAGATCATTAGGCTAAATCAGGAAATTTGAAAATTTCCAATATAGGGATGACTATTGTGATTTTCTCAGATCACTTTTGTCAAGAGTGCTTAACACGTTCTTAGGTGTTTAACAATATGATCATCTTTATTCGATGATTTAAGCCATGATTTCTAAATCACTAGGCTAGATAAGAAAATTAGAGGAATCCAATATAAGGATGACTGTTGTGATTTTCTTGAATCACATTTGTCAAGAATGCTAACACGTTCTTAGGTGTTAACAAGGATTTGAATCTCTTGAATAGGTCTTACCATCTTGGCCATGTCTTAAAATAACACGTGGCTAGGTCTTGTCGTTTTTAGATTTTGCCATTTTATTATAATGGTGGATCTTATAAAAGGAATGTTATTTTTCATTTATTTCATTTTTCATGTTTAGAATGAAAGTCTAAATTTAATCATTCCACTATAAAATAAAAGTTCAGGTTTGCCCTAAACGAGACTTGAAAGGAATTATGTTGTCCTCGAAGGGACTGAAAGATAAATATGTCCTTATACGGACTATTGAAGAAGCAATCCCTAGCAAAAGGAGTTTTCTTCTTCCCTCTACTTCTGAATGTTCTCTCCCTGATGCTCGTTTCATTCTAGCCGCGGTACGAAGCTCAGCATTTCTAGGCTCCTGATGTGGAGAGTTTCTAATACAGCCTCTTCGCTTGGCGACATACCCAATATATAAAATTTTGGAAGCAATAATTTACAGATTAGGGTTGAGAGTATTCCTATGTTAAGTCTAGACTCAGAAGGTCAGGGAATGTGCTAATGTGTCATTGAGATTAAACACAAAAGGCTAGTGTTTAATTCACTCAATGTTGGCTCTGATACCAACCTGTCACACCCCGATATTTCCACGTATTACCGGTGGACCCGGTGGGGAGTATCCTGACGTAGTTGATATCATCATGGTTAAACAACACAATATTTAAATGCACAGCGGAAGCAAAAGATAAATATATTACATTCCGAATATAAAGTAATGTCAAAGTATTACAACGGAAAGTAAAGGATCCACAGGCGGATCTTAAAATATAAACATCGTTCAACAGACTTTAGACGCCTAGAACTTGCAAGATTCCTTATTAACGCCCTGAGCTTCCAGCCAATTACGTTCAGTACCTGTCACTTAACCTTTTTGGAAAATACGTCAGTTTACACTAGTAAATACAATTAACTGACTCATTTTAGAAAAGAGTTTGAAAATTGATTTGAATGCTCGAGGCACAAAATATCTTTTATAACCTTGGACAATCTTATTAATAAAAATCTTGTATCCGATTTACATGTTTGTCCAACATTTAGGGCCGGTGATTCTAGAATACAAGCCGGTCAAGATTAATCGACACACCATAAATATAACTCACAAGAAGACACCTTACGAGTGAGTATATCTTTTACATACGCAACAGGAGGTGTTATGCCTACACCTTGTGCTTAAGTTATGGTCATTCACTTTTTAAATGAGCCAAGGATATCCAGGACACGGTCATTAACCCCCAATGTTATTTGTTATCAATCAATACATATTAAAACCAGTGTTGCAAAAATCGCGACTAGTCGGCGATTAATCGGCGACTAGTCGCTAGTCGGACCTCTACTGAGTAATTTTTCATTAATCAGTGAAAAAATCGCTAGTCGGCCTAGTCGGCCCTAATCGGCCCTAGTCGGCCCTAATCGCGACTAGTCGGTCGGGAAAAATCGGAAAAAATCTGGAAAAAACAAAAAAAAAATCGGGAAAAAAGAGAAAAAAATCGGAAAAAAATCAGAAAAAATCGGAAAAAACACATATTCCGGCCAAAACCTCCCAGATTCCGGTCAAAACTTGTTCACTTAAAAAAATTACGTATAAAAATATATGTATATATGTATAAAAACTTAAAATTATACATAAAAAGTCTGATCCGATTAATCCCGAGTAATCCCGAGTAGTCGTTAGTCCCTACCTCACCGACCCGCTAGCGACTAGCGAGTTCTCCAACCTTGATTAAAACGGGATTATGCAATTTAATCATCTCCGATTAAAAGGTTTCTACACCCGACCAAGCGGTATTTTTATAATACCGTATCCCAAGCCCGTATAAGGGAAAATAAGTTAAAAGTATTTACCTGAGCTAGCAATGCAATTAATACTCAGCCGTATATTCAAATCAGCAATCACAAGTACTTCTACTGGGGCTCTTAATCTGGAACGAAGGTTTTTATTAACCTATTAGATTCCTAACGGGTCTTATTTAAGTCGTAACTTAGACCGGTTAGTTTTAAAGAAAGATACGGTTCGTACGCACGATTAAGCGAAGACCGGGATAGAATGTGTTTTAGACCCGACAAGTTTGGAGACTTGTATAATATGGGTAAACTAAACACATTCTAGATTTTGAGATAAAAACGATAACGTTTGACCCGTTTCGGCTAATTTATGCAAACTAGTTACATAAACCGAACCGAACGCAAATAACGCATAACGGTAACCGAATGAGTCATGAACAGGTTTCCTAAGTTAATATGCTTTAAATATGTTGTGATATCAGTAAGATACCTTCCATTATGCCCAAAACGAGTTTAATCTCAATTTAAGCCCCATAGGGGTATTTTGGTCATTTTAAAGATTATAAAAGAGATTATTTATAATTCTGAGATTTGGTTCTGAAATAATCAGTAAAAAAACTTAATTTAATAGGTTATATCAGTTGGTGATAAGTCTTATGTGACAAAATGGTTTTAAACCTATACTAGGTGTTTAATACGCGTAAAAAGCCATTTTAAGTGATTTCCGGGTTATACAGGAAATCTGAGTTTTCTGATCAGGTTATAAAGTTCAAAATACTTTATTTATTATATAAAATCAACAGCAATTGGATTGGTGTCAAAATACCATGTAGAACTCATTTTATACATAAAAAGGGTATAATCGGTATTTACCGAATTAAGGCGATAACCTTAGGTTATGATCAGTTTAAAATAATTAAAAAATCTTTAAAAATCTCAAAATATTATATTACATCAGTGGGTAAAAGGTTTGGTGTCAAAAGTTGGGTTTAGATAGGCTTTATGCTAATGACGCCGTTTAATTAATAAAAAGCGTTCTAATTACATCATTGAGCATAACTCCTAATCTTGACCACCAACTGATGTGAAATTTTAGGGACATGTTTATAAATTAGTAATAAAGATTATTGTCCTTTCATATTTCCAAAATTCTCGTTTTATGGACAAAAGGGCATTATGGTCAACATTAAGCAATTAACGAAAACGTGTAAACGAATGGGGCAATCAACGAACCAATCACAGAGGGTTATACCAACATGTAACCTGGTCCTAAGGAAGCCCTAAGGCATTTCTAAACCCATCTAAATCGGGTCAGAACTGAAGTCAAAGCAAAAGTCAAAGTTTTGCGACTTTCGGTTCCGAACCGGGTCTAAACAAAAAATTGTCGGGTCAAACAAGCTTAGACCAGTTCTTATACTTATTACCAAGTTATATGAGTGATAAAATAGGTTACATGCCTTCTACATTGTTAATTATGCGTTAATCCGAAAATTAAGATCATGTTGACTTTTTATAAACAACTTTGACCCGACAATTGATCTAGTTAGAGTGGGAATCAGAGGGTGCCCTTTTAAGGGTGTAATGCCCCCATAAATACCAACTTATAACTACCTTAAGTTTGACTAGACACTGATCCATTAGTGATTATTCGATAAGTCAAACCTTAATTATGACGGTTTGACTTTTAAGCTAATAACAAAGCAAAACTCAATTAAGGAAGATCAAGGATGCTTACCAAGGTCTAAAGCACGATCAGGGATGCTTAGAGAAGGGCCTTGAGCTCCAGAATTGATCAGAAGAGGAGTTGTGAATGTATGATCAAAATGGCCAACATGAGGGTCCTTATATAGTGTTTGTGATTGCTCAAGATTGTGCCAAACAAGCCTACATTGGATCCCTGATGTTAAACATGTGTCCCTAATGTCTAAAAGCAAGGTTAGGCAGCTCCTGGAAGTGTAAAAGGGCAAAATAAGTCGTTTCATGGGCTGAACAGTCAACCTGTCCGAGTTTCTGCATCTGGGCATGCTCACGCGGGCCGCGTAGACTCTTAAGGAGTCTTACGCGGGCCGCCTAGCCCTGACTGACTTTAAAACAACTTTCAATAATTGCCATTTTGGTCCCTGGTCCTTCTACACTTGATTTTAACATGATTTCTTGCATTATGAGCCCTCTAAATTGACTTATAAGGGCTTCAAGACTTATACCCACTTTGTTAAGTCCTTGGTTAACCTTGTCATCACCCGAAAAGTCATAAACTTCATCGTTGACGCTTTTAACCCCTCGTATACGAATTTGATCATAATTTCCTCATACGATAACGAAACTTTATGAAATTTTTATCCCACTTTCTAGTGAGCATACTTTACCGTTACAAAGCTTCGGGTTTGCTAAAAGGTCACTCAGAGGTATACTTTAAACATGTTGACACATTTAACCCCTGTAGTTTGTAATCTCTCACTTTCTTTCATATTTAGCTTCGTATGATCCGTGATTTATTCATTTGAAGGTATAAACATCATGTAGGGTTATTGTAAAGTATATTTATCCATTTTTGACATTTTGAACCCTTATATTCACATACTTTCCTTGTTTGCCAATTTTAATCCTTCTAAGGAAATCCTTTACACGTTTTAAGCCCGTGACACGTGTCGGTATAATATTGGACACGAAATTTCGAGGTGTCACAACCCGCCAGAGAAGATGATGGTGGCGGCGGTTTTGTTTCTCCTGACAGCTTCACGGTAAACCTCGTTTCCTTTTTTTATATCTTTTCGCTTCCTGTCGGTTTTGTTGTCCGATGATGATGATAGTGGTATTATTTTGAACATGAGAGGTTGAAAGGGACTGATCGAGCGTTGATTTGTGTGGTTGTTTCGAGCTCGGGTCAGGTTAAGGATCAAGGTCAGCCGCGGTTCAGGAGTTTCGGGTCACCCATGGGTTTGTTCGGGTCACGTCTGGTCAAGCCTTGGATGGTCAGCTTTGGATCAAAGTCAGTGGGTTCGGGTCTAAGTCAGTGGGTTCGGGTCGGATCCAGAGATGTTTGGGTCAAGCTCTGAATTTTCCGGTTTTGGTTGACTCGGTCAAACACTCAAGTCAATACCGTAACGAGATATGAACCAAGCTTACGTTGCTTAATTTGGTTTGCCCCGTAAGCTTACGTTGCTTAATTTGGTTTACCCCGCCGCAACGCGCCCACGATGATACAAATCGCTTACTCAACATCAATCAACTGCTCTGCTACTAAAAAGGCCAATCACAAATTCACTATCCGAGAGGTAATTCTTGGTGTTGGTCACTTCAAAGTCCTTTTCAATTGAATTTTTGAGATTTTTTTGTTTGAATGTTTTGATTGTTTGTCAAATCTACAGGGGTTGATGATTTACATACGTGTGGATCACTATAGTCAAAAGATTCAGCCTATTTGCTATCAGTTTATGGACCACCTTGCAAACATCAAAGAATGAGTGATTCATACTTTGTTTTGTTAGTCGACATGTGTAGAATGATTATTGTTTCTTTTTATTTTAGGGGCTATGATGATAACTCACTCTTTGTGCACTGTTCAGTGTTGGCATGTATTTGTCTGTGCTTTTACATCACAATCAGACTATGCAGCCATGGTGGTTTATCCTCTTCATTTTGAAGATGAGATATTACGTGTCTTGGCGGGGCAGCCGACATGCTATGGTGTTTAAGTGCTTGCATCACAGTCGGACTATGCAGCCATGGCAGTTTATCCTCTTCATTTTGAAGATGAGGTATTCCGTATCTTGGCGGGGCATAAGCTTCACATATCTAAGCCTCATTGTTCCTTTGTTTTGTATGCTAACGGTCCTTTGCTGACATTGTCCTTTAATTTTTTTCCCTACTTGAATAGTTTTGGCTTTATGCTTAGCTTGAATGCCTCTTCGTGTGATTTACTTTGCTTTGACAAAGTGATTGGGCAATATACTCATGCTATGATGCTAGGAGATGGTCGCCTAATATCACATGGAAACCAGTAGGTTTGTAATCTGTTTTGGGTTTGTTTTCCTCTAGGTGAAATGCTCTAAAGGAACCACAAAACTCCACCAAATGTAAGTTATTTAATTATGTTTCAGATTCGTATGATTGATAGATGTAAACTGATTATACCAATCTATCACTGACTTTGTTATTAGTTGCTAAATCATGCCAACATAATTTGAAATTAGCAGTCGAATAGTTGTTTTTATTCCTTTATTTGTTATTTTTTGGGTTTTTCAAATTAACTTTAGTTTATATTATTGTGTATTGAATCAGCTTGCAAAGCTAGGATGGGATCGCATGTGTCACTTCAAGGTATTTTTTGGTTTATTTCTTTCAAAGGTAAATTCACACGTCACGTGTGGCGCGCCACACAACAATGTCATCATCGTCACGCGTGTGACTTGATGTCGCCGCCGCAACGCGCTGCTCGGGTAAAAAACTAGTTCTTATATGTTTGAAAAGGATCAATGGCGGCCAAATTTTACAAGTTGGGATTATTGGAGAGAATTTTTAAAGTTGAGATTATTATCGGCCAACTGGTGAAACTTAGGATTATTAAAATCCAATAACCCTATAAACTTTTAAAACCATGCCGTGACATATTCGATCACAATTTCATCCCTTAAACACCCTCTTAAAGACCAAACACTGCGGCCATCACACACCTTGGCCACCAATGCCAGTACTCATTTGATTTAATGTGGTGAAAACTGAAAAGATAAAATATCGTCCTCTAGAAAATTCATCATAAAAACAGAAGGACATGGATGGGGAGTAAACCAGTAATTAGGCTACTCGGTGTGGGGAGCGGCGTAGGGCCGGCAATGCCCCATCAGACTGGCCCTCCTCTCTCTCTTCTTCTTTATACGCACATATACATACATACACTTATATATATTTAGCCCATTCTCCACACCCTAGGTCTATCCCCTTTAGACGCATCCTCACACCCGCTTACGTGTACGACTACATGACAGAACATCATTTGAGGACTACCCTCCTCCACACCCTATGCTCTTACAAACGCAGACGTATTGATTGATATTGTCATGTCACATGCAGTCGTCAGGGAAAACCTACAGCAAACAAGTGTGCGTTAATAAGCATTCAGGTAAATTATTAGTTATAGCTAACGTACAAAAACGTCACTCCAATCATAAATGTCTTTCTAACAAAGGTAACTTTATCAGACAACGAGTTTAATAATCAAATAAATCATTTGTGGTCACCATGGTTTTAGAACAAAGGTACCTTTATCAGACAATGAGTTTAAAAATCAAATAAATCATTTGTGGTCACCATGGTTTTAGTATTTCAACAACTGAATCCTTTTGTCATTGATCTTAAAGTCAATCTTATTTTTGTAAGGAAAAAGTAACAAAGTTAGCAGTAATAATAGGAAATTACAGATGATACATAGAAAGATGGTATGATGAAATCAACAACTAAAGCCTTTTGGCATTAATTATTTAAGTCAACTTTATTTTCTAAAGAAAAAAATAAAAAAGTTATAGTCATAAAAAGAAATAAAAGATGATACATAGAAAGATGGCATGAGCAACCAAGTCTTCATAGAAAACATAAAGTGTACGTAAAAATGCTTAGAATGTTGGTAATAAAGTCAAAGTTAAAGTGGTTTAATTGAAAAGTCAAACATCCAGTTTATGTTTGGAGCTTAGTAGCAACTGACTCAAAGTTCAGGGATTATTATTGTCTAATGTCTATCTTATAATTATTTTGTTAATGAGCCGTTACTAGACAACAAAGTAGTTATGGATAGTTAGAGGTTAGTTATAAAAATAAGTGATAGTTTTGTGTAAATGTTAGGTCTATAAATACCTCCTCTTGTAATCTCTCATTCATAACATTTCAAAACAATTACAATTTAACATAGATGATTATGTAAATTAGTCTTAGTTGAGTAAGTTTTTTTTTCCTAATTCGTCGTTCGAATTTCCTTTCGGTTGTTTGTGATATTTTGTCCAGTTATCATATAGTGAATCGGTAGTTTCATCTTGTTCACTGGTGTTTGATTTGTAAGATAGAAAGATGTAAAAATTGGATCCAACATGATGGTATCAATGACTAGAAAGGACACGTCTATGTGGTCGAAACAAGTGATGGTAAAAGAACATTAACCTAATGGAAAACTTAAAACATCTAGGACATGTACTAGGTATTAGACCATGTTGTCTCTCTCAAACACACAACACACATAATTAAATGTGCAAGGAAATTACAACTATGCATAGGGGTGTGAAACGGTTAAAAACCAACCGACCCAATCCCTTATATGTGGCGGAAATAACCACCAGTTCTTAACGAAACAACTTTTGGTTACTTCAATCAGACTAATTTACCTATTATACAATCGACTATTTGACTAAGTTTTTGGCACATAAATACATACATGCAAATTATGATATTTCTAATTTCCTTTTGATACAATCCAACAATGCCTCCCCTAAGCTTTGCATCAAAGTTTAGTCGTATTCACTTCAGGGGTTGGTCGGACCACCCCGTGGTGGCCAATCACTATTCGCTCTGATTTTTTTCTCTGCAAATTCTTGAATTTCTTTTGAGAATCTTCTCACGTCAGCTGATCTTCCTTTCCAGTTCATGAAATTTTCTTCTTTTTCCTTGTAACGGTTTTCTTTCCTTTATTCGCTTATTTGGTTTTTCTATCCATTCAATGGCTTATGATCTTGAGTTTTTGATATTGAATTAGGCATTCGTTTCCTTTTCTTTGACTTGGCATGATCACCATCTTGTTTTTCTCTTTATGTTCTTGAATGATTTCATTTGGGCAATGGATTTCTATGTGATCGGATTCATATGAGATGGTGAGATAGTAATCGGGAAATAAACAATCTGCCTCTCTTAATCCTTCCATGACCCAAACTTTTCGAGATTAAACTGTTTCATTCCTACTATAATCCTTGCTTCGATAAATATAGAAACTTACTTTTTCTTTCAAACACTTGCTTCTTTCTTTCACATATTGATTTAACATAACCTTAATTCAAAATCGACACCTTCAATTTTTCTTTCTCTTCTTACGATCGACCGACAACCTTAAATTTTCTTGCTTCATCGATCAATACCCTTGATCTCCTTGCTTTTCTTTCTCACAGATTGTCGTATAACAGGGTTCAAAAAATCTTTCAAAACATGATTGCAAATTTTGATCACACCGATATGAAGTGTCTGAGTTCTTTTAGGATTTTATTTCCTTTCTTTTATCGCTTTTATCGGACAAGGCTTCCTTTTCTTTCACACAACGATCGCCACTTGATTAATCTCTTCTTCACAAGTTTCCTCGGGAACGTAGACCGCTCTAATGCCACTATATTGTCTATCACAAACATAACACACACAGTTCAATTTGTATGATGAGAGTTTCATTCACATACACTAAAAAACACATAGTTAACATTCATTCTTATTACATAAATGTGCATGGATATTACAACTATTTGTAGGGTGTGAAACAGTTACAAACCAACCCACAAAACCCATTAAACTAGTTCTATACCGTCTGGTGAACGAGTATTTTTAAGGTCATCATAGCATAAATCTTTTTTATTTGAAATGTAAACAAAATCAATTTGGCCGGGTACTTTTGTCATTTTAGGGGCTCTATTTGCAAGGTTAGCAATTGGCGGGTAAGTGCATAATGTTCATTTGCTGCTTTATTATACGGTTTTGGCAGCCTTAAACAATAACAGCTACAAAACTGAAAAGTGGGTTACAATTATAATAAAGGTAACATTTTGTGTAAGTATTAACATATCAAATTATATTGTATAAAAGTTGAAACTTTTAGACAAAAAAAAAATGTTCAGATCAATCCAACTTGAATCTCTTTGACTTGTATCAAAATTACTCATTTTATGGTTAACGTACATCACTATCTTCTTCACCCTTATGTGTTCATGAAGCCATCGAAACACATCTTTTTTTCCTAGCCAGACAATCTAAGTTTTCTATCTTTTATTAATACTAGAAAATTGGTACAACATTCGCCCCAGCAAGTTGTCGAATGAGAAGACATTGACACAAAAATGCACAGAAACAAAGAAAGACCTGAATTGTACAACTCTAAAGGGGTCAATCGTTGAGTCGCTAATATAGCAAACATGATAGGGAGCAGAGTCTGAGTGAATGTAACTTGTTACTAAATCCTAATGTGCAAACAACTCCAGGACAGAGCTCTATATTCATCAAATAATCCAAGTTCAATCAATTTCACCATAAATACAGTCAAGCTAAGATAGATTAAAAACCTTAACATATGAAGATCACTTTTTTGGAACGACATATGAAGATCATTAAATACCAAAATGCTCAAAACCTTGAAATGTCAAACATATCTGCTTAGCAACAATAATGCCTCAAACAAACATCATAAGAAACAAAAACAACAATACATAATTATTATTTCATATATAGAAGACTAAAACTCGGTCAAACTTGTTAGCGGGTCAAGAAATACAACATATATCCAATTGTCATACACTAAAAATAGACCTTTCAATCATAACCAATCATGTCTAATTCGTATCATTTACCAAGAAGTACAAATATTAACCAGTGTCATGAATAATGGATATGGCGGTTACCTTAATAGCCAGGCGAGACGCATTAGAAAGACATACTCTGTTGATGATGTGTTCTGGGTGGTGGTGGGGTGGGGGTTCATTGTTTGTTTTGAGTTTATTTTGTTTGTGTTTACACTAGTTCTTGCATGAAATCTACCCTATATATATATATATATATATATATATATATATATATATATTTAAATTGAAGATGTTGATGTTATATAAAATGTTCGACTTTTTTTATTTTTATTATTAAAGATACATGTGCAATTGTGTATCCTTTCTTCATAAGTTTAGGATACATCTGCAATCCACAATTGGTTATCAATTTTAGGATTCGTATTTCACAAAAGATAGGTATATATAGGCGGAGATGTGTTTCAACCATCAATGGTCAGGCCACAAGAAACCGGACTAAAGAAGTTTGGGGAAGTTCGATCACAGGTCAGACATGAACAAGAAGCCTGGTAAGATAAAAGGTGAGGCTAGCTCTTTGGTTAGAAAACCATGTCCAGTTCTCACTTCTTCGTTGTTTAATATCGTTTTTCCTCTAATTTAAAGCTAAATATATTAGTTCGAGTCAATTAGCTGGAAAATAGAGATAAACAAAATAAACGAGAAAGACACCACCACCACAACCATACCCAGTAAATCCCACAAATAGCAAAGCTACTTATAGGGTCTGGGAGGGTAGGATGTAGACAGACCTTGCCTCTATCCATTGGGATAGAGAGGCTGCTTCCAGAGAGACCCTCGGCTCTAAAACGAACAACTTACCAACACACCAAGTCAAAGAATATAGAAAAAAAGAAGTCACCAATACCAAGAAAGTGATCAGAGTGACACAGTATAATGTAAATCATGTATAATAGCATATAACATCATTTGGGCATAAACACAAGAAGGTAATCACCGGTAAAGTCACTTAAAGAATAAGAAAAACCTACGTCCCTAAAATACACCTAAGACCTTATTGCAATATCCTTTAGAAGTCCTTAGCCCTAATCCTACGCCTCCACGGTCCTATCTTGGACCATGTCCTCAGAAAGATGCAACTCTAGTAAATCATGCCTAATCTGCTCATCCCATGTCAATTTGGGTATGCCTCTTCCTCTCCTCCCCTCCACGGTAAGAGTTTCCACTACTCTAACCGGTGTCTTCGTTTGCCTCCGCTTCACATGCCCAAACCATCTCAATCACCCCTCCTTAATATTATCCGATATACTAGTCACTCCTAATCTTTCCCTAAAAACCTCATTTCTTATCCGATCTAACCTCGTGTGTCCACACATCCACCTCAGCATCCTCATCTCTTCTACCTCCATCCTGCGCGCTTGTGTCTTCTTGATAGCCCAACAGTCTGTTCCATATAGCATAGCGGGCCTAACTGCTACCCTGTAAAATTTCCCCTTTAGTTTAGTTGGGAACCTCCTATCGCACAATACCTCACTGGCTGCCCTCCATCTACACCAGCCTGTATGCGATGGGTTGCATCACTATCTATGTCACCATCTCTTTGTACAATCGATTCCAAATACTTAAATTTGGTTGCATGCGGGACCAATTGATCCTCAATGGTGATTTGGGTGTCATCGTCATCGGCTACACCACTGAAATCACAGTGTAGATACTTAGTCTTAGATCGACTAATCCTTAGGCCCTTGCCCTCTAGAGCTACTCGCCACTCCTCTACCCTCGCACTCAGGCACTGTTTAGTCTTTGCAATCAACACAATATCGTCTACAAAAAGCATGCACCACGGAACTGTCTCCTGAATCAACTTGGACAACTCATCCAAGACAACCGCAAAAAGAAAAGGGCTCAACGCAGACCCTTGGTGGAGTCCTACCTCCACAGGAAAGAAGTTTGTATCCCCTACAGGCGCGCGGACACTATGCACCACGGAAATGTCTCCTAAATTAACTTGGACAACTCATCCAAGACAACCGCAAAAAGAAAAGGGCTCAACACAGACCCTTGGTGGAGTCCTACCTCCACAGGAAAGAAGTGTGTATCCCTACAGGCGCGCGGACACTAGTTTCTGTTCTATCGTATGTATCCTTAATTATGTCTATATACTTCCCATGTAGCCCTTGACCCTCCAAACTATCCCAAATTAGTTGCTGTGGGACAGTGTCATATGCCTTTTCAAGGTCGATAAACACCATATGTAAATCTTACTTCTTCGCTCTGTATTTTCCCATCAATCTCCTTAGAATATGTATTGCTTCTGTAGTTGACCTCCCTTTCATGAATCCAAATTGGTTTATTGAAACCTGAGTTTCTCTTCTAATTCTAGTTTCAATTACCCTCTCCCAGAGCTTCATAGTGTGACTTAGCAGTTTCATTCCTCTATAGTTCCCACAACATTGAGTGTCTCCTTTATTCTTGTATAAAGGCACCACGACACTACTCCTCCACTGATCTAGCATTTTCCCGGTCTTGAAAATACGATTGAACAAAAGTTTTAACCATCGGAATCCTTCTTCCCCTAACACTTCCACACCTCAATTGGTATGTTGTCCAAACCCACTGCCTTGCCTCTTCCCATCTTCCTAAGTGCCATCCTCACCTCTTCATGTGTGATCCTCCTACAGTAGCAATTATGCTGTTGTCGCCTTTGATTCCTGGGATTGTTGCTATCTTGTTGGTATGCCCTACCATCGTTGAAAAGATTATGGAAGGAGGTTTGCCATCTCAACTTAATGTCATATTCCTTGACTAAAACACGTCCATCATCTCCTTTGATAAACTTTACTACTCCTAGATCTTGTCTTCTTTGCTCCCTAGCTTTGGAAATCTTGAACATATCATGCTCCCCCTCTTTCGTTTCCAAACGTTCATACATTTGTTTATCGGCTGTGTTTTTTGCCTCGGTCACCGCTTTTTTCGCTTCCTTTTTTTCCTTCTTGTATATCTCCCTCACCCTCAGCCACTCCTCCTCATCTGTGCACCTCAAAATATCTCTTAAACTCTGTTGCTTATCCTTTATTTTGGTATGCACATATTCATTCCACCACCAGGACTCCTTATGCCCACTAGTCTTTCCTGTAGTGACCCCTAGCGTTTCATTCGCCACTGTAGTGATCGTAGTCGCCATATCCCCCCACATCCGGTTTCCCTCGTCATCTAGTTGCATCGATGTCATCGAGTTAACTTATCTCTAAACATCGTAATTTTTCTCCTTCAAGTCTCACCAACTGATCCTAGGTCGGGTTTTCCTCTCCCCCTCAGTTAGCCTTACTTTTAGGGCTATATCTGCTACCAGCAAATGGTGTTGAGCTGCTGCTGTGACAACCCTAACTTTCAAGGTCAGTACTTCTTCGTCACGTGATCTTGTTTTCGTTATTTCTCTTTCGTATCTTCCCTACGACGATAAATTGGTAAACGCTTGTGGCTGTAATATAATAGTTAAACGTATTAGGTGTTTGAGTAAATGTGTGTAAGTGTGTAAATTGGGCCTGAATCCTGTGTCACGCATATGAGTGGGCTACGTCCTCATGTTTTTATTTAAAGTGGTCGCTTTAGTTGGGCCGCACCCCAATTCTTGGAAGCCCAAAGTAAACAATTATTATATGTTGCTAGGAAAGCCCAAAACCAACCAATTACTTACGAAAGCTAAGTCCATCAATACATGTTGTTGTGGGCTTGGCCAAGATCGGTCAAATATCCACCGCCCCAACCCTTGCAAATTGTATATGAATAGGTAATATAGATCAGGATTAGATTAAACTTCTATCACAAGTTAAAAACCCCAAAGCCCTCCCCTTGATCGCACGATTTCAGTAGAGACCCCCCCCATTCGAGGCAACATCATCGCATTCGAACAAGTTCCCTGGTTAGTAATTCGGTATTTTTGTTAAGTTTAATTGTATAATCTTGTTTGTGTGATCTTGATCGCATGAAAGTGTACGTGTATAATCTTGTTTAGTGAATCCTCATGAATAATTCGTACTAATGATCTTGTTGTGTATGATCTGGACCGTAGGAAAGTGTATGTGATCTTATTTATGAATCTTCATGCTCAATTTGTATTGGATATTAAATGATTATGATAATTATTTGTTGGTCGGTTAACATATTATTGATGGTAACGTGATTATATAAGTTGGTAAGTGTTTATGCATAAAAGTTGGATGACTGATGATCAGTGATGATATGTAGGAACTAGGGTAGGGTTGCATGACTAGACTGCATAATCTGATTTTGTGCCACAATCTTGAAAGTAACTTTGTTTGGCTAACACCATGCAACTTCTATTGGACCAAAGCTATTAAAAGGGTTGAGTAATTAATGGACTGGCAAAATTGATTAACATTTGACTTAGTGGGCCGATAGAATATCACATGCAATCCTCAATGATTAACTCCAATGGCCGACAATCTTTAAGTTTGCACATGCATAGATATACATTTGTTTTGGGCTGGTTGGTTGGAATTAATTGGCTGGTAAACATATATAGTAGCGGGTCGCTTTATTGAAATAAATAGCATATACCTTCATTGGGCTGCACTAATTGAAATAAAACATAGGTGACATTTAATGGGCTGATGAATCCAGTAACATGGGTCGATTAATTGTAGGTGCAATTGCATATAAATGAGCTGATCTATATTGTATTATGAGATATTGGGCTTGACACATGTGGTTAGATCAGTAAGGTTAAATGGACTGCATTAGATTGATATGTGAAAATGGGTTTGCATGTTATTGGATTGGCATATCTTTTGTAGAATTATTGTGACATGGGCCGCATAGGGGGTAATGGATACCCGAACCAGGGACATGGGTATGACTAACTTGCTATGTGGATTTGCAATGTGTTAAATGGTATTCATGATTAAATATATACAATAGGTTAAGAAACATGAACTTGTATCGTAGATGTATCATGACCCAGATGATTGGCAGGGCATACAGGATGCTATATGTTTATTTGTTTATTGCTTGAGTAGTACATGTAATTAGATACGTGAGTTGTGAATTCGTATAACTGACTGTCTCTGGTAACCACGATAGGATTTGATTGAACAACCTGTAAAACGAGTAACTAGGTCTTACCGAGCAACCAAAGGTGAGTTCACTGCTCTTTTCCAAGCATGCATCCCGGGAAGGGATATCGGGTAACGTTCCAGGGAGGAATGCAGGTTAATGGGATGTTGGTTATTACTCAGTTTCTATCATATAAGACCCCTTACATCTACCGATTGTTGCCGGTAAGGCAACGAGGTATTTAGTTGATAGCGCTATTAGGTTTGGCACCCTCACACCGGGCCGGAAGGACGGGCGTGAACTAATTACCTTGACCACTTGACCAATGCTTTGATAGAGGCATTGGGGTTTGGGAAAACACATCTAGTAGCCACATACGGTAATCAAGTTAATAACATCATCAAAACATAACGTTGAACTGTTCTAAGCACACGTCTGGTAACTAAACGCGTTAACAAAACTTTGAACTCACCAGCGTCGTCTGACACACTTGTCTGCATGCTTGCAGGTCGTTAGATTTCTTGACATGGACTTGCTATCTGGGAGTGCTGGAGTGGTCATGGATCGAGGCTCTTGGATATATATTTGATACATTGGTTTTGAACACTTATTATGAAACAGTTGTTTAACGATTTACTATATACTTCCGCTAAACATCTCTTTTGGTTTAATCTTATGATTTGGATTCACATTTGGCAATTAATGATATATTTTATTTAAATACTATGCGTGGTTCAATGTGATTGGTGGCTTGGATCCTGGTACGTCACGCATCCCGCGGTGTTCCCGCATGTGGTATTTTGGGGGTGTGACAGTTTGGTATCAGAGCCACTGGTTATAGTGAACTAGGTTTTCAAACGTTTTCATAAAACCAGACTATAACCGAACACCTTCGAAACTCGATCATGACACTCAGCTCCAGATTTCAAGGTTCGTCTTCTGTTTACTTTATGCATTACTTGTTTAGTAGTCACACACTCACAGCTTGCATGAAACAACATACTAGATACTATGGTGACTTGATATCATGACACTACTCTTCGACTTTTGTGATTCGTAATCCTGTAATACCTTCTGTTCTGCTATTTGAACGTGGGGGAAACTTTTAGCGCAAGTTAAGAGGCACTGAGATGAGCATGCAAATTACCTTATTATTATGGGTGCACACATAATAATAACGTGAGGTGTATGCGAGTCCCAGTGAGGCTTAACGAGTGTGAGGAGGGTTCTGCCCTATTGTGTGTAAACTAGGTAGCTGTAGACTTTAACGTGGTACTTGACTTTTAGCTCATTTCGACTTTTAAATCTGTTCCCTCTCCTTATATAGAATCGTGAGTGGACGAGGACATGGACGTGGTCACATAGCGATGACCCAAGCTGAGCTGACAAACTTAATCAACACACGTGTGGCTGAGGCTCTGGCGACCTACCAAGCTGGTACGAAATATGCCAAACACTCTTTAATCTTGTGTCGCGTACACGAACCTTACCTCTATAATGTGTTTTCTTTCGTTCAATAGGTCAGCAAAACCAAAACAATCCACCTGCTTGTACGTTCAAGATGTTCATGGATTGTAAGCCACAGACCTTCAATGGGACTGAAGGGGCTGTAGGACTCCTGCTATGGTTTGAGAAGGCAGAGTCAGTATTTGCTATGTGTAACTGTCCTGCTGGGGACAGAGTGAAGTATGCTACGGGCACACTCGAGGATGGTGCCCTGACATGGTGGAATGCACAGGTTCAGCTGTTGGGTATCGAGGCGGCGAACGCCACTACTTGGGACGACTTTAAGGAATTGATCAGGGAGGAGTATTGTCATCGCGATGAGATCCAGAAATTGGAGAACGAGTGTTATTGCATTACGTCTATTGACTTCGTCTTGTATCATGTTATGATATAGTATAGGTTAGAATAACCAGTGCACGAGGTTCGAGAATCGAAAGTTGGTGGATTAGCAAGTAGGTCCGCTTATATGGACATTGTCCATAAAAGCGAACCATAAGCTAATAGGTCTGCTCATATGGACGTCCATATAATACGCCCCGCTTGCGGTATGCACATATAATGTATATATGTGTGGGCGCTCGGGGGGCAAAAGCAAAAGTGCACTAATTTTTAACGTTATTTTACTAATTTCGTGAAAATAACGTTAAAAGAGGGGATGGTTAATCATGCATCATGTGGTGGCGTTGATAGCCGAAAGACAAGGGGGTACATGCACCAATTGGCGTTTGTCTCAATTGTTGAGTGTTATGTGCCTTATGTCCAAGGCTTGATGCAAAACCACAATCGAGCCGGGGGTCTCATTGGAAGCAGCCTCTCTATTCCTACGGGGTAGAGGTAAGGCTGTCTACATCCCACCCTCCTCAGACCCTACCTTAGCTTTTGCTATTGGTGGGATATACTGAGTACGATGATGATGATGATGATGATGATGATATGGACGTCCATATAAGCGAACCTGTCTCCACTAAATATAGTGCACATGTTGTTCATTTGGTAATGGTTCCGGAAATTGTAACGAAGTGCTGCCAGATTGCTTTCAGGTTGTAAACGTTGTTAAATCAATCACACAAACCTCTCTAATCTTCTTCTCCAAATCAGGCAAATATGTTTTATCAGATAACCTTCGTGTGTTGAAAGTAGCCTGCCTTGGAACCAAATTTGTTACAGCTTCGAAATCCACTTTTGATGGGTCAACAATTGGATTACCCCGTGGATCCATGTAACATTCCAACTCTTCATTCCATCTTTTTGCTCTCTGTGCTTCTTTGAATGGTTCATTTAATTTTCCGATTTCCCATCTTGCATAATCTGCTTTCCAATATCTATCAGGATCAGCATCAGCCACAAATGCATATCCAACTGCATCTTCTTCAGGGCAAACCTGACTCCAGTCGTAACCTTCATCATCATATATAACTGCAAGAGCCCTTGATTTTTCTTCAGGTTGTTTCAATCTTGGTGGCTCAGACTTGTTCTGATGGTAAATCGCTTTCTTATAATAATCTTCGTTGAATGGGTTTGCAGATTCATCATTAGCATACGCATTTCTGCACTCGCGCTTGAAGTGACCTCTTTGTTTGCATTTGAAACATGTCACCTTAGATTTATCAAATCCCAGTTTGGTAGATGATCCACCAATTGACTTTCTCCCCGTGATCTCCATGAACCGCTGTGCCCGACGAACTGCACTGGCCATGCACCATCTTATATCCATTAGTTCCATCTCCTCGGGGTCTAATTGATCATAATCTTCTTTTGTCAAGTTGGTGTTGCCGATCTTCCCTGCAACGAGGCTTTCATACGATTCAAGTACAGATGCCAAGAAAACCATCTGTTGTTTTGCCGACTCTTCGCTGAAATTCTGTCCATTCTTCAAATCCACTGCGATATTACACTGGAATAAATTCTTTGAAGCAGATTGATCTGAAACTGTTGAAGAAGATCCACCGTGAAAACCACTGTGAAGACTTTCATTGTTCACTGAATTTGAGCTTTCTGCAGAAAACGCTGTTCTTGGAGACCCAGCCTGCGGTACATTTCCTCTGTAGTAAAGCTCTACATTTTGCTGATAAGCTGGATTGTTGACTTTAGATCTCTTTATCTCCAACTCATGACTTTCAAGTCTTTCGATCAGCAAATCAACTTTCATCTCAGATCTTCTATCTGACGATTCGGAAGTGAACGCTTTATAGAATGTGTTGTAAAATTCTTCACCTTTGCTTGACATCTTCAATTACTTTTGTCTATCTGAGCGGAACTCCAATGTCTGTATAAGCGGAACTGTTTATGTCCAAATAAGCAGAACTGCAATGTTCGTTTGAGCGAACCCTTTGAGAGGAGCTATGTATTTTGGAGCGAAACTAGTGAAGTTCACAAGAGCGAAACACCTGTAATGTTCACAAAAGCGGACCCAACTGATTGTTACAATGAGCGAACCACAAGAGCGGACCTCAACTAAATGTAAACACAAGCGGACCACTTGAGCGAACCTACAACAAATATGTTTCTAAAAGCGGACCTCTAGAGCGACATAAAAGCGGAACCTATTCACGAGCAGTTTTAGGTCACTTTTAGTCCGTATTTTGATATGAAACTTTCAAGGGTTTGTTATTATCCACTAATACACATTTTGTGAAAAAATTGGCCGTTTTTAACCGTGGAAACTTGTTCAGATTGAAAAAGAAGGTGTAGAAGACAGAAAACAGATCCAATTGAGCTAAACTCTTCCTCCTGTGCTCTGATACCACTTGTAGGATCGTTGTTGGACCCGAACGAGTCAATCAGAAGAGTGTTTTCTCTGTATCAAAGGCGGAATCAAAGATACAGATGCTCAAACTAATTATAATGCTTCTACCAAGTCTACCGAAGGTGGTAGAAATGAAGAAGAGAAAAGAAGAAGAATTGAAGAAGATGATTGAAGATGTAAAGGCTGTTGCGAAGACTGCTGCTGAAGAGGAACAGAAAGCTGAAGAGGAAAAGAAAAAGGAAGTTCAGAAAGCTGAAACAGAAGAATCGGTGCTGAAAGAAAATGAGGTAAATGAATCTTCTGACTTATCAAATGTTGAGATTGTTGATAACAATGAAAACAAGTGCAGGAATTGCATAGAAATGTGCAAAGCCTGTACAGAAAAAGATGACATCATAAAAACAAAAGATAATGACATAGTTAAACTTGAAAATGTTTTCACAATAAAATGTAAAGAAATTATTGACAAAGAAGAAATTTTGAAACTAAAGGTTGAAAAGCTAACACAAAAGTGTCAAGATCTTGAAAAAGATAATGATGTGTATAGACAAATGTGTTCAGCAAAATGTGTCGATTGTGTTGAAAAAGAATCTAAATTTCAAGATTTACAAAAACAGTATGATTCTTTAAAGTGGTCGAGTCAAAGAGTACAAGAAGCTTATGATACTTTGAAAAGCCAAGTCAAAAGTTTTGATCAAAGATTGTCAGAAACTTTAGTCACTAAAGAAATGTATGAAAGAAAGTTTAAAGAAAAGCAAATTGAATTGAACAAGTGTGTTGATGAAATTGCTAGTCTTAAACAAGTCTTGGCTGAAAAAGAAAAGGTTGTTACTAAACTTCAAAGTTATCATAACTCTTCGTACATTCTCGAACGCATTTTCAACATCACACCAGATGACAAAGATACTGAAAATTGCAAAAAGGGTATTGGTTCAGAATTTCATCAGGTACCACCACCATTGAGAAACAATTATACTTTTTATGATGAGGAAAAGCAAAGGGTTTGAACATAGCTGACCAGTTACCTGAAAGTATCGATGTGACTTACTCCAAATCTGATGATGCTAATGATTCAGAGGTGGTAAGTAAGGTTGTTGAAAGCGTTTTGAAAGATGAGTCTACAAAAGGTAAGTCTGAATCACAGGATGAAGATGAAGGAAATCTTTATGATGGTTATCTGAAAAACACAAAATCCGAGAAAAATTTGAATGATGATTCAAAAGGATTGGTTTATACCATGATTGGATCGGACAAATTATTCTTGGATGTTGTATTCCCGATTCAGAATGTGATTTCAGAAAAGGTTGATAAAGTTTTCAAAATGGTTGAGATTGAGAGGTCGGAAATTTCAAAGTTTGCTGGTAAAGGTCATAAATCTCTTTATAACAAACCTGGTTTTAAGAAGAAAAACATGAAGGCTGGTTTGGGTTATAAAAAGAAACAGAATCGAAAACAAAATGAAAAACAGGATTTGCAACAAAAATTGAATTTTGTTCAAGGAAAAAGTTTGAAAGAAGAGGAAAAACTCAAATTTGGACAACAGTCTAATGAGGAGTTTGAGGCTAAGAAAAAGAAACAACAACAGGCCAAGGATGTTCCAAAGAAAGTGTGTTTTAAATGTGATCAAATTGAACATGTTGCACGAAAGTGTCCAAATCCAAAGCCTGTTGATGTTGAAAAACAGAAATCTGAGAATGAGAAACCAAGGTCAACCAGATTTGATTCGAAACAAACTTAGAGGTACAATACAAACAAGTTTGCTTCAAATCAAAATTGGAAATCAAACAAGTTTGATTCAAGACAGACCTGGAATTCTCACACACCTAGATTCAGAACAACACTGAGTTGGAGAACATCTGTTGACATGACAAAACCTCAAGAGTTTTGGAAACCTAAAAATGTTATTCAAAATCAAAAGGTTCAAAAAGAGACAAACTTTTACAAAAGAGGTACTCCGGAAGGTCAAATGTGGAGTATTAAGAAACAAGTGACGTCGGAAAATGATGAGAAAGTTGAAGTCAACTCTGAAAAAGTTTTAAATGACAAAGAGTTTCTGAAATTAAATGAACATTATTGTGTTGAAATGCCTAAGGTCCAACAGACCTGGGCTAAATTGTTCAAATGATTGATAAAGTTTGAAATGTACAGGTGCTCAACGAAGCTGAAGATTGTGAGAATGGTAGTTGGAGCAGCCTGGCACAGGAAGAGGTTGCAGGACCCTGGTTTGGTTGAACAGGGAGTTTAGTTTGATTGTTTTCTGTACATAAATAAACAATATTTTCAAAACCATAAAAACTTGAAAAATTAAAAATAAAAAATATGTTATTTTTAATTTTGTTTGAATAAATGTTGATTGAATACGCCGAAACCCTCACGGCTGAACAAACATGATTACTTTCATCAGATTGAAAAACGGTTTTTAAACTGTAAAATATCAATGTGTTGTAAATCATGGGGGTCTGCAAATCAGTGCATGTGAAGCAGAAAATGGATGGCGAGACAAAGCTATCAGTATTGGTTGTCAAATTTTCTTTAAATGGTTTTGCATTTTAGGGGGAGAAAAATTGTCATTAGAAAATCCAAAAACATTTGAAAATTTGAAAAAGCCAAAAACATGATAAAATTAAAAAATTTGAGTTTTGCGTAAAAAGAGGAAATGATAGTACATCAGTAGACAGTTACAGTACGCTAAAGAATTGAAAAGTCAAAATGTGTTAAACGATCTCACCGTGGATGTGTCGGTAGGTTTTTATACACTTAGTAAACTTTTTCGGGATATAAACCTAAATTCAAACACTTGCTTATTTCATGGGGAACACTACTTGGATATATAGGTAACCCCTGAAATCTCGTTTGAAAGGTTCCTTTTTCTGATATACTAGGTTTTTATACTCAGTGATATCTGGGGTATTATTCCGGGACTTCTGCTGAATGGAAATTCTGACCTAGTCCTCGAATAATACTTTCCGCAAATGCTTGAAACACAGCATCACCCTCAGCATATATGATAAGATAATAAAATTGCTTAGCAATGCTGTTGTAAAAAAGATCCTCTAAAGGGGACACACCCAAGTTGAGTCAAGATCTCTCTGCTGAACGGTAGTTCTGACCTGAGCTCTCATGATTCTTCATAACTTATTAACCCCTTACAGATATCATTTGTGTTATAATTACCTGTAAGACTGAATATTGGGATCTGGATACGGGAGTATATTCAAGAGGTGGGACACATGAATGGGTTTAAGTTCTTAATACATCTAATTCGTATCCTGAATCAGTTGAACTTTGTGTGAAAATTTAAGTGGATCAGTATATCGACAATCTAAGTGAATTGTTTAATATTTATTGTGTAACTAAGCTCAATGGTACTTGTGATTTGTCAGAAACTGATATGATCCTCTGATGCATACTCAAACAAAAATATTGTCTGTAAATATGTTTGTACATATTTCTTTACTGCTTTATATTTTCAGAAAATACAAAGAGATTTTGATTTCTGCTTTATTTTCAACAACTGATATCTGAGTGCTGAGTTTCAAAATCTAAGTAAGCTGATCGTGTTTCTGAAAATAAAACAAGTTCATTAATTTGAAACTTGGAGTTTTAAAATAAAAAAAAATTCAAAAACAGTTTGTGATATCTCCAAGGTCATTAAGTTGGACTTGGATGATTAACTGTGGGGGATTTGGATGCTTATATTGTTATAAGAGTTAGTTTCCGATACGATTCGATGAAACTGCCAAATTCATGAGAAGTGATTTTGAGGAGATTGAATTGTCAGATTACGATATCTGATAGTTTAAAATGTTGTTACTTATAGTTGTATGAGTGATTGCAGGAAAAGTACAGACTACGATCCCGAGAGCAGAGTCTAAGGGGGAGTCTGAAGACAAGCTTAAAGTTAGGAGGAGCTTGTAGCTGGAAAGCTAGGTGTCGATCCCTAAAATCACGGAAGCTTGATGAAAGGGGGAGCCTGCTAATGATAAAGCTGTTGATGATAGAACCAGTGATGAGATCCTGGTGTAAAAGTCAAAGAGAGAAGCTGATCAAGAGAGTGATGGATGCTTACAATGTTACAATCTGAGTGAGGATGCATAATGATCAAGACTGAAGAAGGTGTCATAACAGAGAATAGTCACTGAAGACTTCGTCAATATCCGAGGGGGAGTCTGTTAGTGCATTACGTCTATTGACTTCGTCTTGTATCATGTCATGATATAGTATAGGTTAGAATAACCAGTGCACGAGGTTCGAGAATCGAAAGTTGGTGGATTAGCAAGTAGGTCCGCTTATATGGACATTGTCCATAAAAGCGAACCATAAGCTAATAGGTCCGCTCATATGGACGTCCATATAAGCGAACCTGTCTCCATTATATATAGTGCACATGTTGTTCATTTGGTAACGGTTCCGGAAATTGTAACGGAGTGCTGCCAGATTGCTTTCAGGTTGTAAACGTTGTTAAATCAATCAAAGAAGCATTATAATTAGTTTGAGCATCTGTATCTTTGATTCCGCCTTTGATACAGAGAAAAGACTCTTCTGATTGACTCGTTCGGGTCCAACAACGATCCTACAACGAGTATTATGACCTGAAAATGGTGGGATCTGAGATTGAAGCATACGTGAAGCGGTCGTATGAGTTGGCTGACATGTGCCCGAATTTGTCCCAACCCATGTCTCGAAGAATTGAGTTGTTCATCAAGGGATTACCTCCACGAGTGAAGGGTTTGGTTACTGCATCAAATCTCAACAACTTGAAACAGATTGTCCGTTTGGCTCACGGGATCGTTGATCAGGAGGTGGAGAGTAATTCACTACCACCACGTGTTTCTGCTACTGCTACTACTGCCGCTCCTACAGCCACTACCCCCGCCACTGACAGCAAGCGTAAGTGGAACGATGTGGACAAGGCGTCCAATTCGGTGCAGTCACTAAAAAGGCCGGACACGTACCGGCAGCAATCATAGTTTCAGCCAGTCGTCTTCGGTGAATCAGAATCAGGGCTCTTATGTTGGGAAGAAGCCGCAGTGCAACAAGTGTGGCTATCATCATTATGGGCAGTGCGTCCGGGCTTGCCGTAGGTGCGAGAAAGTGGGCCATGAGGCCAAAGACTGTAGAGCCCCTCAGCCAAAGCAGCAGCAACAGCAAAATTAGCAGTATCAGAGACAGCAAAGGCAGCAACCCCATCAGAATCAGGGTTTCAAGAAAGGGTGTTATCAGTGTGGGGATGAGGGCCACTTTAAGCGGGATTGTCCTCAGTTGAATCAGAACGCCAACGACAACAACCGCCAGAATAACAACGGCAACGTTGGAAACAACAACAACAACGACAACAATGGGGGCAACGGTGCTCGTGGAAGGGTATTCACGATCGGGGCTGGGGATGCTAGGAACGAAGACAATGTCGTGACTGGTATGTTTTCTTTGAACAACCTTATTGCTTCTGTGTTATTTGATTCTGGTGCCGATTGGAGTTATGTGTCCCTAGAGTTTAGTCAGCGACTAGGGTTAACTCCCACACCTTTAGAAGTTAAGCAAGTAGTAGAATTAGCTGATGGTAAAACGATAGAAGCTTCGCATGTTCTTTTTGGGTGTAAACTAGATCTCGTGGGTCAAGTGTTTGATATTGATCTCCTTCCTGTTTCCCTCGGTAGTTTTGATATAGTAGTTGGTATGGATTGGCTGTCTAAGCACCAAGCTGAGATTCTGTGTAAGGAAAAGATTGTGCGTATCCATATACCTGAAGGAGAGCCATTGTTGGTTCAGGGGCATCGCAGTGGTGCGATGGTTGGTATTATTTCAGCTATGCAAGCGCAGAAATGTCTACGAAAGGGGTATCCTTCTATTTTGGCACTTATTACTGATACTCCGTCAGGAGAAAGAAAGATCAAGGATCTGCCAGTAGTACGTGAATTCGCCGATGTGTTCCCTGAGGAGCTACCTGGTTTACCTCCTCACCGTCAAGTAGAATTTCAGATCGATCTTGCACCAGGAGCAGCTCCAATTGCTCGTGCTCCTTATCGTCTTGCACCGGGAGAGTTGCAAGAGTTATCTAATCAACTGCAAGAATTATTGGATAGGGGTTTTATTCGACCCAGTTCTTCGCCTTGCGGAGCCCCAGTACTGGTCGTAAAGAAGAAAGACGGATCCTTTCGCATGTGCATTGATTATGGGGAACTCAACAATGTGACTATCAAAAACCGATATCCATTGCCACGCATCGACGACTTGTTTGACCAGTTGCAAGGGTCAAGTTTTTATTCGAAGATCGACTTAAGATCGGGCTATCATCAGGTGAGAGTCCGAGAGGAGGATGTCCCTAAAACGGCTTTTCGAACGCGTTATGGGCACTATGAGTTTTTGGTTATGCCGTTTGGGTTGACGAACGCGCCAGCAGTCTTCATGGACCTCATGAACCGTGTATGCAAGCCATACCTCGACGATTTCGTTATAGTATTCATAGATGACATTTTGATCTACTCGACGAGCAAGGAAGACCAAGATCGGCACTTACGTCTCATTTTGGAACTCCTGAAGAAGGAGCAGCTCTATGCAAAGTTTTCTAAGTGTGACTTCTGGATTCGGGAGGTACACTTTCTTGGGCACATTGTTAATGAATTGGGGATACACGTGGATCCTGCAAAAGTTGATGTTGTTAGAAATTGGGCGGCACCAAAGAATCCTTTGAAGGTGTGACAATTTCTTGGTCTTGCTGGGTACTATCGTAGATTATCAAAGACTTTTCGAAGATCGCTCAACCTCTTACTTCATTGATACAGAAAAGCGTTGTATACTCTTGGGGAACGAAACAAGAAGAGGCTTTCTAACTATTGAAACAGAAACTCTGCAATGCGCCAATTTTGTCTCTACCTGAAGGTACCGAATATTTCACGGTATACTGTGATGCATCTATTGAAGGTTCACGAGAGGAATTACACGACACACGACTTGGAATTGGGGGGTGTGGTTTTCGCGTTGAAGATCTGGAGGCATTACCTGTACGGTACTAAATGCGCTATTTATACCGCCCACATGAGCCTTCAATACATTTTCAATCAAAAGGATCTGAATATGCGACAGCGTCGCTGGGTTGAACTTTTAAACGATTATGATTGTGCAATCAAATATCATCCGGGTAAGGCCAACGTTGTAGCTGACGCACTTAGCAGAAAGGAATCGAAACCCAAACGTGTTCATGCTTTGCAGCTCACCATTCATTCTAACCTGCCTGATCAGATCCATTCGGCTCAGGCCGAGGCATTGAAAGAAGAAAACTATGAAGCTGAGTACTTACGGGGTATGGAGAAACGACTTGAGAAGAGGTCAGATGGCATTTACTATTTCATGGAGCGGATATGGATTCCGTTTTTTGGTAATCTTAGAGAACTTGTGATGGACGAAGCGCACAAGTCTCGGTACTCTGTTCACCCAGGTTCAGATAAAATGTATCAGGACCTCAAAATCATGTATTGGTGGCCGAAGATGAAAGCTCACATCGCAACTTATGTGGGTAAATGTTTAACCTGCTCAAAAGTAAAGGTGGAATACCAGAAGCCATCTGGATTGCTGCAACAACCAGAAATACCCATGTGGAAATGGGAACAAATTGCTATGGATTTTATCACCGGGCTACCGAGAACTCAAAACGGAAACGATACCATCTGGGTGATCGTTGACCGCCTCACAAAGTCAGCACACTTTCTAGCAATCAAGGAAACAGATAAGTTCTCGCAACTAGCTGCTGTCTATCTCAAGGAAGTGGTTTCTAGGCACGGAGTGCCTACGTCTATTATTTCTGACCGTGACCCGCATTTCGTTTCAGATTTGTGGCAGTCGATGCACAAATCGTTTGGTTCACAACTCAACATGAGTACTGCTTATTACCCACAGACGGATGGTCAAAGTGAACGAACCATCCAGACGCTAGAAGACATGCTGCGGGCGTGTGTTATCAATTTTGGCAAGGGTTGGGAGAAACACTTGCCTTTGGTGGAGTTTTCTTACAATAATAGCTACCATACCAGCATTCAGGCAGCTCCATTCGAGGCGTTGTACGGACGAAAGTGTCGTTCCCCTCTTTGTTGGGCTGAAGTGGGTGACAGCCAGATTACAGGTCCGGAACTTGTTCTTGAAACGTCAGAAAAGATTGTTCAGATCAGGAATCGTATGGCAGCGGCGCGTGATCGTCAGAAAAGCTACGCCAACAAGCGTAGAAAACCTTTGGAATTCGAAGTTAATGATCGGGTCATGTTGAAAGTTTCGCCGTGGAAGGGTGTTGTACGCTTTGGAAAGCGCGGCAAGCTTAATCCATGATACGTTAGGCCATTTAAAATCTTGGAACGGATCGCTAAAGTGGCTTACAACTGCTGAGTTGGGTAATGTTCACGATGTCTTCCACGTTTCGCAGTTGAAGAAGTGTTTGTCTGATGAAGCACTGGTTGTGCCATTTCAAGAGCTGAAGATCGACGACAAGTTGCAGTTTGTCGAAGAGCCTATAGAGATCATGTACCGGGAGGTCAAGGTGCGTAAACACAGTCGCATTCCAATCGTGAGAGTTCGTTGGAACTCAAGGCGTGGACCGGAGTTCACGTGGGAGCGCGAGGATCAGATGAAGCTCAAATATCCTCAACTTTTTCCTAAGGACAAGTCTAAACCTGGTAAAGCTAGCAAATTTCGGGACGAAATTCCTCTTCAAGTTGGGGATGATGTGGCACCTGGGGAAAGCGTGCAACAATCTTGAGTTATCACTTCATTTCTTTATGCTTGCTTGTCAAATTTCGGGACTAAATTTCTTTCAAGTTGGGGATGATGTGACAACCCTAACTTTCAAGGTCAGTACTTCTTCATCACGTGATCTTGTTTTCGTTATTTCTCTTTCGTATCATCCCTACGATGATAAATTGGTAAACGCTTGTGGCTGTAATATAATAGTTAAACGTATTAGGTGTTTGAGTAAATGTGTGTAAGTGTGTAAATTGGGCCTGAATCCTGTGTCGCGCATATGCGTGGGCTACGTCCTCATGTTTTTATTTAAAGTGGTCGCTTTAGTTGGGCCGCACCCCAATTCTTGGAAGCCCAAAGCAAACCAATTATTATATGTTGCTAGGAAAGCCCAAAACCAACCAATTACTTACGGAAGTTAAGTCCATCAATACATGTTGTTGTGGGCTTGGCCCAGATCGGTCAAATATCCACCGCCCCAACCCTAGCAAATTGTATATGAATAGGTAATATAGATCAGGATTAGATTAAACTTCTATCACAAGTTAAAAACCCCAAAGCCCTCCCCTTGATCGCACGATTTCAGTAGAGACCCCCCCCCCTTCGAGGCAACATCATCGCATTCGAACAAGTTCCCTGGTTAGTAATTCGGTATTTTTGTTAAGTTTAATTGTATAATGTAACACCCCAAAAACGGGTTTGGTAATCAAACCACGTTAATACTAAAAGACGGGTAAAGTACCGTTAGTGGTAAAAGTAACCCGGTAAATATTAGGATTTAATTAAATAAACCTAATATTAAATAAAAAGTGAACAAATCCTTTTGAGGAAATTAAAATGGATAAAAAGGCCCGAGTTAACGGGACTCAAGATAAACTTAGTCATAGATTCCCCGAACCCACTAATTTAATTAGGAATGATTAACCTAGTTAATAAGTGGGGAACATTATTAGAAATAAGTGGGTTGTACCCTACCTAACTAACTAAGCAAATGGATAATAAGGGTCTCGCCTTAAAGAGGTGAAAGCTTAAGGAAATAGCCTACGAGGTTAAGTGAAGGAACCTACGGGTCAGTAGTGTAAGATGAGGGAACTAGTTACGATTCTCCGCGTAAAACGAGAACGGAAAACAATAAATTATGGGTTGTCAATATCCTGGTATGGGTAATTGACAAAAGTTAAAGAGAAGATCCTAAAACTAAAACTTCGGTTTTAGTAAGAAATAACGTTTTTACAAACATAAATTCTGATAGGAATTTAAATAATAAGCATGAAAGATACAAGTCCTGACACTGATAGGCGCAAGACAATATATTCGAAAAGTGATATTTTCAAAAATGAAAGGTTGATATAAATTAAACATGATGTGACATCACGGTCAAGGGATGCAATGTGAAGTAGAATCACATTATAACCAAGCGAGCGGTAAAAAGTAACTAGACTAATAAGTCTAGTTAGCAAGACCGGTTAAGGTCAACAATTCAAGTCAAGAAATTTAGTTTGCTCGAAAATGGTGGATTCGGTATAACTGAACCGAATAAATAAATTTGAAAACAAAAGAATTTGTTGCTAAAAGTGAAAGATTTCACTAAAGACCTTTAAACGGGTCAAAGTAACGGATCCATAAAGAATTCGATAGTATATGAAAGTGATGAATATCGCTAAGTAACTAAACTAGTGGAAATAACGAGATTACGTTATTTCGAGTTGCACTATGCCGTAGGAGATATGTAGACGAATAATAACCAAAAAGATGTTACCATACTTTTTCTGGTAATACTAACAATTGGATAAAAGTATAAGTAATGTTTAAAAGATTTCTCGACTCAAATACATTGAGTTTAAACTCAATGAATTATGTAAGAAAAGGTTTCGAGGACGAAACCACTTTAAGGGGGGTAGACTTGTAACACCCCAAAAACGGGTTTGGTAATCAAACCACGTTAATACTAAAAGATGGGTAAAGTACCATTAGTGGTAAAAGTAACCCGGTAAATATTAGGATTTAATTAAATAAACCTAATATTAAATAAAAAGTGAACAAATCCTTTTGAGGAAATTAAAATGGATAAAAAGGCCCGAGTTAACGGGACTCAAGATAAACTTAGTCATAGATTCCCCGAACCCACTAATTTAATTAGGAATGCTTAACCTAGTTAATAAGTGGGGAACATTATTAGAAATAAGTGGGTTGTACCCTACCTAACTAACTAACCAAACTTGAGGGGCCAAAAGAGGAAGATTGAAACTTAATATTTATTTTAATTAAAAACACTACACACAAACTAGTGTGTGAGTGTGTGTGTGCGTGAAAGAGGCCAGGGGAAGCAAGGAGAAGCCAAAACCCTAACTCAAGCTAATTCACCAAATTGAAGGTCAAAACTAGCTCAAATCAAATGCATGATCACTTACAAACGATCACCAAGTCAAGGGGATCGTGAGGTATGTCAAATTTTATAATTTGGTAATGTTTTGGAATCTATGATGAACACTCAAAATCAGAATTCGTAAATGAATGTTGAGTTTATGAGTGATATGGTATGAAATTCATGTTTAGAAATGAACACTAGATGAAAACTTGATGAATTAGCACTAGAAACAAAGGATTTGATGAAGACCCTTGTATGTGCTAAGTGGGTTTTGATTTAATAATGAAGATGATGATAACCTTGTGTTTAAAAACCATTATAATTGATAATAGAAACAAGGTACTTGAACAAATTACATGATTGGGTATTTGTTCATACAAGATTGAGATGGGTTTTTATGATATGATGATGTTAGTGTCTGTGACAACCCTCAAAATCCCATGTATTCCGTACAAATTATTAATGATAATTAAAGTGTCTGACGACTGTGTGGAATTACTTAACTGCTTTCTGATATCTGTGTTATGCTTACACGTATTTGTTAATATGCTAAGGAATATGCTAAGGAATATGCTAAAGAATATGCTAAGGAATATGCTAAAGAATATGCTAAGGAATATGCTAAGGAATATGCTAAGGAATATGCTAAGGAATATGCTAGGAATATGCTAGGAATATGTTAGGAATATGCTAAGGAATATGCTAGGAATATGCTAGGAATATGCTTGGAATATGCTAGGAATATGCTATATGGAAGATCTTATAAATACCACCATTCCACCAAGCTCTCTCTTCTCTCCCTCTCATTTCCCTTGTTCGGCAGCCACCTTCCACCATACTACCACCATCATCAAGCTCTTTTTCAATCATTCCTCATACATACAAAGGTGTAAGAGGTCCAACAACGAAGCTCGGTGCTCTCGGAAGTGGAAGGACCTCCTCCATTCGCTATTAACCACCACATTTCTTCACTCGAACTTCCCTAGCCTTGAGCTAGTGGTAAGAACTTAGATCCGTTCATTCTTTATGTTATTTTAGTGGTTAATAGATGTTAGAATGATAAAAAGTTAAGAAACTTTAAAGCTCATGAACAAGTCTTGAACATAATGTGTTAAGGTGTGGATAAAGAGAAGTTATGTGTGTAAATCGTGTAGATCTTGTGTTGTTATGATTATTGGTTGATTATCTGATGTTTTGCTGATTGATATTGATGTTTAATGTTGTTGTGATTAATAAACTTGTTAACGGAATCGATCGAACATGATTTAGAAGGTTAAACACTGAAAGACAGAATCTGTCCCGGTTTTACAGCCAACTTCAGTTGGCTGTAAACAGGGCATAAATTCAATGAAAAACCGATATTTTGAATCTAAAATATGTTATTATGAAATACGGTTCTAATGGCACCGGAATCGTAATTTTTGGACTTCGTTTACTATTTTTAAAGTGTTAATTTGCAACAGCAACTTAAGCTGAATTTTGACAGCAATAAATGGGTGTCATACTTTCAGTCATAACCTGAGTTTTGTGATCAATCGGACCATGAAAATTTTACTATAGATGACAACTGAAGTATTTGTAATTACCCCACTGGAATTTCGCAAATCGGACTTACGATGAATTTTTAATAAATTGTTTCGTGGACTGTGGTCAGAAATACATAAATCTGAGTTCAGTCCCGAATATGAATTTTTATAAAATATTGGTAATGAACCGGACCCCGATATTTTTACATAATAAAATATGGAATGTTTATGACATTCTATAAAAATTTGGGAATTTTTGGAATAATCTAACTATTTTATTTAAATGCCCGAAAACTGCCGGTTTTGAGTATTAATGCTGAGTTAACATAAGTTGTGACTCGCGTGTCTAAATGCCGAGTATGCTATCTGTGAATGATCTAACGTGTTATACATGTTATGTGCATTGTCGTATGTTTGATCTTGAGTGGGGAATGGATGGGAAACTTGGATGGGCGTAAACCGTTAAAGTGATGCATGTTGTGTGATAGATACGTGTAGGAACTTTGTGTTCTATTTGAAAGCCACTAAATGACTAACTGGTAAATCATACTAGGACGTGATTGACCGACCTTGACTGTTAGCTATATTGAGAATCTAACCGAGCAAACCGAGGTGAGTTCACACACTTTCTAAGGCATGGGATTCCCGGTGGTTTGGGAATGGGTTAAAGAATTAAAACTAAATCTACATATCCTCCTTGGGTAGGATATGTACGGCCATCCTCCATAGATTGGATGCCATTATTAATCCTACGAATTCTCCTAATGCAGAATACGTACGTTGTGGTCCTCCTGGTGCAGGACAACAACCTTAAAACTGGCTAGACAAAACTCTATCATGAAGTCCCTCAATTTATATCGACTTAATCGCCGAGGCCAATGGCGAGCGGGTCATTAGTTAATAGCGCTATTAGGTTTAACAAACCTCACACCGTGCCAGTCGGACGGGCGTGTACTAATGGACTATGGCAGATTGTCAGTGATGATAGACACTGATATAGGGCACAACTTATTTGCGTAGCAGTCGATATCATTCCGTCTAGTAGTTCAAACGGGGAAAACCCCCACTGATCATGGTTATGGATTGGGTAAAGAAAAAGGAAATGGTTAAACATACTTTCAACTACGGGGTAACCCCCACGGCAATTACGCCAACGAAAGTCAAACCACGTTTTTCAGAAAACAACTTAAAACTAAACAACCAAACGTGAACTCACTCAACTTTGTTGTTGACTAGTTGTTACATGCCTTACAGGTCGCTAAACACTCGGAGCTTGCACGAGGAAGGAGTCGTTGTGGTGTACGGACGGTTATGTCCAGTGTTTAATATTTAAAACATTTTGAACTTATTAAACCTAAGTGTTGGACTTTAAACTTATGAACTGCGAACTTATGCTTTTGGGATTTACGTTTATGCTTCCGCTGTTTAAACCAAACAAGGTTAACTAGCTTTGGTCACCAATCGTATTATGATTGGTGGCTCGATCCTGGTCATGTCACGCCTCCAAGCGGTGATACTCCGCATGGTGGATTTTGGGGGTGTGACAGATTGGTATCAGAGCCATTGGTTATAGTGAACTTGGTTTTTAAAAGGGAAAAGTTTTTGATAAAAACCAGACTATAACCAGTACAGTGCTCAACGATCCACAACGACGCTTCGCTCCACGTGCAAGGCTCAACACACTAGGTGGTATGATTTGAGTTTATATTATCTACTTGCTGGATTACTTTGGCATAATGTGATGTGATAGTATGCTTAATTAGGAAAGCAGCATGTTGTCTATTAGCCCTATTGTGTTCTTTATGACACACAATTGTTTACTTGAAATTTGACAAACGGTGGTCAAATTCTTTCTTGATTTCTTTTCACCCCGCTACAACGACTGTTTATGCATTCTATCTACTCGCACGTTTACCTCGACATGACGTCGCCATCTGACCCTCCGTACAGTCGGTTCGTACGTCAACATCCGCGAAGACCAGACTTGGCTTGCACGAACTCGAGCTTAGGAGAACAAAACCCACGCATCCCGGTTGACGAACTTTATCACCTTCACCTGTCATCGTTGCCAGAAGTGAAGCAGTCACAGTTACACGCGTTTGTCATTATGCAACACGAAACCTTGCCCTGTTTTGGACGAGTGATACACTCGCGCGACCGCGATGCAACGAACTTCCCTTTTGTGCCATGCTGCCCCGCACCACTACTAGAGGTTACTTCTAGACAACAGATTAGCTGGTCAAATCCTTCGGTCATTGTTGGACCCCTGTCTTCACTCGATTCTTCGCATGAACCTCATTAATTCCCTATCGCTTCGATTGACAACCGATTTAATGAAACACCAACAACCATACCACGATTTTCACCAATCACAAGACTACCTTATTACCCTGTTGAATGGTTTATTCTTATTCTACTTGATTAGCTCCCTCGTATACCCCACTTAACGAATGGATGCCTTTACTGATGGGATTGCCTTTAGGACATTCGAGGACGGAGTTACGGATCACATAACCTACAGGCGAACACGATGACCTATACGTCTACCCTACCCCTCCTACAATATAAGAGTCATATTTTAAATTCCATGATAGTCTTCTTTAATAGGCAGAATCCTTGCGCTAGCTTTTGCACCGACACATGATTGTTGATTAATGATATGTCCAGTTTCTACCATTGGCTTAGACCAAACCATCACTCTCTTACCACAGTAACATTACATCCTCGCTTCTCCATGCTGAGGCACCGAAATGAACACCCGCTGGTTTAAGTTGGAAGGCTCGACTCCCGATCATTGGTGACCCCTCCTCGAAACCTTGAGAATGGTGATGTATTGATGATACGATCATAATCTCTTGAACACGTTTTCGAGTCTTATCTTTGGAACCTTATGACTACGCAGACGTATTTTGGATTCATTCGCACGACCTAAGGAAACTCCTCTAAATTTGGTTGCTTACCGACTCGATAAACTGCAAACTCATCTAAGTTCATCGATCAAGGTGAATTATTTCCCCTTCGCATGTGGGGAGCCCGACAACTTTGATGGAATTTCAGTGAACCTTAACACTACAAACCTGTACGACGGTCATCCTCCTTCAGCTAGTTCTGGTTGTGCCAACCATATCGATGTAACACTCCTATCAGTGAACGACGTTGCGATTAGGATGGATTGGTCACCTCATCAGCAAGCGGAAATTCTTTGCAACGAAAAGATTGTCCGCATCCCTCGTTCTGGTGAAGAACCTCCCGTGATTCAAGACGACAAGAGTGGTGCGGTCGTGGGCATCATCTCTTTCCTAAAGGCCCAGAAGTGTTTGCGAAAGGGCCACACTGCCATTTTAGCACTCGTTACTGACACATCAATGGAAGAGAGGAGAATTGATGACATCCCTATTGTACGTGACTTTCCCGAGGTATTCCTGAGGAATTGCCTGGTCTTTCGCCTCATCGCCAAGTCGAGTTTCAAATCGAGATAGCTCCTGGAGCAGCGCCAGTAGCTCGAGCACCATATCGTCTAGCTCCATCAGAACTCGAAAAACTATCCACGCAGTTACAAGAACTCTTGGAAAAGGGTTTTATACGTCCTAGCTCTTCGCCCTGGGGAGCTCCAGTCTTATTCGTGAAGAAGAAAGACGGTACCTTCAGGATGTGTATTGACTATCGTGAACTTAACAAGGTGACTGTGAAGAATCGTTATCCTCTTCCACGTATTGACGACTTGTTCGACCAGTTGCAAGGGTCGAGCTATTACTCCAAGATTGATTTGAGATCGGGATACCATCAGCTGAGAGTCCGAGATGAGGACGTCTCCAAAACAGCATTCAGAACCCGTTACGGCCATTACGAGTTTCTGGTTATGCCATTCGGGCTGACAAATGCACCAGCGGTCTTCATGGATCTCATGAACCGAGTGTGCAAGCCTTACCTGGATAAGTTCGTTATTGTGTTCATCGACGATATCCTGATCTATTCCAAGAGTCAGGAGGAACACGAGCAGCATCTACAACTTATGCTGGAACTTCTTCGAAAAGAGCAGTTGTATGCCAAGTTTTCGAAATGTAACTTCTGGCTCCGCGAAGTCCACTTTCTAGGCCATGTGGTAAACAAGGATGGAATTCATGTGGATCCATCTAAGGTTGAATCGATCAAGAACTGGCCTGCACCCCGCACACCAATAGAAATCCGCCAATTCTTGGGTTTGGCAGGATATTATAGGAGGTTTATCAAGGATTTCTCCAAGATTGCGCAACCTCTCACTTCACTGACTCAGAAGGGTGTCACCTATCGCTGGGGTGATGCACAGGAATCTGCGTTTCAACACCTAAAGGACAGACTTTGTAGCGCGCCTATCCTCTCATTGCCCGAAGGCACCGATGATTTCGTGGTTTATTGCGACGCTTCCATCCAAGGACTTGGTTGCGTATTGATGCAACGTGACAAGGTCATTGCCTACGCATCGCGCCAACTTAAAGTTCACGAAAGGAATTACACTACTCACGATCTGGAGCTGGGAGCAGTTGTTTTTGCGCTAAAGATATGGAGACATTACCTGTACGCTACAAAGTGCACCATTTACACCGACCACAGGAGTCTCGAGCATATCTTCAAGCAAAAGGAGTTAAACATGCGACAACGCCGATGGGTCGAACTCTTGAATGATTACGAATGCGCTATCAAGTATCACCCGGGCAAAGCCAATGTTGTGGCTGACGCCCTCAGTCGAAAGGATACTTTACCTAAGCGTGTACGTACTTTACAGCTTACCATCCAATGCAACCTTCCCGCTCAAATTTGAGATGCCCAGGTCGAAGCATTGAAAGCAGAGAACATCAGGGCTGAGTCCCTACGAGGATCGAGGCAACGGCTAGAACAAAAGGAAGACGGCGCCTACTATGTAACGGGGCGTATTTGGGTTCCATTTTATAGCAACTTACGCGAGCTTGTGATGGATGAAGCACATAAGTCTCGTTATTCGGTACACCCTGATTCGGACAAAATGTACCACGACTTAAAGACCACATACTGGTGGCCTGGCATGAGAGCCCACATAGCAACCTACGTCAGCAAGTGCTTGACTTGTGCGAGAGTCAAGTCCGAATATCAGAAACCATCAGGCCTACTTCAACAACCGGAGATTCCGAAATGGAAATGGGAGCAAATTTCCATGGATTTCGTTACCGGCCTGCCCAGATCTCAACGCGGAAACGATACCATTTGGGTGATCGTAGATCGATTAACCAAGTCTGCACATTTTCTGGCCATCAAGGAAACGGATAAGTTTTCTACTCTTGCAGACATTTACCTAAAGGAAGTGGTATCAAGGCACGGAGTGCCAATCTCTATTATATCTGATCGTGACGCACGTTTTACTTCTGAACTGTGGCAAGCAATGCACAAGTCCTTTGGCTCACGGTTAGATATGAGCACCGATTATCACCCGCAGACGGATGGGCAATCTGAACGCACCATCCAAACCCTCGAAGACATGCTTAGGGCATGTGTAATCGATTTTGGTAATGGCTGGGAAAAGCACCTCCCGCTAGTGGAGTTCTCATATAACAACAGCTACCACACCAGCATCCAAGCCGCTCCATTTGAGACATTGTACGGACGCAAATGCCGATCACCTCTCTGTTGGGCAGAAGTTGGTGACAGCCAAATCACAGGCCCAGAACTTGTGGTAGATACCACCGAGAAAATTGCTCAGATACGACAGCGAATAGCGGCAGCTCGTGACCGTCAGAAAAGCTATGCTGATAAGGGAAGAAAACCACTCGAGCTCCAGGTTGGGGATCGAGTGCTACTCAAAGTCTCACCTTGGAAAGGTGTAGTCCGCTTTGGCAAACGAGGCAAACTCAATCCGCGTTATGTTAGACCATTTGAAGTCATTGAGAAAATTGGCAAAGTCGCCTACAGGTTGAATCTACCTGAAGAACTCAGCGGAGTTCACAATGTTTTCCACGTGTCAAATCTGAAGAAGTGTCTGTCAGATGAAACCCTCATAGTTCCTCTTAAGGAACTCACTATCGACGACCAGCTGCGATTCGTCGAGGAACCAGTAGAGATTACGGATCGAGATGTTAAGATCCTCAAGCATACCAGGATACCTCTGGTCCGAGTTCGTTGGAATGCTCATCGTGGCCCAGAGTATACATGGGAACGAGAAGACCAAATGAAACTCAAGTATCCCCAACTGTTTAAGAAAAACGCAACCACTACTGAGGCTGAAGCTACTACAGAATTTCGGGACGAAATTCCAAATCAACGGGGGGATGATGTGACACCCCAGGAAAATCTGGAAAACAACGCAACTTAACTAGCCTCCTCAGTAACCACGCGCTAAATTTTGGGACGAAATTCTCTTAACAGGGGGAGAATGTGACAACCCTCAAAATCCCATGTATTCCGTACAAATTATTAATGATAATTAAAGTGTCTGACGACTGTGTGGAATTACTTAACTGCTTTCTGATATCTGTGTTATGCTTACACGTATTTGTTAAAATGCTAAAGAATATGCTAAGGAATATGCTAAGGAATATGCTAAAGAATATGCTAAGGAATATGCTAAGGAATATGCTAAGGAATATGCTAAGGAATATGCTAAGGAATATGCTAAGGAATATGCTAGGAATATGCTAAGGAATATGCAAGGAATATGCTAGGAATATGCTAGGAATATGCTATATGGAAGATCTTATAAATACCACCATTCCACCAAGCTCTCTCTTCTCTCCCTCTCATTTCCCTTGTTCGGCAGCCACCTTCCACCATACTACCACCATCATCAAGCTCTTTTTCAATCATTCCTCATACATACAAAGGTGTAAGAGGTCCAACAACGAAGCTCGGTGCTCTCGGAAGTGGAAGGACCTCCTCCATTCGCTATTAACCACCACATTTCTTCACTCGAACTTCCCTAGCCTTGAGCTAGTGGTAAGAACTTAGATCCGTTCATTCTTTATGTTATTTTAGTGGTTAATAGATGTTAGAATGATAAAAAGTTAAGAAACTTTAAAGCTCATGAACAAGTCTTGAACATAATGTGTTAAGGTGTGGATAAAGAGAAGTTATGTGTGTAAATCGTGTAGATCTTGTGTTGTTATGATTATTGGTTGATTATCTGATGTTTTGCTGATTGATATTGATGTTTAATGTTGTTGTGATTAATAAACTTGTTAACGGAATCGATCGAACATGATTTAGAAGGTTAAACACTGAAAGACAGAATCTGTCCCGGTTTTACAGCCAACTTCAGTTGGCTGTAAACAGGGCATAAATTCAACGAAAAACCGATATTTTGAATCTAAAATATGTTATTATGAAATACGATTCTAATGGCACCAGAATCGTAATTTTTGGACTTCGTTTACTATTTTTAAAGTGTTAATTTGCAACAGCAACTTAAGCTGAATTTTGACAGCAATAAATGGGTGTCATACTTTCAGTCATAACCTGAGTTTTGTGATCAATCGGACCATGAAAATTTTACTGTAGATGACAACTGAAGTATTTGTAATTACCCCACTAGAATTTCGCAAATCGGACTTACGATGAATTTTTAATAAATTGTTTCGTGGACTGTGGTCAGAAATACATAAATCTGAGTTCAGTCCCGAATATGAATTTTTATAAAATATTGGTAATGAACCGGACCCCGATATTTTTACATAATAAAATATGGAATGTTTATGACATTCTATAAAAATTTGGGAATTTTTGGAATAATCTAACTATTTTATTTAAATGCCCGAAAACTGCCGGTTTTGAGTATTAATGCTGAGTTAACATAAGTTGTGACTCGCGTGTCTAAATGCCGAGTATGCTATCTGTGAATGATCTAACGTGTTATACATGTTATGTGCATTATCGTATGTTTGATCTTGAGTGGGGAATGGATGGGAAACTTGGATGGGCGTAAACCGTTAAAGTGATGCATGTTGTGTGATAGATACGTGTAGGAACTTTGTGTTCTATTTGAAAGCCACTAAATGACTAACTGGTAAATCATACTAGGACGTGATTGACCGACCTTGACTGTTAGCTATATTGAGAATCTAACCGAGCAAACCGAGGTGAGTTCACACACTTTCTAAGGCATGGGATTCCCGGTGGTTTGGGAATGGGTTAAAGAATTAAAACTAAATCTACATATCCTCCTTGGGTAGGATATGTACGGCCATCCTCCATAGATTGGATGCCATTATTAATCCTACGAATTCTCCTAGTGCAGAATACGTACGTTGTGGTCCTCCTGGTGCAGGACAACAACCTTAAAACTGGCTAGACAAAATTCTATCATGAAGTCCCTCAATTTATATCGACTTAATCGCCGAGGCCAATGGCGAGCGGGTCATTAGTTAATAGCGCTATTAGGTTTAACAAACCTCACACCGTGCCAGTCGGACGGGCGTGTACTAATGGACTATGGCAGATTGTCAGTGATGATAGACACTGATATAGGGCACAACTTATTTGCGTAGCAGTCGATATCATTCCGTCTAGTAGTTCAAACGGGGAAAACCCCCACTGATCATGGTTATGGATTGGGTAAAGAAAAAGGAAATGGTTAAACATACTTTCAACTACGGGGTAACCCCCACGGAAATTACGCCAACGAAAGTCAAACCACGTTTTTCAGAAAACAACTTAAAACTAAACAACCAAACGTGAACTCACTCAACTTTGTTGTTGACTAGTTGTTACATGCCTTACAGGTCGCTAAACACTCGGAGCTTGCACGAGGAAGGAGTCGTTGTGGTGTACGGACGGTTATGTCCAGTGTTTAATATTTAAAACATTTTGAACTTATTAAACCTAAGTGTTGGACTTTAAACTTATGAACTGCGAACTTATGCTTTTGGGATTTACGTTTATGCTTCCGCTGTTTAAACCAAACAAGGTTAACTAGCTTTGGTCACCAATCGTATTATGTTTGGTTTTATTTACTTAATTGAGTTGTTCAATATGATTGGTGGCTCGATCCTGGTCATGTCACGCCTCCAAGCGGTGATACTCCGCATGGTGGATTTTGGGGGTGTGACAGTGTCAAACTTTAGAATCATCATATTAGTTAGTAAAGACAAAGTACTTGAACAATTTAGGTGTTTGGATACATAAATCATATTTACCATGAAATGGGTTTTTGAATAATAAGATGAAATGATGAATTTCATGAGTTTAAAGAGAAAAATAGTCAAAGAATCATAAGGTGTGAAAGTCATGATTTGGAATGACTAATCTAACAACCTTGTGAATAATGAATGATAGTTGGCGCTTAACAAGCTAGGGGAAGCTTGATGAGTGAGCGGGACAAACGAAGCAAGTACGGAAAGAAAAGCGTGGCGTGGATGCGAGGTAAGTGTAATTTACACACTTATGTAGAATACCCGTTTATTCGATACGTTGTAAACGTGATAACGATAATATTGGAAATATGGAAATTTGTCAAGTGTCGACTAATGTAAATCAAGGTTAAAAGGATACCCATGGCGTAAGCCGAAATGGGTTGAAATTGTAAGAAAAGAGTGTAAAAGAAAAAGGGTATGGTAATAAAATCCGGGATGGGATGGATGTATGAATTGGAGATCAAAAACGATGTTTTTGATTAAATAGATAATGTTGGGCATATAGTCCAAACGGGTCGAATGGTGGCGATAACACCATTTGACAATATCGACTAATGTGGTTGTCAAGTCTTATGTTAACAGGACCGATTAGCAAATCGGATAATTGCGTCACCATTGATGGTGTGATAATGAAAACGAGGTATAAATCGGGTCTACTTGTTGATCCGGGCCAGGTACGCATAATTATGTTGTAGTTAAAAGTGCTATTTTGGTCGAATAATTTGAGAGAGAGTCCTTCGTCGTAAAAGGACCAAAATCGACCAAAACGCCCTTGTAGGCTAAATTGAACAAACAACCCTTAAAGGTTGTTTGGAAACGAGTTTTATGATTAGGTAAATACTTAGAATAAGTATAGAATCTGAAAGAGGTATTGTATTAGTCAAATGGCACTATTTGAGTTTTTGCCGTAAAATAATGATTTGAGAGGTAAAATTTGGTTTATATAGATCACTACATTAAACCCACCATAAATACAGTTGTGGTGGAAGATTATAGGATGAGAAATGTGGTGATGGAATTCTAGAAGCAATCGAAAGTGATTTTAGGCTTGAAAGTGCTTAAATACCCTTAACGGGTCAAAATAAGCACTTGAGCGTAAACGGGTTTTTATTATGTAAGAAACCCGTGATTTGAGATTAACATGATAGGATACATTGAAACTAGGAATTTCATAAGTTTAAAGATCAAATAAACATGTTTGATGATGAAATCATGAACGGGTCAAAATTTGGTAAAAAGGGTAATAAGCCGAAGAGTTAAAAGTCTGAAATTTTATTATGTCGGATGTTAGATTTTAACTCCATATGATGGAGAATTAAATTACGGACGCGTAGGAAAAAGAATCGGGTAAAACGGATTAAAAACGAGAGAGTTATGCTCGTTTCCGTGAAATCGGGTCATGCTGGGAATCTGCAGCACCAGCAAACAACATTCTGTCGAAAACAGGTGCTAGCGTAGCGCGAGCATGTGCTAGCGCTACGCGAGAATGTGTCAGTTTCGCAAAAATCGTTTATTTTAACCGTTGATGCATTGCGAACCCGTTTAAATACGTTCTAAGTTACGTATGACTAATCCAACTCATGTTTTATGAGTTTCAGGTAAAATTCTAGCACCGGAGGACGATCAAGCACAATGAAGAACCGAAGACGATCAAGAAATAAGCTTCCGCACGACGTTTCGTTGTTACATTTAAATGACGACTTAATTACATTATGTTCTAAACTTCTAACTTTTGTAAGAGGTTTTTAATAAGCCGTATTTCCGTTGTATATGTAATCTTAATTACATGATTGTTTTTCGTAAATTATACGTTAAACCGTTAAATAATAATAAGGGTGTTACAAGTTGGTAATCAGAGCTCAAGGTTGTTGACAAAGGTGTTCGGTTCGAGGCTTGATCGCAAATCCGGTAAGTACATGTATATCAAAGGTTTAGTATGATTAAAGTGTTGAGAACAACACATATGGTTATCGTGTAATACACATTACACCAATAAAAACGATATAGAATAGATATAGTCAACGAAATTACACGCGTTGATGCGTATAGTAGAAAAGCCTTGTATTATAATACGGGCATCCTTTAATGTTGAAATTACTAACTGTTGTATATGTTTTTGATTGAAGGACACTCGCATATGAAGATAGCGAGAGTTTAACAAATCATGGATTTGACAGAGGAACGGTCCAAAGTATGACAAATAGAGCACGATCACCAAGGACCTAAATCGCGCAACGATTGCGAATAAGTTAATGGCAAGGGGAGCCTGTTAGAGCAAGCATTATCAGGTGCACGTTTTAAATTATTGCATAAATAGTAATATGCAACAAATATGTAGAGATTGAAAGTTGCATACGTAGATTGAAAACTTGGAAAACCTGAATAGAAAACCTATCCGGGATATTGTTTCCAAGAAAAACAAATAGAGGCATTACTTACATGGGGTGTAATGTGAAAATTATAAAAGGGTCATGTATACCAGGTGTTGATCGCTTACTCTGGCCAAGTAAGTAGTGAACACGTGGTACCATGAACTTCTTATGATGAACACATTTATGTCCGATGTAGTAAGGGTGGGGTGAATGGGACTAACTTAAAAAGTACCCAAATGAATCAAATGAGCAAAATATTTGATAATAATGTAAACGCACAGCCGGGCGACGGAAGCGTATTACATTAGGATGATGAGCCCGAGTGAAGGGACAAAGATTAATGTAAAACGATTAAGGTATGCAATTGGGAGGGGTGTGCTTACACTCGAACCCGAAGAATGCAAATATGACTCTTAATGGGCCAATTTTGTAAAACACCAAATTTGAGAACAAAGTAGGAATATAAAAGCGAAACGAAGTCATAATGCATACCGTAAGGGTTGCAATAATAACGACTTCGGTAAAACACCCGGTTGGTGGGTAAGGGTTTAAACGCATGCGTAGACTGAGAAACAGGAACGCGAAATAGAAAGTCAAAAGACTCGGAATATGAGTCATGACTAAAAGATGACAAGAATTTTCGCAAACATAAATTTTGGTAATTACGTTCAACCATTTCAAAGTTGGACGGGTCAAATAAAGAATGAAGTTTGACATTCATAAGTGATGAAAATTCACCCAAAATGAGTCAAATGAGTCAATTAAGGAATAACGCTTAATATAATAGGAAAACGCAAACCGGTGAAACCAGAAACCTAAAAACAATAAGATAGAAGGACCCGAGTAATGGGTTGTAAAGGAGTATAAGTATGAACCGGGTAATGGTAAGCGTAAAACAAACCGACGTGTAAATGACGCTAGAAGTCGTAAAGTCGGAAGGATAGTCCGAAAGTAAACAAATGAAACCTTAGACTACGGTCAAGGTCAACTAAAGTTCAAAAGTAAAATTAAATGATTCCAAACATAACAAAGGATACTTTAAAGCTATATATGTATAAATAGACAATTGAATAAAGACTAGAATAAAAGATGATCTACGGGATCATCATAACCTGCGGGATATTAATTAGTGTAAAGGTCTACGAGGCCAAAATGACCCGCGAGTCATAAATTGAAGCAAATGGATAATAAGGGCCTCGCCTTAAAGAGGTGAAAGCTTAAGGAAATAGCCTACGAGGTTAAGTGAAGGAACCTACGGGTCAGTAGTGTAAGATGAGGGAACTTGTTACGATTCCCCGCGTAAAACGAGAACGGAAAACAATAAATTATGGGTTGTCAATATCCTGGTATGGGTAATTGACAAAAGTTAAAGAGAAGATCCTAAAACTAAAACTTCGGTTTTAGTAAGAAATAACGTTTTTACAAACATAAATTCTGATAGGAATTTAAATAATAAGCATGAAAGATACAAGTCCTGACACTGATAGGCGCAAGACAATATATTTGAAAAGTGATATTTTCAAAAATGAAAGGTTGATATAAATTAAACACGATGTGACATGATCACGGTCAAGAGATGCAATGTGAAGTAGAATCACATTATAACCAAGCGAGCGGTAAAAAGTAACTAGACTAATAAGTCTAGTTAGCAAGACCGGTTAAGGTCAACAATTCAAGTCAAGAAATTTGGTTTGCTCGAAAACGATGGATTCGGTATAACTGAACCGAATAAATAAATTTGAAAACAAAAGAATTTGTTGCTAAAAGTGAAAGATTTCACTAAAGACCTTTAAACGGGTCAAAGTAACGGATCCATAAAGAATTCGATAGTATATGAAAGTGATGAATATCGCTAAGTAACTAAACTAGTGGAAATAACGAGATTACGTTATTTCGAGTTGCACTATGTCGTAGGAGATATGTAGACGACTAATAACCAAAAAGATGTTACCATACTTTTTTGGTAATACTAACAATTGGATAAAAGTATAAGTAATGTTTAAAAGATTTCTCGACTCAAATACATTGAGTTTAAACTCAATGAATTATGTAAGAAAAGGTTTCGAGGACGAAACCTCTTTAAGGGGGTAGACTTGTAACACCCCAAAAACGGGTTTGGTAATCAAACCACGTTAATACTAAAAGACGGGTAAAGTACCGTTAGTGGTAAAAGTAACCCGGTAAATATTAGGATTTAATTAAATAAACCTAATATTAAATAAAAAGTGAACAAATCCTTTTGAGGAAACCCGAGTTAACGGGACTCAAGATAAACTTAGTCATAGATTCCCCGAACCCACTAATTTAATTAGGAATGCTTAACCTAGTTAATAAGTGGGGAACATTATTAGAAATAAGTGGGTTGTACCCTACCTAACTAACTAACCTAACTTGAGGGGCCAAAAGAGGAAGATTGAAACTTAATATTTATTTTAATTAAAAACACTACACACAAACTAGTGTGTGAGTGTGTGTGTGCGTGAAAGAGGCCAGGGGAAGCAAGGAGAAGCCAAAACCCTAACTCAAGCTAATTCACCAAATTGAAGGTCAAAACTAGCTCAAATCAAATGCATGATCACTTATAAACGATCACCAAGTCAAGGGGATCGTGAGGTATGTCAAATTTTATAATTTGGTAATCTTTTGGAATCTATGATGAACACTCAAAATCAGAATTCGTAAATGAATGTTGAGTTTATGAGTGATATGGTATGAAATTCATGTTTAGAAATGAACACTAGATGAAAACTTGATGAATTAGCACTAGAAACAAAGGATTTGATGAAGACCCTTGTATGTGCTAAGTGGGTTTTGATTTAATAATGAAGATGATGATAACCTTGTGTTTAAAAACCATTATAATTGATAATAGAAACAAGGTACTTGAACAAATTACATGATTGGGTATTTGTTCATACAAGATTGAGATGGGTTTTTATGATATGATGATGTTAGTGTCAAACTTGTGATTAGAATCATCATATTAGTTAGTAAAGATAAAGTACTTGAACAATTTAGGTGTTTGGGTACATAAATCATATTTACCATGAAATGGGTTTTTGAATAATAAGATGAAATGATGAATTTCATGAGTTTAAAGAGAAAAATAGTCAAAGAATCATAAGGTGTGAAAGTCATGATTTGGAATGACTAATCTAACAACCTTGTGAATAATGAATGATAGTTGGCGCTTAACAAGCTAGGGGAAGCTTGATGAGTGAGCGTGGCGTGGATGCGAGGTAAGTGTAATTTACACACTTATGTAGAATGCAGGTTTATTCGATACGTTGTAAACGTGATAACGATAATATTGGAAATATGGAAATTTGTCAAGTGTCGACTAATGTAAATCAAGGTTAAAAGGATACCCATGGCGTAAGCCAAAATGGGTTGAAATTGTAAGAAAAGAGTGTAAAAGAAAAAGGGTATGGTAATAAAATCCGGGATGGGATGGATGAATGAATTGGAGATCAAAAACGATGTTTTTGATTAAATAGATAATGTTGGGCATATAGTCCAAACGGGTCGAATGGTGGCGATAACACCATTTGACAATATCGACTAATGTGGTTGTCAAGTCTTATGTTAACAGGACCGATTAGCAAATCGGATAATTGCGTCACCATTGATGGTGTGATAATGAAAACGAGGTATAAATCGGGTCTACTTGTTGATCCGGGCCAGGTACGCATAATTATGTTGTAGTTAAAAGTGCTATTTTGGTCGAATAATTTGAGAGAGAGTCCTTCGTCGTAAAAGGACCAAAATCGACCAAAACGCCCTTGTAGGCTAAATTGAACAAACAACCCTTAAAGGTTGTTTGGAAACGAGTTTTATGATTAGGTAAATACTTAGAATAAGTATAGAATCTGAAAGAGGTATTGTATTAGTCAAATGGCACTATTTGAGTTTTTGCCGTAAAATAATGATTTGAGAGGTAAAATTTGGTTTATATAGATCACTACATTAAACCCACCATAAATACAGTTGCGGTGGAAGATTATAGGATGAGAAATGTGGTGATGGAATTCTAGAAGCAATCGAAAGTGATTTTAGGCTTGAAAGTGCTTAAATACCCTTAACGGGTCAAAATAAGCACTTGAGCGTAAATGGGTTTTTATTATGTAAGAAACCCGTGATTTGAGATTAACATGATAGGAGACATTGAAACTAGGAATTTCATAAGTTTAAAGATCAAATAAACATGTTTGATGATGAAATCATGAACGGGTCAAAATTTGGTAAAAAGGGTAATAAGCCGAAGAGTTAAAAGTCTGAAATTTTATTATGTCGGATGTTAGATTTTAACTCCATATGATGGAGAATTAAATTACGGACGCGTAGGAAAAAGAATCGGGTAAAACGGATTAAAAACGAGAGAGTTATGCTCGTTTCCGTGAAATCGGGTCATGCTGGGAATCTGCAACACCAGCAAACAACATTCTGTCGAAAACAGGTGCTAGCGTAGCGCGAGCATGTGCTAGCGCTACGCGAGCATGTGTCAGTTTCGCGAAAATCGTTTATTTTAACCGTTGATGCATTGCGAACCCGTTTAAATACGTTATAAGTTACGTATGACTAATCCAACTCATGTTTTATGAGTTTCAGGTAAAATTCTAGCACCGAAGGACGATCAAGCACAATGAAGAACCGAACACGATCAAGAAATAAGCTTCCGCACGACGTTTCGTTGTTACATTTAAATGACGACTTAATTACATTATGTTCTAAACTTCTAACTTTTGTAAGAGGTTTTTAATAAGCCGTATTTCCGTTGTATATGTAATCTTAATTACATGATTGTTTTTCGTAAATTATACGTTAAACCGTTAAATAATAATAAGGGTGTTACATATAATCTTGTTTGTGTAATCTTGATCGCATGAAAGTGTACGTGTATAATCTTGTTTAGTGAATCCTCATGAATAATTCGTACTAATGATCTTGCTGTGTATGATCTGGACCGTAGGAAAGTGTATGTGATCTTTTTTATGAATCTTCATGCTCAATTTGTATTGGATATTAAATGATTATGATAATTATTTGTTGGTCGGTTAACATATTATTGATGGTAATGTGATTATATAAGTTGGTAAGTGTTTATGCATAAAAGTTGGATGACTGATGATCAGTGATGATATGTAGGAACTAGGGTAGGGTTGCATGACTAGACTGCATAATCTGATTTTGTGCCACAATCTTGAAAGTAACTTTGTTTGGCTGACACCATACAACTTCTATTGGACCAAAGCTATTAAAAGGGCTGAGTAATTAATGGACAGGCAAAATTGATTAACATTTGACTTAGTGGGCCGATAGAATATCACATGCAATCCTCAATGATTAACACCAATGGCCGACAATCTTTAAGTTTGCACATGCATAGATATACATTTGTTTTGGGCTGGTTGGTTGGAATTAATTGGCTGGTAAACATATATAGTAGTGGGTCGATTTATTGAAATAAATAGCATATACCTTCATTGGGCTGCACTAATTGAAATAAAACATAGGTGACATTTAATGGGCTGATGAGTCCAGTAACATGGGCCGATTAATTGTAGGTGCAATTGCATATAAATGAGCTGATCTATATTGTATAATGAGATATTGGGCTCGACACATGTGGTTAGATCAGCAAGGTTAAATGGACTGCATTAGATTGAGATGTGAAAATGGGTTTACATGTTATTGGATTGGCATATCTTTTGTAGAATTATTGTGACATGGGCCGCATAGGGGGTAATGGATACCCGAACCAGGGACTTGGGTATGACTAACTTACTATGTGGATTTGCAATGTGTTAAATGGTATTCATGATTAAATATATACAATAGGTTAAGAAACATGAACTTGTATCGTAGATGTATCATGACCCGGATTATTGGCAGGACATACAGGATGCTATATGTTTATTTGTTTATTGCTTGAGTAGTACATGTAATTAGATACGTGAGTTGTGAATTCGTATAACTGACTGTCTCTGGTAACAACGATAGGATTTGATTGAACAACCTGTAAAACGAGTAACTAGGTCTTACCGAGCAACCAAAGGTGAGTTCACTGCTCTTTTCCAAGCATGCATCCCGGGAAGGGATATCGGGTAACGTTCCAGGGAGGAATGTAGGTTAATGGGATGTTGGTTATTACTCAGTTTCTATCATATAAGACCCCTTACATCTACCGATTGTTGCCGGTAAGGCAACGACGTATTTAGTTGATAGCGCTATTAGGTTTGGCACCCTCACACCGGGCCGGAAGGACGGGCGTGAACTAATTACCTTGACCACTTGACCAATGCTTTGATAGAGGCATTGGGGTTTGGGCAAACACATCTAGTAGCCACATACGGTAATCGAGTTAATAACATCATCAAAACATAACGTTGAACTATTCTAAACACACATCTGGTAACTAAACGCGTTAACAAAACTTTGAACTCACCAGCGTCGTCTGACACACTTGTCTACATGCTTGCAGGTCGTTAGATTTCTTGACATGGGCTTGCTATCTGGGAGTGCTGGAGTGGTTATGGATCGAGGCTCTTGGATATATATTTGATACATTGGTTTTGAACACTTATTATGAAACAGTTGTTTAACGATTTACTATATGCTTCCGCTAAACATCTCTTTTGGTTTAATCTTATGATTTGGATTTACATTTGGCAATTAATGATATGTTTTATTTAAATACTATGCGTGGTTCAATGTGATTGGTGGCTTGGATCCTGGTACGTCACGCATCCCGCGGTGTTCCCGCATGTGGTATTTTGGGGGTGTGACAGCTGCAGTCTCCCTTGGTATAACCTTGCAGACCATCCATATCCGTCAATCTTCCTGCCTCATCAAAAGATAGTCGATTTGCATGTTACGTCCTCTGCTACTAAAAGTGATCAAATGAGATTTCCTCTTCCTAAAGAACGAGTTTATAGTACCTAGGCCTTGAGCTGCCGCAAAATCTAGAAGGTCTCTACCAGGTTCATTCCTATCGCCAAAACCCCCATGTACCAACTCAAAGCCATCACAATCCTTACCAATGTGCCCATTAAAATCTCCTCCTATAAAAATTTTCTCCTCCCTAGGTATGGCCCTTACTACTAAATCTAGACAATCCCAGAACTCTCTTTTCTCTTGATCTCCTAGTCCCACTTGCGGTGCATAGGCGCATACCACTATCACTACTTGCTCACCTAATACTACCTTAACACCATAATTCTATCATTGTGTCGTATCACCTCAGTTACATTCTTATGCAATTCTATAGACACCAAAAATCCTACTCCGTTCTTGGCCCCATCAGACCCGGAATACAACAACTTATACCTATTGCGCTCTTCTGATCTACGTCCTTTCCACCTAGTCTCCTGAAGGCACGTTATCTGTACGCTATGTCTTTTAAGTGCGTCTATCACTTCCAACAATTTACTACTAAGTGTTCCTACGTTCCAAGACGCCACACGTAAACTACACCCTCTAACTTTACCCTTACCTGCACCTCTCGTCCTTGGACATGATCTCAAGTAAAAGTCGTGGCTTCTATTGTCTATGAGATTACAACTAACAACTAACCACTAACCACAAGGTAACAAACAATGGGCAACACAAAGTACACAAATGGCAAAACTATACAATACGCAACAAGCATACAATGACAATAAATAGCATAGATGATTGTGGCCAGTAATACACTTAGAATGCGACACAGTTAATAAGAAACACCATAAGCCACCCTAGGGGCAGACAAAATGTCTATTATTATTATTATTATTATTATTATTATTATTAATATTATTATTATTATTATTATTATTATTAAGTATGTTAAAATATATATGTTATTATTATTATTATTAGACTTTATAGCATGAGACATAGTTAACAAGAAACACAATAAGCCACACAAGAGGCATACAAAATGTCTGCTATTATTATTAGACTTTATATTCAGTGTTTTTTTAGGAATGAAAGCACCTGTTCCGAGAGAGATTTCCAAGACGTGAACCGCTGGAAGTACTGCAGTTTCGGACAAAATGGTGGGTTTGGTCACCCTTATAACCTGCAAACAAAAATCAAAACCCTACAACCTAATATGTTTATCGGGTTTGACCAGTTGTAAAACAAGAACAAGAAAATTGTTTTCGATCTTGACCAAAAAAACCAACTCAAGAAACATTCAGTTGGGTTTTGGGTAACTTTTTAGGGTTTCAAAGACTGGTTTTAGTTCAGATCCGGTCAAATTTATGAAATTAGAAATATATTATGTAAATAATTTGGGGGGAAATTAAAAGCGAAGAGAAAGAAAGAAAGGGTCTGTGAATCTTGGTTTGATGAGGAAAGATTTTTAGGGTATCAGAGGAAGAAAGGGTCTGTTGTGTTAATAAAACTCTTAAATAAATAGTCAAATTAACAAAAAAAAATTGCAAGTACAGGAACAGACACAAACACAGACGGGGGGGAATGATGATGGTGGTCGCTGAAGCAAAATAAAGGGTAAGAACATCGACTAAGCAACACAACTATCTGCTGGAACTAAACCAGCCACTGGTTTGCAGAGACTCGAATACACTAGATCTGTAACTCTTTTCAGGATGTGACCCGATTAAGAGCAGGATCTGGTCGGGATTTGTCGGATCTAGCTAGATCCTTAAATATGAGGCCGAAAGATCTTCTCGTTCGTCACGTTCCTGGTAAGAACAGTAACCCTATTTCACCGGCCACCGGTCTCCGGTGAGATACCAGAGGGGAAGAAGTGTGCGTTCTAGAGAGAGAAAGAAGAGAGAGCCCAACTAATTGGTAATTGGGCTTTCTAGTAATAATAATGGGTTTTCTAATGGAATTTATCATAATTAATCACCAATTTATAAAAAAAAATACTTTATGTTCGATTATGTTTAGTAAATTATGTTCATTTGTGTTCATTTATGTTTCTTCAATCATGTTCATTGTGTTGTTTATGGTTTGTTAAATTATGTTGTTACAAACCTGCTAATTCAAATCTGGATTGGCTAAATTTTAGGAGAGTCAAAGTCAAAAGGCTGAATTTAGGGGGTGAAGTTTAGGAAGTAACTCTTTTATTTTTCATTTCATGTTCTAGTTGGGAATGTCTTGTTTATTTGGATTATCTAGTGTTTTTGTATTGGAGATTAGCCCCTCTCGAATCCGGCCAACTATCTTATTATTTCAATAAATCAGCCTCTTGTTTTCGAGTATCTATCAATGGTTCCATTGCCGGGAAACCTGATGATGCAGACCCGGAGCAACTAGATTGGAGGCAACGAAATTTTTTATGATTCAATCGCTGCGCAATTGGATCTCATTTCAGAAAAACTCGATCCCTTGTTATCTCTGAAGAATGATATTGCAGCGATCAGGAAAGCTTGGCTAGCAAGACAAACACAGTTAACCAAGAAACCTGAGGATGACCCTCCGTGCCTCACTGCGCCCTCAAACAAACATCAACCATCACCAACAATCACACTGGTTCTACGAGTACCCTTTCCTATGTTCTTTACAACCACGCCCATACAAGGGACATACTTTCCAACAGCTCCTGTATCACCAAACGCATCATCGCCAACTTCAACCGGGTGTCGCAATGACCTGCCAAATCAATATGGGATGGCACAAAGTTTTATTTTCGACACCAGCCAGCAAGAAGCTCACAACTTTGCTACTTGCCACCATCTCTCCATTGAACTGTTCAAGAAAGAACTAATGATTTGGACTGATCAATTTTCGTCAAATCGACTTGAGGACAAGTCGGTTTTCTGGGCGGGATGTATTGATATATATCCAACTAACCTAACGGGTCAAATTAACCCATTTCCTGTTGGTGATCCTAGACCTATGACCCAGTCAAATGACCTAACTAATTGCAGTCAAATGGCTCAATTAATCGCAGTTCTTTAATCAAGGGGGAAACTGATGTAATGTGGGGACATGTTAATGGGTCGTTACTTAGTATCTTGTGTCTATACATAAATTGCTTAAGGTGAGAATAAGGTGCCTGGGATATTTTGTTTGTATTCTGATCTCTTATCATAGATTTAGGAGACTAGCCCCTCTCGAATCGAGCCAACTATCGTGTTTGTTCTTGTTTCAATTTAATAAGATTTTCAGTATCTATCATATGGTTCCATTGCCGGGAAACCTGATGGTGCAGACCCGGAGCAACCAGATTGGAGGCAGCGAAATTTTTTATGATTCAATCACTACACAATTGGAGATCATTTTAGAAAACCTTGATTCCAAGTTATCTCTGAAGAATGATATTGCAATTGTTAGGGATAGAATTTCCAAGCTTATGGATCACGGATCCTCAAGTGCAGCCAGGATCACGGATCCTCAATTCAGTTTGAATTAAGGATCCTCAGAAGACGTTGCAGGACTAAGGATCCAGGATCCTCATTATTATCCTAACCTTAACAATTGTTTCCATTGTATTTGAATTTGTTTTGCAGGAGTATTCGAATAAGGACTTGTTCAACCGAGATTCTAGGGGAATATGCTTCATTATTCTGCACGTGCATAAGTTCTTCGACCGTTGTGGTGATCGTGGGGAGCTTGCACCTTTTTCGGATTGTTAGTTAACTAGTTGATTTCTATTTTAAAATGGGGATAACAAGCTTGTTTAGACATAAGAATTATTAGCAACACACTGCACTCGAGCTC
>CM060393.1:19552862-19662665 GCA_030545235.1 Helianthus tuberosus
TAAACAACTCTCGGCGATTACACACTTCTTGCACACTAGTGATCCTTATACCAAGCTTGTTATCATCCCGATTTGTAAACACTGTTTGTTTAATATAGTTGGTGATCGGTAGTTTCCATCACCCGAGGTTTTTTATGCCGGAGATCATACATTGATCAAGGGCTTTTTCCTCGTATAAATCCTTGTGTTCAACGTTCATTTTGTTCTTTCATTGTTCATACATTTGATTATATAACCAAGCATCACACCTCACAAAATCGGATTTGGTTGCATTGATTTTTGACCAAAACAGCAGTGATCAGGGAAGCTTAGCTAGCAAAACAAACACAGTTAACCAAAGAACCCGAGGATGAGCCTCGCGGACCACTCCTAGGTCCGGTCAAAGAGGAAGATCTTGATAGTATCGACGAAGATCGATTTGAGCACGTCTTGGGTGATCAATTGAAGATCAACGACCATGTGATGGGTGGTTGATGTCTGTCGTTAGTGACATGCAAAAACCGAAATAAACTAGGTAGCTAGAGTAAGTCGGATATCGAACCAGAGGAGGATTGTGGAAAGTGTCGAATGAAAAGTATTAATTAATTACTACTGAATTGGAAAATCGGTGTGATTGATTATAAGAATTATCTAAATTAACGAATAAAAATTGAGAAAAAGATTGAGTTGTAATAAACAATGATAAGAAAAGGTGATCACTCCGGGATTCAGATTCTGTAATTACTAATAACCTAGTTCTGATTTTATTGGATGCTATTGATCGAATAGTAAATCTGTCACATCTGTCAATTACCTATGCAGTTCAAAATCTTAATATTAATTGATCAGATAAATATTAAAACAAGCATACATAGGAATCATTCAATCAACAAAAGCATAATTGGATTCAACACATAATTATAACTTTGACTGTCACTCAGGATTTGTCTGTCACACAAATTATATAATCACGCAAATAGTCGGCTGTCACCCGACTACAAATCCAAATCTCAATACAAAACAGAAACTAAAATTAAAAGTGTCTCACAAGAATCATTCACCCGAAGTGTCTACAAGAGATTTAGCCGCTCATGATAGGTTGTTGATCTTCAATAGCTTCGGTCCTCCCTTCTCTGCGGTCCAGATCTTCCTACTGCCGTCAAGATGTGTTGATGATATATTCTTTTCTTTTTTCAATCTCGGGCCAATTAACATATGCGTGCGTCCCAAATCCACCAAGTCGGCCCATGTGCCAATATATCTTTTATATGATGATGAATTAATGTCAAGCCCACATGTGCATCCAATAAGTCATGTCACGCTTTTGCTCCAATAAGGTTTTCGCATATGGATGATGTTGACTATTATTTCATGTTGTTGCCTCCTTCAAAAGTCCCTGCCGTCAATTATCAAGCCCCCTCAAAATTTGCGCACACATTAATTGAGATGATGTTGTTGACTTGTGTGTCCTCTCACGTGAATATCATCAAATGTCGGCCCAATCCCCTTTGGGTTTTTGACTTCTTTTCACATGTATGCATCCAATCAAGCCCACATAAACTTGCTATCATTCGATTCTAACCGTAGGCTACACAACAAAACCGTAGCTTACGGTTTTTACTTTCTGTTTCTTTTATTGTTCTACATTGGCCAACCGTAAATATTATAATATTGTGATCTCATCAAGACTCCTCAGTCCTCTACTCCCACGTGTAACGTGATTTTCTTTAATAATCACCCGTTCTTGTTCCATTCCATCAATAAGCACTTTAATTTCTTCGAATTATGCCGATTAACCTGTAACACCACAAAAGCTCGTAGTTACTATATTCAACGAATATAATCGCATAAACCGCATTAAATCACACAATCTAATACACTTAAGGCTCATGTTTCACACTCCCCATCAGTGGTCAATTGAAGATCAACGACCATGTCTTGGGTGGTCAACTAAAGATTCGTGATGGTATTTATGGAATAAGAGGTGGTGTTCGATTAAAGGTAAGAGATGGCGTAGAGAAGAAATGGTTAACTAATCAGCATGGGGCTGTCCATTCTTCTTATGATGGTGACTATAAGGTTTGGGCTAACGATCATGAAAAAGTTGTAATTCAAAGGTGGAAGAAGAAAAAGAAACAACTGTTGATGACATTCAGGGAATTTGTTATTGACTGCAATCCCAGTTTCACCTTCTTTTCGACTTGAGGACAAGTCGATTTTTTCGGGCCGGAAGTATTGTTACAAACCTGCTAATTCAAATCTGGATGGGCTGAATTTTAGGAGAGTCAATGTGAAAAGGCTGAATTTAGGGGGCTGAAGTTTAGGAAGTAACTCTTTTATTTTTCATTTAAGTATTTCATTTCATGTTCTAGTTGGGAATGTCTTGTTTATTTGGATTATCTAGTGTTTTTGTATTGGAGATTAGCCCCTCTCGAATTGGGAAACTATCTTAATATTTCAATAAATCAGCCTCTCTTGTTTTCGAGTTATGTTCATTTAAGTTTGTTTATGTTCATTTACGTTCGTGAACTGTTCGTTTAGGTTTTAAATGAACGAACAGAAACGAACACGAACATGCACACTTTCTTAATAAATGAACATGAACAAAAAATGTGTTCGATATATGTTCGTGTTCGTTCAGTTCATTTACAGAACTAATCGTCTCACCTGCTTCATCTTCCCATGAAGAGAAATTAAAGGCAACCCTTTTAAAGCGGCAAGACGTGGAAGTACAACTCCCCAATAGCCCACACAGGCACAAGTCATGAAGTAGACTTGATTAAAAATAAAATCATTTGAGATGAACTTCGTGTTTGTTTAAATTGTTACCGATCAAGTCATTATTAATCACTTATATTCGCAAATAACATCAACACGTGATCTGAAACACAACACAAATATATATTTGAGTCGTGTCCCGGTTCATTGGTTCAACCCGTCAATTTGACACAATTAACTGCACCCCTAAATTTATAATTAGTTTGTGTTTAGCTTAAAGTTTTCTAAGTTGAACTAGATTGTCCTTTTGAATTATCACAAAGCAAATTTCGTATTGCTAAAGGCAACCAATTTGCTGAATAAATGGAGTATCGATGATTGTTCCTTTAAAGTACTATTATCTTAGGTTGTACAAATATTGTAACTTTAGCCTAACAATGATTGTTCTTCTGACTTTTAATTGATGGCAGATTGCATTGGGCATTGGCCGGATTAATTACTTAGCAGACCAATTTGCTGAATAAATGGTGCACCGATCAAACAATCCACAAAGTAATAACATTTGAATAAACAAAGAAACCAAAAAAATCAAGGACCTATGGAGATATAAAATAGAAGATGTTGCTTGGATTATTAGGTAAATTTCATACAAAAAAAAACAAGAATCGAATTGAAGTATGATTTTTTACACTTACCTCTAAGACAGCAACATTATTACAACATATATGTGAGCCGGTTTGATTGGTTCTTCATCGAATTGTTCTAAGGTTACAACTAAAAAAAACACTAATGAGAATGAGGGTTTACAACTTTACATCCTTCTTCCAGGTCTTATTCTCTGAGCTCTAATCATAGGAACAGCTACACCAAGTGAAGGCCACAATCTTTCATTATTAAGGTCTAGATTAAGATCTTGTGGCTCTTGATTTCTGACTTGTTGTGGATCTTCAGCAGGGTTTGCAACATCTTGTTGTGGATGTGCAACCGGGTTTTCAACAACTTGTTGTGGATCTTCAACCGGGTTTTCAACAACTTGTTGTGGATCTTCAGCAGGGTTTGCAACATCTTGTTGTGGATCTTCAACCGGGTTTACAACAACTTGTTGTGGATCCTCAACCGGGTTTTCAACAACTTGTTGTGGATCCTCAACAGGGTTTACAACAACTTGTTGTGGATCTTCAACATTTTGTGGTGGATCCTCATTTCTTAGTTCTTGCATATGATCATTAGGGTTCTCCACACCGTCAACTTTTATGTCTTGATCCATATCATTCTTATCAACAGAAACATCTTCATTACTTGGTTCCTTCATATCATTAGGGTTTTTCACACCTTCATTGTTTCTATCTTGTTGCATATCATTAAACTCAACAGAATCATGCTCAAAAACTGTAGACTTTTCATCAAGATTTTCAACATCTTCATTTCTTGCTTCTTTCATATCATTTTGATCAACAACTTTAGGGTTTTTGAGTACATGATCTTGAGTCTCTTCATGATCTTTTTCTTCTTGTTGCTTCTTCGAATCCGCAATCATTTTACGGCGAACTTCAATCTCTTTTTGGTACAATCCATAAACAGGCTCAACAAATGTGGATAAATCGGGTTCGTTGAGAAGTTGATCGAATGTGATCGGAAGAGAATCTTGGTCAGTTACACTCAATATAGGTATCATCGTTAATAATGCGTTTAGACTCGGTGAATTCGCTTCACCACGAGGAGAAGAACATAACTGCATGCCTTCGGGAAGTAGCTTAGTAGTCGTCATTATTGTAGTCTGTTTTCAGAATGAAAACACACAAGAAAAGGGATATTGTAAATTTGTAATGGTTGTTCAAGGTTTTGAACGGTTTTAGGGTTCTTGAGGGATTGATGAAGATGATAACAAGTAGTAGTTTTGTGAATGAATGAATGAATGGTATCCGATTCAAAACGAATGATATATATAGGATGCGGGAATGCTATATTTTCATAATCACCCTTCATCTTTTTATAGGTTACCTTTATCACCCATCTAATCAGTTATAAACAATAACGAAGAGACATTTGGCGGTTAAATTTGTTGGGGTGGTTATGATTCGGCCAACTTGGAGGGAAATGAAATGGATGCCAATTTATAAGTATTTGATCAGACACGTCTCTGAAAATTCACATACCCTGTTCGAGCTTTAAAAAATGTGCCATTCTGTTTTGTTATTATTTAAAAAAAAAACAAATTAGTATTGGGTTCAATAAACCTAATTCCAAATGGGCTAAATTCTAAACCATAAAAAATGATTTGTAAATGAGCTTATATTGGAATTGATATGTGTTTAGTACTTAGAAAAAATAACATATACGTATCGGATTTTTTTTTTTAAATTGCATGCCCTTCGAAATCGCGGGTCTTGTGCGGAGTCCTCCTGCACACCATCAAAGCCTCCCATGTATTTGATTATGCAAAGAATATGTGTTATACGTACATTTGTGAATAAAAAGTTGATATCATAAACTAATTTTTATCTTAGTGGAGTTATGAATTATCACTTTGATCGATTTATATATAAAAGCCCCCTCATTTTACATCGTCAATATAAGGTGTTAATAAAACTCTGACGTGTCTATTTTTAATTTTCGTCTTGATATAAAAAAAAAAACTTCCAAACATATATAGTTGTAAGTAGTTAATAAAAGTAATTGGATCACAAACGTATATTTTATCAAAACTAAATCTCATTTAATTTTTTTTTTATAATTAAACTGACGTCGATTACCCTTTTCGTTATTTATTCTAATAATGCTAGATGTAAAACCCGTGTGCAAACACAGGTGGTTTTTCGAATATATATACCACATTTTATTAAACAACGAATCACTATAATTATTCAAATTCCAACATCACTAATAAAAAAATATGAAATGCACGTGTTAAGGTAGCTTTTGGCACTACTCGAGCTCTAGAGCCCGACTTTCCCATGGTCGAGCAGCAATCCATCGCTCCATCCAAGTCCAGCCCCAATTATATGTTGCGAGATTGGAACCATTGGCATCTAAATTGGAATTAGAATGCGCCCTCCACTGCAAATATTTGGAAAGTCAACAGAATTCCTACTACTAAAGAAAGTCAATTGAAAGTGGATAAAAGAATGTGATTTGAAATTTGAGTTTACCTGATGAGAGAAGGCGTATGGCACTGCGCGTTCACGCTTTACAGTTGTTTCTTCTCTTAGTTTTTTGCGTGCAAGAGCCTCGGTCATCATATGATGGCTGCCTTTCCATTCCACCTGCAATTAGTTTGACCAAATTATTGGTCAAACTCTTGCAAAGACCCTACCAATGACATCTAATATAATATTTTTCTTATATTTTCTAAACAGTTACTTGAAAATGTAAAAAGATCAAATCTTTACTCTATTTAATCATAAAATCAATTACGTTTTTCCTATGCTTCATCAAAAATCAAATAATCTTTGATTTATCAGGTCAAAGAGAAATTTTCCAGATTCATAGTTACAAATAACATGCAAATTCATAATCTTGTTTTATTTAGTTTTATATATCTCATGATGCCAACAGATTGAATTTTCTTTCTTTTTTTCAAAGCTTTTGTTCACTCATTAAAATTATTGAAAAAGGCAAAACCTTTGATTTCTTTTAGATCATATAGATTTTTTTAAGTTTTTCTGCTCACTCACTGCAATTTTGGAAAATACCATTACCTTTGTCTTTTCTGGGTCAAATAGATTTTTTAACTCTTTTATACTCACTCACCATAATTATTGAGAAAGTCAAACCCTTTGACCTTTTTGGTGAACTAGATATATTTTTTTCCGAAATCGGAATTTGCAGTACCTCGAGATCACTGCCCTTAGCATTTTGCCTCAGCTGATTTTCAATCTTCTTTTATTTGATCCCGCTATCTTCCACCATAGCAAGCCTGCTAGTTCTTATCTCCGCTTGTATGTTGTTCCACGATTAATAAATATAAAGATTATTTAATGTTTTATAAAATTCTGAATATACAATTAAAAGATGTTTATTTTTATTTATTTTTTATTAAAAATAATTTAAAATCGAGCGAGTCAAATATAATTGATTTTTTGTTCTTATCATGGCAAACCAAATCGAAACCATCTGAATAACTTCGATAGCAGCACTAGTATTCATTTTTATAGTTTCCGATATAAACTTCGTTGAAAACAAGTTGTATTGTGAGGGTATCTTTTTTGTATCGTAAGCTATAGCGAGTGTTAGTACAACGTCAATTTCAACCGTACAACATTAGTACTGCTATTAGTTGGTAGAGAACTGTTACTAATATTATTTTAATGGTTTCGATCGATCAATGTAAAACACGTGTTAATATCCTTTTAGGTGTGATGACAACTTTATTATATGGGTTTTCTCTTTTAGTTGTTATAGTGAGTATCGGTGTTGTAAGAACACCTCCGGAATCGATACTAATCAAATTCTGACCGCAAGTCACGAATGAATTTTACTAGTTCTACAAAATAGTTACTTGAGCAATGGCTTTGCTTTGCTTAGCTCCTAACATATTTTATAGGCTATACTTTTAATTCATTCATGGTTTGAATTTAAATTGCTAATCCAATTTAGCAATTACTTTAACTTCTATCATGTGCTCGATTATCAATTAAACGTGACAATATTGTAATGTTTCTCATAAACTTTTCATTTTAGTTCGTTATCACTTTAGAACTACAATATTGATTGTTTAAACTTGTTTTTGCACTAAAGTTATGGAGTTTTACCGAAGAAACATAATATAACAAAGAAACCAAAACATCAAAGACCTATTGAAATATATAAGAGATAGCAACACTAACCAAATTTTGACTCCAAGAAGAAACCATCACTATCTTAATCATAGAAACGAGTTTAAATACCAATACACCAAATAAAGATAAGTTATAAACCTACTAGGACTCAACCAATAAACTAGTAACAAACTTAACTGCTACATAACTTCAAATACTAGATAGACTTAATTAAATAGATAATAATAAACTTTGATAATCTCCAAACAATCTTGATTCTTAATTCAAATATGAATTAATCTTTATTTCTTCCTTGAGTTCCTTCTGTGATCTTGTGGATCTTTATTAAAAGCGCGTTCAAGAACTGTTGTAGAAGACGCTTTAGGTTTCACATCACAATCTTCTTCTTCTCGTTGCTTCTTCGTAATCATTTTACGACGACGTTCAATCTCCTTTGGATATTTAGAAAGAGGCTCAACAAGTGTAGATAAATCAGGCTCGTTGATGATCGTATCCATTGTGATTGGAAGCGAATCGTTTTCAGTTACTACTCTCAGTTTAGGTGCCATCTTTAATAATGCATCTAGACTCGGTGAACTCCCTTCGCCACAAGGAGAAGAACACAACTTCACGAACTTGCTCGTCATTGTAGTATACTAAGTATGTTTTCAGAATGAAAACAATCAACAAGAACAAACGAATTTCTGGTTACCACCCAGGTAACAATCTTTTATTAATAAACTTGATTACAATGACCTCATATTTATATAACTAACACAATATTAATCCTATCATAACTCAAACTTCAATTTAAACAAACAAATAAATAAACTTAACCGATAAACCTAAATTATTTTAAATAATGATCTAATCTAATCTATTTAATTTAAAACTAAATTCGTCTTTATCTCCTTTCTTTCAATCTTCTTTATCGGCTCTTTAAAACTCTTGTGAATGAATGATCTTATTCAAAACGAATAACAAAATCAGGGTTATATATAGGATTGGAAAACTAAACTCTAATATCCATATTTTCACAATCACCCTCAGTCTTTTTCTTTGTTTCCTTTATCACCCATCTAATCATGCCTAATAAACATAACGAAGAAATGTATTTATCATGAGGTTGTTAATCTTTTTGTTTGTTTCCTTTATCACCCATCTAATCGCCCTCAACCGCGTCACACTCCTCACCTCCATGCTCACCCACTCGAGTCCCCATGCATGGGCGAAGCTTTTAAGGGGCGGGAGGGGGCGGCTGATACCCCGAACTTTTCGCTCTGTAGTGGAAAGTATGTAGTTTTCATATAGAAATATTTGGGTATATACGTTTTCGACCCCCCCGGTTTTATAGAAATTTTTAGGTCCGGTGACTTCCGCCTCCCGGTCGAAAATCTCAAGTTTCGCCACTGTTCCCATGGCCCACGGCCCATCCCCCATCCACAATCAGCAACCCATTCCCGCCGGCCCATTCATCAACTAGATGTAAAAAATGCATTCTTGGAGGGCCACCTGAAAGAAACTAAAATGTATACATGTTTCAGCCTCCTGGATTTACCTCCAGCTCACACCTGAAACATGTTTGCAAACTTAATTGGTCCCTCGATGGCTTAAAACAGGCTCCACGTGCGTGGTATCGACGTTTTGCAGACTGTATATCCAACTGTGGTTTCAAAAGCAGCATATGTGACAGCTCTCTGTTTATCTATAAAAAGGGTGATCAAATGGCATACTTGCTCTTGTATGTGGACCATGTATGACATAATTCTCACTGCCTTAAGTGTCTCTCTACTTAATTTCATCATCAAATCTTTATCTACTGAATTTAAGATGACAAACGTCGGCTCCTTGCATCACTTTCTTGGTATAAAGGTTCAACAACAACATAATGGCATTTTCTTATCTCCATCAACCTATGTTGCGAATATATTAGCACGAGCAAAAATGTCTAATTGTAAACCCGCTAGCACCCCAGTTGAAGTTGGATCAAAACTTAGCGCCACTGACGGTGCACTGTTTTCCAATGACTCGTTATATCGTAGTCTCGCATGTGCTCTACAATACCTCACTATCACTCGCCCGGATATCTCTTATGCGCTTCAATAGGTATGCATCTTCATGCATGCACCTCGTAAACCCCATTTTCAATTGCTAAACCGGATTATTCGATACATAAAGGGCATTCCACGCAAAGTCTTCTCATCACACCCTCCTTGTCTACTAAATCGATTGCTTATTCAGACGCGGATTTAGGCGGGTGTCGTAACTCTTGATGGTCGACCTCTAGATATTGCGTGTATATGGGTGGTAACTTAATCTCGGGGTCCTCAAAGCATCAAACCATTATTTCTCGGTCCAGTGCCAATGCCGAATATCGAGGAATTGCCAACACCGTATCCAAACTAAGTTGGATCTGTAACCTCTTGTTTGAACTCCACCTCTCGGTTAGACATGCTTCAATTATATATTGTGATATGCAGTCTACCTGGCTAAAACTCCAGCGCAACATCAACGCACCAAACACATTGAGCTAGATATACACTTTGTTCGAGAAAATTCTGCCTTGGCACTATCAAAGTCCTCCACGTTCTAGCCGATTATCAATATGCTAACATTTTTACCATGGGGTTACCAAAACATTTGTTTCAACGCTTTCGGTCCAGTTTATGCCTCCGCTAACCTATGGCTCAAACTACAATATGAAGTATTAGACGGTGTTCAATATTTGGTTTAGACGGTGTTATTTTAATAACCCCGTCTTAAAATCAATTCCTCAAATAACCGTTGTGCAGATCCAATTAAAATATTCAACAAAATTCCATACAACACCGTCATATGCTTAAACCCCGTCTTATGTTTATATACGCACCCTTTAGACGGTGTTCCCTTTGAACACCGTCTTATATACTCATGGTTTAGACGGTGTTATTTAATAACCCCGTCTTAAAATCAATTCCTCACATGATCGTTATGCCAATCCAATTAAAATATTCAACATAACACCGTCTTATTCTTAAACCACGTCATATACGCGCCCTTTTAGACGGTGTTCCCTTTGAACACCGTCTTATATACTCATCCAATTCAAAAAAGCAGCAGCTCTAACAACCCACAAAATCTTTCATCTTCTTCCAACTTTCTCACCATTAACAAGCTTTTAAAGCTTTAAGGTTAGTTTATTTTTTCTTTACATATGTTACTTAATGTTTTGTAGTTTTATAAATAGTTTTAAATGTGTTTAATTATATGTTTTTTTTTGTTAGAAATTGAAGTTGTCTTTTGTTTTTCTAAGGCATTAGTGTATCGTGTTTAACAATGTTATAATTTATTTTTAGTGATGTAGTGATATGAAAATTTTCTATTTTAATTTACATATAGATGTTATATATTTAGATTTACATATAGGTATATAAATATACAATTAGGTAACCCTTTAGAATTACCCGTCCAAAATTTATCTAATAGAGATAAATTTTGGATTGTCCCGTTCGGGACTGCTTTTTGAATATTCTATCTCATTTAGGATATGTATACATTTTAACGAACTGTCATTTAAGAAAAGATCGGTTGGTATTTCCTCTACTCTCACGGGTTTGCGGTTTTTCGCATACTTGGGGAGTTAAGGGGAAATGCTGCCGATTTTTTTCTTAAATGTTGTCTCGTTAAAATGCGTACTTCTGAGATAGAATATTCAAAAAGTGGGTTATAATTCACCGCCTTAGAGCACCGGTTTACATCATATGTATACGCTCATATCATTTTATGTTTATTTGAATTTCAGATGGGTCGCGATTAGATGTACTACCGAAATCATACAGATGAAATATATATAATGGGTATTCAAAGTTTTCTTAAGGCCGCCGAAGCTCTTCGCGTTAATATGGGAGATCGATTGATATTTTGTCCCTGTGCATCGTGTACAAATTTTCAAAAATTTGATATTAAAGAAATAAACTTTCATTTGTTTAGATATGGTTTTATGCCTAGATATACTTGTTGGTCAAAGCATGGGGAATCTCTTGCTAATCATAGCACATCATCTTTCAAAATAGACGATGATAAAAAGGATAATAACGAACAATATATTGATCACGAGAATTTCACTTTAAATGATGACAAAGACAACTTCAATGACATGTATAATGATTTAGAGACTAATATTGGTGATGACGAGCAAGAAAAATTAAGAAAATTACTTGAAGATGAGGAAATACTTGAAACTAAGTGTTGTTTTGAGATTGTCTACCTTAAAGTCAACACACGGATGGAGTGATAAGAGTTTCACAGATCTATTAGTGTTATTAAATGACATGCTTCCAGAAGGCAATGAGTTACCACTTTCATTATACCAAGCAAAAAAAATGATGTGCCCGATGGGATTGGAAGTTGAAAGAATACTGTTAGGGGAGGATTTTCTAACAATTAGTGATCCTTATTCGTTATCCTAATTAGTGATCCTTACTTCTGTGATAGGTGGTGATCCTCGGAAGAGCTTCAGGATCAGGATCATGGATCACTTTAAGGATCCTTGTACTAACAATTGTTTACTCATGTTTTGTACTATCTCGCAGGTATAGCAAGCTTGACCAAGTCTTGGCGACATTCCTGGAGAATATTCCTAAACTATTCTGCACGTGCTTGACCAAAAATAGACGTTATGGAGAACGTGGAGGCTTGGCACGAAAGTCGGATAGTTAGTTTAGGTGGTTATTTCTATTTTAAAAAGGGAGTAACGAGCTAGTAGAAAACACTTAGTCATTTTTCCAGTTACACACACTCATACAAGTGCTCATACAAGCTCTCGTTCAAACACTTAGCAATTTCATACACTTTTTACACGTTCCACCGTAGTGATCCTTGTACCTAGCTCGTTACTATCCGAAGTTGTAAACATTCATTCATTTATTTGAGCTTGGTGATCGGTAGTTTCCATCACCCGGGGTTTTTTGTGCCGGAGATCAACTTTTAATCAAGGGCTTTTTCCCCGTATAAACTCTTGTGTTGTTTGTGCAATTTTACACTAAAGTGATCCTCATCATTGTTACACATTTTAAGCATCATACCCCGTAATCTAGAGTTTGGTTGCAATATCCTCATCTGATTTTTTGACCAAAACAGTTTGGCGCCCACCGTGGGGCAATTGGTGCTTTGTCCTTAGAAGAATTCGCATTTCTGTGCTCATTCCGGTTCATTACAACCAAGCAAATGGCTTCCTCAGCGAAGAATACTTCAAACTTGATGCCTTCATTCACTTCTTCACAAGGCGTCCCTCCTTTGCCTCCACCACCTTCTGGATCCCAGAAGAATACTGAGAATGTCGCGAAGAAACCAACTCCCATTTTCTCAAAACCACCTACTTCTTCTGTTTCAACTAATCCTACTACTAATGATCTCTATGCCTTGATTTTGCAGATGAGGAATCATGCACAAGAGCAGGATAAGACCAACGAAAGGATCCTCCGGGAGATTGACGAAATTAAGAAACATAAGAAAACGGCAGAGGATCGTTCCCCACTGATGCCTAGATCTTTGAATTTTGATACTCCGGTGATTACTTCTCAGCCATCAGTGGTTCCAGACATTCAATATGTGGGTGGGCCAAAAGGAGTGCACTACGGAACAACGACAATGACCCAGGCATCAGGTTCATATTTCCAGCCAGCGGGATCCTATCCTCAGCATATGGGATCCCTTACAAGTTCAGGAGGATATTCAGGAATGCAGCAGTTTCAAGGATCCTCCTTCGTTCCAGGATCATCCCAGGTTCAAGGATCCTCCTTCGTTCCAGGATCATCCCAGGTTCAAGGATCCTCCTTTGTTCCAGGATCATCCCAGGTTCAAGGATCCTCCTTTGTTCCAGGATCATCCCAGGTTCAAGGATCCTCCTTTGTTCCAGGATCATCCCAGGTTCAAGGATCCTCCCTTGTTCCAGGATCATCCCAGGTTCAAGGATCCTCCTTTGTTCCAGGATCATCCCAGGTTCAAGGATCCTCCTTCGTTCCAGGATCGTCTCAGTTTCAAGGATCCTTCCAGATGCCAGGATCCTTGAGGAGTTTGCAAACAGGAAGTTCAGATGTCCATCAGGGAGATTTTATTCCAATGCAGGCCAATGCCTCTACTGGTCCCTCAATCATTCCAGAGCCTCAACAATACGGATTAACATCTATTCTTCCTAACTTGAATCCAATGGGAGGTAACACTTTTAATAATTCTCATACTACTAACCATGGTCTTATGCAGGATCCAGGTATCAATCATGCCATGGCCAGAGAATTGCAAAAGCTAAAGGATATGATATCAAGTGTTCCGGGAGTGGTCAAACCTATCCCAGAGATTGCAGATGGGAGCCACAAGATATCTCGTTTTGCACCACCAATCTGTGATGCTGAGATACCCAATAGGTTCCATGTGCCTACAATGAAGCTGTATGATGGTTCGACTGATCCTGAGGAACACATAGCACAATATAGGGAAAGGATGGAAATCAATCCAATTCCAGAAAGGTTAAAAGAAGCATGCCTGTGCAAGGGATTCGGATCCACTCTTACTGGATCAGCTCTCAAATGGCTGCTAAGTCTTCCTCCTTATTCTATTACCTCATTTGCTAACCTAGTTAACTTGTTTAATAATCAGTTTTCTTGTAGTAGAAAATTTGAACGATTAACTAGTGATTTATATAGGATAACCCAGGGTCATAATGAATCATTAAGGGATTACATTACCAAATTCAGTAAAGAATCCTTAGACATTCCCAACTTAGATATAGCCACGGCTGTTGAGGCCTTCAAAATGGGATTGCTTAGGGATTCGTTATTTTATGATGACCTTGTTATGACACCATGCAGGAACCTAGATGAGGTAAGAACCCGGGCCCTCAGGTTCATCCGGCTAGAGGATGACAAGAGGATCCAGGAGAGGTTAACAGGATCCTCAAAGCAGGATAAGCAAGGATCCTCATTCAGGAACAACAAGTTCAGATCTTACAACAGATCTGATAGTCAGAACATGCATTCTATTGATCAAGAAGAGGATGATGAGGATTATCCTCCAATTTCTGAATATTGTTTTAGTGTTGATAACAATGAACTAATCCTTGCGATGCAGAGTCTAGGTGATAAAGCTAGATGGCCGAGAAAGAATGATAGGCCGGCTGCAACTAAGGATAAATCAAAGTGGTGTGCATATCATGAAGATTTTGGGCACCTCACAGAAGAATGCATTGCATTAAGAAAGGAAATTGGATACTTGTTGAGCAAGGGGCATCTAAAAGAGTTGTTGGGTAGAAAAAAGTCAAGAACTCAGGATCCTGAAAGGATCCCTGAGAAGGCTCCAGCTCCTCCTGCAGATGCACAAGTGATAAACTTTATTTCTGGAGGATCCGACATTTGTGGCACATCCTTCTCAGCAGCTAAAAGGCATGCGAATGAAACTAAAATGGATAATGGAGAAAGACCAGTTCGAACATAAAGTGTCTCCGAAGGAAAAGTCATAACCTTTGATGAAGAGGATCGTGCTGATATCTAGGATCCTCATCACGATGGTTTAGTTATTACTCTTTTCATATCTAACCATTTTGTCCGCAGGATCCTTATAGACGGAGGAAGTTCAGTGAACATTATCCAGCTTGATGTTCTAAAGAAGATGGGTATCCCTGAATCAGAGATCATACCAAGATCCTCCGTGCTCGTGGGATTTAGTGGAGAAACTAAGAATACCCTGGGGGACATTAAACTCCCAATATATATTGAAGGCTTACACTCTTATCAAAAATTTTGTGTTATTGACTGTTTATCTTGTTGTAATGTTATCCTTGGCAGGCCCTGGATACACGATATGAAAGCAGTCCCATCTACTTACCATCAATGTGTGAAGCTCCCTAGTCCTTGGGGAATAGTAAAGATTGATAGTGATCAGCAGGAGGCTAAGAATTGCTACACTTCATCGATGAAACCAGCTTCGAAGTCAAGGGAACAATAGCAATCAAGGTATCCTCCAAGGAATGTCTTGGAGGCCAGAGAGCAGGATGTGGTAGAAATCCTCATGGATCCTGATGATCCTGAATCCAAAATCTATATCGGATCAGGGATCCTTGGCGAAATGAAAGAAGATCTCGTATCCTTCCTCAAAAGGAGAAAGACTACCTTTGCATGGAAACACGAAGACATGACTGGTATCTCCAAAGATGTTATCACTCACAAACTCGGCATTGACAGATCCTTCAAACCAATCCATCAAAGGAGAAGGAAGTTTGCACCGGAAAGGAATGCCATTATCCAGGAAGAGGTAGAGAAATTGCTCCGGGTAGGTATGATTAGAGAGGTCAAGTATCCAAGATGGTTGGCCAATGTGGTGGTTGTTCAAAAGAAAAACGGAAAGTGGAGGGTATGTGTCGATTTTACCGATTTAAATAAGGCATGTCCCAAGGATCCTTTCCCTTTACCCCACATTGACTCAATGGTGGATGCAACCGCGGGTCATGAACTGTTAACTTTTATGGATGCTTCATCTGGATTTCAACAAATCCAAATGGAACCATCCGACCAAGAGGATACAGCCTTCATGACTCCAACTGGTATATACTGCTATATTGCTATGCCGTTCGGATTAAGAAATGCAGGTGCAACATATCAAAGGCTGGTGAATATGATGTTCAAGGATCAGATTGGACAAACTATGGAGGTTTACATAGATGATATGGTGGTAAAATCCTTAAAAGCTGAGGATCACCTAAGAGACTTGGAGGAAGCATTCGACATCCTTGATAAATATAACATGAAACTTAATCCTTCAAAATGTCACTTTGGTGTTAAAGCAGGTAAATTCTTAGGATATATGGTGACAAAGAGAGGCATTGAAGCTAGCCCGGAACAAATCAAAGCAATAGTGAATATCAAATCTCCGGCCAATGCTAAGGATGTTCAAAGGCTAACAGGAAGGATAGCAGCCTTGAACAGATTTATATCCAAGTCCTCCGAGAAGTGTAAAGAATTCTATGATATCCTAAGGAAGAACAAGAAATTTGAGTGGACGGAGAAGCATGAAAATGCTTTAAAAGCCCTCAAAGATTACCTATCCTCGGCCCCGGCTTTGATGAAACCTGAAAAAGGTGATGTGTTATCCTTGTATCTTGCAGTATCCTCAAAAGCAGTAAGTGCGGTCCTTGTTAAGGATCATCAAGGTACACAACATCCTGTCTATTATGTAAGTAAAAGTTTACTTGATGCCGAATCCAGGTACTCACACCTTGAAAAGCTTATTCTTGCATTAATTATGGCATCTACCAAGTTAAGACATTATTTTGAAACTCATGTTATCATTGTTAAAACTAATTTTCCAATTAAGAATGTCCTCAGGAAACCAGAGATGTCAGGAAGGATGGCTAAGTGGGCAGTGAAATTGAGTGCATATGATATAAGATGTGAGCCTAGGACAGCCATCAAATCCCAAGCATTAGCTGACTTTGTGGCTGATTTCAGTAGTGATTTACAAGAAGAAGCTGAATTAGAAGTCCAGCAGCTAGAAGAGACCAAGGATCCTTGGATACTCTACACTGATGGATCCTCAAATGTCAAAGGCACAGGGCTTGGAATACTACTAAAATCGCCATAGGGGGACATAATACCCCACTCTATAGCTTGTGAGTTCCAAACCACTAACAATGAGGCTGAGTATGAAGCCTTAATTGCTGGTTTGCAAATTGCAAAGCATATGGGGATCAGGTATCTTGAGGTACACGTAGATTCTTTGTTGATTACAAACCACTTTAATGGATCATATGCTGTTAAAGGTGAAAAGCTAACCAAGTATTTGGAGATAGTCAAAAGTTTGGCACTCTCTTTTGTTTCCTTTAGTTTGTCACAGGTACCAAGGGAAGAAAATACAGAGGCTGATGCATTGGCTAATTTAGGATCATCTTTGAAGATCCCGGAGGATATCAAGATCCCTATTATCCATATCCTGACCCCAGCTATTGAGGATCATGCGGCTATGGAGATAGGGAATGATTCTGAAATGATCCCTAGTGAGGATACTCAACCCCATTCAGGATCAGGATCATGGATCTCACCAATTATGAGATACTTGCAACATGGAGAGATTCCTACAGGAGAAAACCCTAGGGCTTTCAAATCTAAGGTATCACAATTCACAATTATGAATAATATGTTGTATAGACGATCTCTTGCAGGACCATACTTGAGATGCATTGAGGATCCTGAAGTTCAAGAAGTTTTAAAAGACTTCCATGAAGGAGATTGTGGAAACCACACTGGGGGCAGGGCCTTATTCTCAAGGATCCTGAGGACAGGATACTACTGGCCAACCATGAAGAAAGATGCTGTGGAGTATGCCAGAAGATGTGATCCTTTCCAGAGACACAGCAATATCCTTCATCAACCAGCTGAATTATTGCATCCTATATCCTCCTCTTGGCCATTTATGAGATGGGGTATGGATATAGTTGGCAAGCTCCCTAAGGCACCTGGTGGAAAAGTATTCATGCTAGCTATGACTGATTACTTCTCCAAGTGGATAGAGGCTGAAGCTTTTGCCCAAGTCAGAGAAAAGGAAGTTATATCCTTCATTAAAAGAAATATTATAACTAGATTTGGTATTCCTTCTGAGATTATATGTGATAATGGTTCCCAATTTATTGGGGGCAGAACCACTAACTTTTGTGACAGCTGGGGGATTAGGATGATAACATCAACACCAGTCCACCCACAAGCTAATGGCCAAGCAGAATCATCCAACAAGATCATCATCAACAATTTGAAGAAGAAGCTTGGATCCAAGAAAGGGAAATGGGCAGAAGAACTACCTTATGTGCTTTGGGCTGACAGGACAACCCCTAAGAATGCAACTGGGCAAACACCATTCTCTTTGGTGTTTGGGGCAGAATCAGTGATCCCAACAGAAATGGTGGTTCCAACTGCTAGAACAAGTACTCGTGATCCTGAGAAGAATAATGAAAACTTGGCTCAAGACCTGGATACTATTGAAGAAATCAGGGATATGGCTAGGATAAGGATGGCCAGTTATCAGCAAAGAATGGCTGGTGCTTACAACAAAAATGTCAGGATCAGGAGGTTTCAAGTTGGAGACATGGTACTAAGGAAAGCATTTCAGAATACCACCAATCCTGCTGATGGGAAGTTAGCTCCAAAATGGGAAGGCCCTTATTTGATTGAAGCTGAAGCAGGAAAGGGGGCATATAGATTGTTAACCATGGAAGGTGATTTGCTACCAAGAGCCTGGAATGCTGTCCACTTGAAGAAATATTTCATGTGAGCAGGATCCTAGTGGCATAGATGATCCTCACAATAGGGATATCCTTAAAGGAACCTCAAAGCATCGGTGATCCTTACTTAGGTAATATCCTAAACTTGAACTAATTCGTTTCTTTATTTTCTCATATAAGGATAAGGATCATGTATCCTTTATCCATCTCTCACGTGAATTTGAGTTTTGAAAGTTCAGGTATCCTTAGCTTAACATTGGTTATCTGCTGAAACAATCCGTTCCTTGGGTTTAACCTCAGTTATTTGGGCTTGACCCCAGTTCCGCCTGTAGCGCACGATGATCCTGGTATAGTTCAAGGCTTTGGGACCAGTACTCGTTTTAGGGGCTGATAATTCCATTGTTCTGGCTATGCTTAGGATCCTACGTATAATGGTAGACGTACCATACATCCGTTCCTAAGGTTTCTAGCGTTTTCACGTTAGCTAAGGTTTCTAACGTTTTCACGTTAGCTAAGGTTTTGGCATTTTCATGCCACTAAGTTTGGATAGTCGCCAGTTAGGGCCATACTCCAGTTTACATACGATCCTTGGGCTTGTCCCCAGTTATCCTTGGGCTTGTCCCCAGTTATCCTTGGGCTTGTCCCCAGTTGCTAATTCTTATCTTATGTTGGCTTAGTCCCAAGTAATGCTCTATTGCAGGTTCTTGAAGATAGGCAGCTAGGGATCCTTGATCCTCACTTTATTCTAAGGTTTATCTTATAGTTATCCTTATTAAGGTTAGGATCCTAACTTGGATCCTCAGGTATGATCCTTAACCATTTTTAATTCTATTCATTATTTATTTGAACAACCCTTATATTTGACAACTGAACTTGTGATTCTTAAACCATATCACTTTTTAGGACTTATCGGTTATGGGATAGGTGATCCTTGATCATATCCTAAGCTTTTTGGATATCTTTTTTAATTTTTCAAGGATTGATAAGTATAAACAAAATAAACATTACAACAGTTGGAAAGTAACATATTGAAAAGGATAACAACACGAGATAAGCGACAAAAGGTTAAGTTTTTATTTATAAACAAAAGACTAACCCTTAAAGGTTGTCAAAATTACCTACCCGAGCATCTACCAGCAAAACGTGGCCCGTCCGCTGGGGTAGGTAAAGGGTGTCCACGATAATAAGTTCAAAGATAGTGCAGGAATATAAAGGCGGCAGGATCACAATGGCTTCATCCCCCAAACAGAGGATCCCTCCACCGATTGCAATCCTGCCTATTGTCCAAAGGATCATACATGATCCTTAATCCTAAAGTCTATTGTTCAAGTACCAACCATTAAATTGTTTTAAACATCACAACCACAAAAAACTACCACCAAACTAAAAAATTGGGCTCCGGCTATGTCTAGAAGTTTCCATCATCGCCCAATCATGCAGCCTAAGCCTTCGCTGCATCATCATCCCCTTCAGCTGCGGTATCCTTCATCAGATCCTTTCCACTGCCACTTGCTTCAATCGCCAAGACCTCAGTAGCCTCCTCCTCATCATCCTCAAGATCAGCCAACCTTGCCTTCCAACCCTCAACATCCCAGCTGTTTTTGTCAAAGCTAGGATCTTGAGCTTCCTGGGCCATCTTCAATTTTGTCTGATACATCGTAATGGCGGCAGAGACCTTAGCATTTTCAATGAGGTAATGCTTCTCATAGTCAAGGTCGATCAGAAGTTTGGCTGTCTTAGTCTTCTCATCTAGGAGTTCCTTCCGAAGATCAGCAAGTGCAAGGTCCTTGAGCACGGCAACCTGTTGGAGGTCAGCAATTTTCTTGTCCTGCTCCTCAACATTCCCTACGTAATCCTCAATCTCAGCAAATTTCTGCGAAGAAAAGGATAAAGCAGTTCAAGATCAGGTGATCCTCATACGAGTAGGATACCTAGGCAGAATAAAGGATCCTTACATCATTGAAGTATTCAAGGAACTGGTGGCGGATCAGTGGTAGACCTTGAAGATCCTCAGAATCAGAAGTTTTCCTCTTCTTGACACCCTTTCCTTTAGTGGGTGCCTTTGGAATGGAAATGCTAGGACTGGTGGTGGATCTCTTCTTCCTGGATCGTACGACATCAAGGTCAGCCGTGTTGAACTGGGATACAGGCTTGGCAGATTTTCCAGCGCCTACACATTCAAAGCAAGATGAGTATCCTTGTCCTATTTCAATTTATTTATTTATTTTTATATTCAAACTATATAACAGGCAGGATACTTACTTGACATGGTAATGGAACCTGAGGATACTTCTTGTGAGTCTTGGGTGTCTATCTTGAATGTCCTTGTTTCAGGATCAAGCTTCCAAAAAGCAGCGAGCCTATCCTTGGTTTCAGGTGATGTGATGATGTGTGAGACGGCAATAGCTGCGTGATACAAGACAAAAAGGGTTAGTGATCCTATTACAAAAACAAGACTACTTGGTGATCCTTCTAAGGATCCTCTGTCCTACCATTGGTGGACCACTCCTTTGGTAAATGCTTTCCATCTGGAATGGTATCCCTTCTTACAAAGAAGAAGCGACGTTTCCAATCTTTGTCATTCTTGGTGACTTTAAGAAGGGGATGCTCTGCACTGGGTTTTCGTTTGAACAGATAACGGTGGGATCCAAAGGTGGTAAGATCATACAATTGTGTCAGTTCTGACATGCCCAAATCAATGCCCTCCTGCTCGATGATCCTCTCCAGGGTATACAAAACTCTCCAAATCATCGGCATGGCTTGGATGTAAGAGATGCCGGTAAGAGAAAAGAAGGATTGTGTGAATTCTGGGAAGGGATAAGTATATCCTATGGCAAATGGAGTAACTGGAAAAGCAACCCATGTTTCTGAAACATAGTCACTCAGGACAGTAGGATCGAAGGGTTTGAAAAAGGCATTCGCCGAAAAACGGTGACGGATGTTATCTATTTGTGCATCGTTAAAGCAACATCTCTCATTCGTCGAGTCTTTGATGATCTTTTGACTTTTCAAAGGGCTATCCTTCTTCTGATCCTTGCCCGATGAACTTCGGAGTAACATTTTCGAAGTGACGGAGATAAAGATAGAGAAACAGAGTAAGAAGGGAGAAAGAGGAGAAAGAATTACCTGGTTGTTCGTCGACTGAGAATTTAAAGGGAGTCTCTTTCGAATTTGAATGCATAATGATCCTATCTATATCTCTATTTATAATTATGATTCTGCAGGATTGTCACTTCCGTGACATCATCATTGCAACGGCTAGTTCTATTTTAAAGGCTATATATCCGTTAGTTAGTTGCGGATAAGATCAAGAAAATATAACTCGCCAATTTTACAAATTACTCCTTATATTTTGGGGGCAATTGTTAGGGGAGGATTTTCTAACAATTAGTGATCCTTATTCGTTATCCTAATTAGTGATCCTTACTTCTGTGACAGGTGGTGATCCTCGGAAGAGCTTCAGGATCATGGATCACTTTAAGGATCCTTGTACTAACAATTGTTTACTCATGTTTTGTACTATCTCGCAGGTATAGGAAGTTTGACCAAGTCTTGGCGACATTCCTGGAGAATATTCCTAAACTATTCTGCACGTGCTTGACCAAAAATAGACGTTATGGAGAACGTGGAGGCTTGGCACGAAAGTCGGATAGTTAGTTTAGGTGGTTATTTCTATTTTAAAAAGGGAGTAACGAGCTAGTAGAAAACACTTAGTCATTTTTCCAGTTACACACACTCATACAAGCGCTCATACAAGCTCTCGTTCAAACACTTAGCAATTTCATACACTTTTTACACGTTCCACCGTAGTGATCCTTGTACCTAGCTCGTTACTATCCGAAGTTGTAAACATTCATTCATTTATTTGAGCTTGGTGATCGGTAGTTTCCATCACCCGGGGTTTTTTGTGCCGGAGATCAACTTTTGATCAAGGGCTTTTTCCCCGTATAAACTCTTGTGTTGTTTGTGCAATTTTACACTAAAGTGATCCTCATCATTGTTACACATTTTAAGCATCATACCCCGTAATCTAGAGTTTGGTTGCAATATCCTCATCTGATTTTTTGACCAAAACAAATACATGCATGTCCAAATGACTGTATGTTGTATAGAAAGGAGTTCAAAAATGATCATACATGTTTTAACTGTGGCGCATCAAGGTATAAGCGTAAAAGCAATACATATGAAGTTGACGATGATGTGACAAAAAATGGACCACCAGCTAAAATGTTGTGGTATTTTCCTATTGTACCAAGACTGAAACGATTATTTGTAAACGAGAAAGAATCAAAATTGTTGCGTTGGCATTCAGATGACCATATAAATGATGGAAAACTAAGACATGTGGCAGATTCACCTCAGTGGAGAACTATTGATTATATGTATCCTGATTTTGGTAACGAGATCAGAAACATACGATTTGGACTTAGTTTGGACGGGATCAACCCTTTTGGAAACATGAGTAGTCGTCATAGTACGTGGCCGGTTCTTCTTTGCATCTATAACCTTCCACCGTGGTTATGCATGAAAAAAATACATAATGATGTCGTTGTTGATTCAAGGTCCGAAACAACCTGGTAATGACATTGATGTTTATTTGTCTCCACTGATAGATGACCTTAAAACTCTATGGAACCCAGGTGTTAACGTGTATAATTCTTATAAGAAAGAATATTTTGATTTGCGTGCCATGATATTTTGCACCATCAGTGATTTTCCAGCGTATGGTAATTTGTCAGGATATAGTACGAAAGGTAGACTAACTTGTCCTATTTGTGAAGATGACACAAGTTCAATATGGTTAAGTAACTGTAGAAAAACTGTGTACATGGGACATCGAAGATTCCTTCCGGAAAATCACGATTATCGGAACAGACTAGTGGATTTTGATGGAAAAATTGAGCATGGAAAAGTAAGGGAAGAATTTGATGCATTTTCACGAGTAAGAAATTTAAATGTCGTGTTGGGGAAAAAACTCAGGGGAAAAAAATGGAAAAAAAACAAAGTGGAAAAAACTCATCCTGAACCATCCAACATTTGGAAAAAAAAAAGTCTGTCTTTTGGGATTTGCCTTACTGGGAGCATTTACAAGTTAGACATTGCTTATATGTTATGCATATTGAGAAAAATGTATGTGAAAGCCTGCTTGGATTATTGTTAAACATTCCCGGAAAACTAAAGATGGGATAAATGTCAGTAAAGACATGCAAGAAATGGGAATACGTGAAGGGCTTCATCCTGTTCCGCACCCTAAAGGTTTTTTGCTACCACCGGCGTTCTACACAAGGTCAAACAAGGAAAAAAAATGTTTTGTGAATGTTTACACGGTATTAAAGTTCCATCCAGTTATTCAGCAAACATTAAAAGGTTGGTGTCGTTGAAAGATTGTAAATTGTTGGTATGAAGTCTCATGATTGTCATGTTTTGATGACATATATGATTCCTATTGCAACCCGTGGATCGTTACCAGATAAAATCCGACATACAATCACAAAGCTTTGTTTGTTTTGCAACACATATGATTCAGGAAGTTTATAATTTATTTGTATACTTCACAAGTCAAGAGATACATTTGATACACGTACATCCTTATCACACGTACGCCATGAATTATGGGTGGGAAATTCCTAGGTAGTGGGAAATCGGTACTAATTCGATATTACCGAAAAATACCAGTACCAATCCTGAAAATCATGATCCTGAAAAAATGGTAAAACGTAATGCCGATACCAATACCGAATGCAACCGGTATGGTACTGGTACGGGACGGTACCGGTACGGTATCGGTATCTGCTACCACATGCTCATCCCTAAAAGAAACAACAAAAAAATGGAATTTCTTTGTTGTTTTATTGAAAAAACAATACCTCAAATCGATCTAGTCCAATCCTTGTTTAGGTATGCCTTTTCTAAATCTTTTAGAGTCGAAAGACCAATGTTTGTTCTTCGTTAGGTGATTTGTAATTTAAAAACCCATGTATATATAATGATGTAATATTATATGTTCAGTTTGTAGGTTATACACAAGTTAAAGGACCTTTTTTCAGCAATGCTATGGAAAGGGTGGAAGTGAGCTTGGGTATGCACGTGGGTCGAAAAAGTCAATGTGTAGACGGGAGCCTGGGATTTCCTAGCTCAAGTTGTGGTTCGGGTGCATCACATGCGATATATCCAGATATTGAGGTGATATATATATGTATATGTTGAGTTTGTAGTGCCTTTAAATAATATCAATGTGTACATATTTTGTTTATTTAAATATTGTATGGTTTTGCAGAGTTTATCCCGTTGTGAATTATTATGGTGGTCCGGTGAGATGAGTGCCGATTTACCTATAGCCTACGGTCTTGTATATCCTAGTTCTGATAGATACTTGGATGACGACCTTAGCATGCATGAGTATTGCGTGATGAACCAAACTTTAAGAAAGTTTATTCAATGGCCAAGAAAGGCAATAAAGGTATATTTAGTTGATAAACAAATTATATATTACTTTATCTTTTATTATATTACCATTTACTATAATATTTATATTAATTGTAGATTTTGGATGCACAAACTCACCGTACATCTAAAGAATTTCAAACCCCGCTCCAAACACGCACGTGTAATTTGACACCGACTGTTGATCCATATATACCAAAGGTAGTTTATATTACTTTAGTTATTATTTGTTTTATATTATAACAATGGTTTATTATTATAGATGCAGCTTTCCTCGGAAGTTCCTATTCAGTTAGGAATTAATGATCTTTTGACTGATGATATTTTACTACCCGATGGATTTTTGGACACAATGAATGCGTCTGAATGCCCTCAAAATCAAGATGTCGAACAACAAATGGTAATCAATCATTTAATCTCAGTTGTGTGCTATATAGGATGGAGATCATTTCTGAACTCTTAAAGTTTTTCAGAACTTTAAGAACTGGTCAAAATTAATTGATCAATGATTTAAGTTAATAATGGCATTATTTGTAATTAAATGAATTATGAGTGACATTTTAATAGCTGAAAAGGCTATTTTGGGAAGAGTAAAACAAATCAGTTCCTAATTTATCTCCATCAATAAAATTCGATCGTATCTTTAATTTTATGTTTTTAGTAGCTGAAAAGCGTATTATTGTAATTAAAGGAATTGTGAGTGACATTTTAATAGCTAAAACGGATTGTTTGATATTTTAGGTTATGAGGCCTGTTGTTCAAAAATCCCAAACGAAACAACCAAAGCCAAAAAAAGCTATGGCAACACAAAACAAGTCCAAAGGCAAACGAAAACAGGTTCAAGCTAAATTGACATATCGAGAAAAACAAGCCGAAAAAGTGAATTTACGTTTGCAATTGATCGAACTAAGACTCGAATGGCATAAGAAGATGGTTGGTCGACGAGGTGGATACATCGGGAACGACTGGGCTACTACACTTCCATATTCAGCTCCTAAGAATATGTTTCCTAGCAAAAGTGGTACCTATATTGAGGCTGAATCAATGTTAGCATTATTTGTCAAAGACTGGGTTGATCTCACCATTGTGTTTTGGTTTACATTGTAAGTTGTTATCACTATAATGTTGTATAGATATAACTGAATTTATAAAGTTTTATCATATATTTCATTCTTGTTTTAAGGTACTTTTATAAGGAGTCAACGGCTAAAAAACGCAACTGGTGCGTCTTTTTAAATGTGAATGCAATCACAGGTGATATGTGCAAAAGAAATCCTAGAGAGGTTGAAGATCACATTTTCGGTTTAGCGACTCATCATGTCGATAAAGATTTCATTCTTGCGCCGCATTTGGCTGAGTAAGTTTTTTTTAGTTAACTTTCTTTTATTTTATTACTATGATTCACCTAACTATTCTATAACGCTAATTTTGTAGCAACCATTGGTCTTTGTTCATCATTGCCCAACACATAGGACATGTATATAATTTGGATTCAACAAATATAAAAGGCGAAAAGAATGCTTCTAACTATCGTCTTTCAAGCCTGATTCCTACCGCCTCAAGATCCGAGTTCAACTACACAATGGTTGATGTATGTGTGTTTGCTATTTCTGAGTTGTTTGATTTTCTTTACTTTTAAATAATAATTTGTTAATTTATTACAGTGTAAGTAACAATGCGGCTACATGGTTCTCCAACATATGTTTGACTTTGTCAATTTGTATCAAAACCAATTTCCCGATGAAGTAAGTAAAATATACTTGTTTATCAATTTATTACTTAGCTGTTTATTTTTTTAAAACTTAGAAGGTTTAGATGTATATAACATTTAAATATATACATAGCTTTATTGCCGATGTTGTTACCGATTTTTCTCTTTGCCTTTAGATTTAGTCTATAATATTGGGGGGGGGGGGGGGGTATTCCACGGTCCTCCCAACCGCTGGAGTGATCACACTCCACAAGCTAGCTTAGCCCCATAGCTGTCTGGGGGTGAATACCCAACCGAGAGCGAAGAGCTTGGCTGTGGGATGCAGACACCAAGATTCGAACCCAGGACCTCTAGGGAGAGGGTGGGTGGGGCTGGCCAACTGGGCTACCCCAGCTGGTTTAGTCTATAATATTTGTAATAACTCTTTCTATCTACTTTTATTTTAGATGTGTCACGACACGAGAGAGGCTACGGATAATTAAATAGATGTTTTGTGGATGACGTTGATGCCGAAGTTTTTAGCGAGTTAGGTATTTCGTTAGATTAGCTTATGTAATTTATTTATACAATTTAACGTAGTTTGTTATGTATTCACAAATGATTGTAATTTGACGGGTTTATTTCTGAATCGGATGTCTACGGGTTTATTTTCGATTTGAATATGTATTGTTTTGGTTTGATTTAAAAATGTTCCATTGGTGTATGTATAAAAGCTTGATGTATTTCCTGGAAAACCTTTTAAATGTTTTTTTTTCCAGCAAATGTATTTCTGGAATTGTAAATGTTTTTTTTTCCAGCAGTTTATAAGACGGTGTTAAAAATATTTGTTTTAATAAATGTTTTGATATTAAAAGATGGGGTTCACCAAGTTTAAGCCGGTGTTCAAATTGAACACCGTCTAATAAGACATGAAGTTTAAGCCGGTGTTCAAACTGTACTTTAAGACGGTGTTGAAAACACCGTCTTAGTGTTAGCAAAACATATGTTTCAGCGCTTTCGGTCTAGTTTATGCCTCCGCTCACCTACAGCTCAAACTGCGGGGGACAGTTAGCCGATAATATCACAAGATATTATTGGCATTTATATTTGTATTTATCTTGTGAATAATTTGTTAGTTAGGTTTATTGAGTCTCCATAGTTAGTTCGGTAATTATCTCTTGTATTTGTACTATATATAGGTTATATTTTCTAATATACTCAAGGAATGTCATTCTCCTCCTATAATTAGGGCTCTCCCACGAGTGACAATAAGATTTGACTTCACTTCTTTACCCGAAATTTACAACAATCATTCATTAGTTCAGTCATTGTTCTAATTCTCCCCATTATTTCAATGTAACTTTCTTTACAAAAGAAAAAGAAAAGAAAAGAAAAAAACCTTATTGTTAAAGAGTATGTGTGAAATTTTCTTGATTTTACATGTGTAATTGTTCTCGATAACTTGTCAATACAAATACTTTTAGGTGACAAAATACTTTTACATGTGTATTATTTATTTATTTATTTATTTTTATCATAAAAATGCTCCAAATTTAAAAGTCGCTTTAGGCCTGTAAAAGATTGACTAGTATACGTGTGTGTAAAATAAAAAACGTTTGAAGTCAATACAAGCTAAATTTTATTTTGTAGGGGTGACTAAGATCCTATAAAACCGAATAACAAGTTATGGTTATAGGAGAAGTGAACGAATGCCATAAATTTAAAAAATGATATGAAGATCATGGTGGTTTCATTTTCATCTGTTATTGTTTAAACTGAAAATAAAGAGACCATTTTTTCAAGGTGAAAAACATGACATAAAGCTAAGTTTTTACTAGAACATGATGTATACTTTCTTTTACACTAGAAAACTGAGAGATAGATCACCGACAGTGGCGGACGCAGAAATTATTTGCTGAGGGTGCGGATTAGGTGTTCAACCATATTTTCAAGGGGTGCGGTCGGGTTTTTTGCCTAAAATATAAACTAATTTTTTTTCAAGGGGTGCGGCTGCCCACCTTAGCCAAAGGGTGGGTCCGCCCCTGATCATCGGTGTTGTGCAATCATATCCATAGTTTGATCAATGGTGTAGGAATTCAAGAAAGATGTATTGTTATTCATGACAACATTGAGTTGGGCCAACACATCCACTAAATATATTTGATAAATTGAAACGTATACCATTTAGGGGCTATTATTTAGTCACAAAATCAAGAATTTTACTTCATCTTGATATTTAGTCGCAAAAATAATATTTTTACTCCAAATGTTAAGTCTAATTTAGTTCTATATAGAAATCAAAATATGAAGAACTTGCATGAACAAATCTTGTAGAATTATCAAAGAAGATTATGATTCTTACAACTATAAGTATTTATATTCAACTAATGTGCAGAAAATTAAAAAAAGAACAAATCTTTATGCCATAAAAGCCGAGTGCTTCCTTTTCGCACTCGTCACATATAAACAACTCTTGCACTTTCTATTTCCGCCATTCTCCACAAATCTCATCTTCTGCAAATCCCATAACAAAACAATAATGAAAATCAGCTTCATCGAATCGAGTGGCTACAATTTGCCATCTCACAAAAGCATTCTTCAGGGTTGGCATAAAAATAATCTTCTTCTTTAGGTTTTTCTGTAATTATTGTACGATGTTTTGGTCGGCCCATTCGTTCTTCATGTGATGATTTCACAGCGTTCGAAAACTCTTCCCATGACAGCGTCCCGTTTTGGTGCAAATCTATCAATTCTACAAGTTTTTTTCGGTTTAATTGGACGGTTTTCTTGAACCCATGGTACCTGCATTACATACAAAATTACAAACAACTTTTCAACATGTTTGACCCGTTTATCTTTTAGCTAATGTTTTTATTCGACCCGTTTTAGATAAAACGCAAACCAAATTGAACCATGGGTCAAATTACCGTTCCCACATTAAGTTTTACTTGAGATATTCAGCCGTATTTTACAAACTTATTATTTAGAGTATATTACATGGATGGTCCTGTAGTTAACCAAAATTTTGGATTTAGTCCCTAGCTTTTTAAAAGTACACGGATAGTCCCTGTGGTTTGTACTTTGTAACGCATTTAGTCTCCAACTTTTGCCAAAAAGTACATGGATGGTCCCTGACAAAATGCGTTACAAAGTGCAAACCACAAGGACCATCCGTGTACTTTTGGAAAAAGTTGAGGACTAAATGAGTTATAAAGTGCAAACTATAAGGACCATATGGGTACTTTTGGAAAGCTAAGGACTAAATCTAAAACTTTGGTTAATCACAGAGACCATGTGTGTACTTTATTCTATTATTTATTGATTTTAATCTGTTTATTGTCCTAGTAAAAACCAGATTACCGAAAATTACCTTCGGTGACCTTCAACAAGCTTTGCCATATTACCATCATAAGACGGAACAAAAATGTTACTAGCAACCGAAACCATGAAATCAAGAGCCGCCATTTGAGATGAATGATTCTGAAACTGTCTCAATTCTTCCGGATCTAATAACGTTTCTTTCTTCACCTAAAACGTAAAACCAAAAGTCAAATCTTTACTTCAAAAAGGCCGATTACCTTAAAAAATCAAATAAATCCAACAATTGAGGGAGATCACTTACGATACGAGGAAACGTATTTCTTAAAGCGGCAAGTCGTTTTTCACTGCCGTAAATTTCACCAGAAGCAATATATATTTGTGTGTCTTGGCCAAACCCGAGTGCTTGTAGAACTAATGTTGCTTCTTCAGGTGTAAGAGGACAAAGACCTTGCGATCTTCGTTCTTCCGACGCTATCTCTTTCTCCCTCCACCATGGGAACGCATATCTAGAAACATTTTTTTTCATCAAAACAGGTTAGTCTGGTAACGGGTCAAAAAGAGTATTTGAGTTGGGTCGGGCTGGGCCAACCTTTTTTGTCTGAATTTTTTTAATTTTTTTAGAGTAAAATGTTATTTTTGTCCCTGAGGTTCAACCAGTTTTACGACTTTCGTCCAAAGGTTTGTTTTTTCGCATCTGGATCCAAAAGGTTTGGAATCTTGTCATTTTCATCTGGCTTGTTAACTCCTTCCATTTTTCTCCGTTAAGTTAGAGGTATTTCCGTCTTTTTTGTTAACTTAAAAGACAATTCGGTCCTTTTCAGGGGTATTCGGTCTTTTTACATAAAGTGAAAAAGAGGATGTTACCTCAAACGTTTGAGTTCCTCGGATTCTTCGGTGGTGCATCCATGTGTACAACCCGAAAATGCCAACATGTCCATCTCATATCTCAAGTGTAAAGCCATAAACGGCCCTTTTTCTTGAAGAATACTAATCAATTTGTTCCCAAGAGCTTCAATCGAAGGTGTGAACTTTAACGCATGGAAATTGACACGACACCTAAGCTTTTGAAGATGAGGTGGAATGCCATTGTTTGCTAATCGCGTATCCGTTCGATTAAAGTGTATCACCTTATGCTTGTTAAAAAGCGGAAGAATCTGCATTTTGGTACAAATTTGTAGCCATGAAAATATAAATTTATCCTTCATAAATGAAAAATAAAGTTTGAAAAACCTTCATATGCACATATTAGTCGGTGAAACTAAAGTTTGAAAAATAATGGTAATGTTAATGGTGATGCATGGATTTTCAATTGGGCCTTTGAGTTTTGGCCACGTCTGACATTGAAGTTAGTCTTCCATATGAATATGCATGGGAAGAAAGTGGGTCAGTATCATTTATTGAAGGAGCAAACCCTTTGTGGCGGCTAATTCTTTGGAACATAGGCAAAACAAAGATAGGCTTTATTTTATTAAATATTGTTTATGTTTATAAGCAAAGACATATGGAGGCAGTGTTGATTGTTTTCGAACAGAAGCAAAAGATTCGACCAGTTTATCATATAGGCAGTTCTTGTGCAGTAAAACGACAAAAAGATTCTAGCGGCTTTTACAATCGTAATTAAAAGACGAAAAAAAAAAGAAAAATAAAATTGAAGTGGTGGTCTGTGGAAAGAACGTGAGTTCATGTTGGTCTTGGATTATTGCCTTATTAGACTAAATTGTGAGAAAAAATAAATTAGGAATTCTAGAAAGTGGGATGCTTGGTGGCTAGAATAAAATTCCAACAGAATGAAGACATGATGAACACCAATAGTTCATCAGTGGATCATGGTGGTGTTGTATGACGGCTACGACAACGGTGGTGACTGGTGATCAGTTTAGTGACGGTTTTTCGGGTGATTTTGGAACTAGAAAAACGAGTGTGTCGCGGAAGAAATGTAACAACGGGAAGCTAACAAATTCGCCTGACGGTATAGGCTCGTATATTTGTTGAAGGTGACCCATTTGTTTTTGGTTTAGAGGTGTTTCCGATCGAAGGTGTCTAGGTACCAATCGCAGTAAGTTTTCGATTGCAGGAGTGCAGAATCCGATCGTAGAAAGAAATCGATTGAAGGAAAGTTCTCAGAAACCGATCGTAGTGAAGAAACAGGCAAGAACCGAAACAATGGCAGATTTACAAGTAGTAAGATGAACAAAAGTAGAAGACTCATTCAACGGCAGTGGTTAAAGATATCGATCAGATCTTGGTGAACCCTTTTATTCAAATCGGTTGAAGGCAGTTGACAAGTTATCCCTTCTTCCAGATGATCGAGTTCTATTATTGGTCAATTTCAAAGGTTCAATTGAAGTGAGTTTGAAGGATAATTCGAGTGCTACTTAAAAGGTGTTCGAGGGCCTCTTGAAGTCCTATAAAAAAAGGGTCACATAGTTTGTGACTACCAATCGATCCAGATGAAGAGGCATTTTCCCAAGGCGAAGCGTGTGTCACGCAAGCTCTTTGGCTGTGACTACCAGAAGAAGTAATGTTAGTACCTGTAATGATGTTGTGACCAATGACGATAATAGTAGTGTGTCTACTAAAGATGTCAAGGAGGTCATGTGTTTACCGAAGATGGTGCAAGAGATAGAGATAGAATGAGTCAAGATTGAGAGAGAGACTTATAAAAGTTGATGTTGAGAAGGAGTGATAAAATTACAACATCAACGGGGTGGTTCGAATGAGATCTAAATTCGAATGACTAAACTAATAAAATAATAATTAAAGTTATTTAATTATTTATTTGAATTATCTTAGTATTAGATTTGATTAGTGTTTAATTGTTTAGAGATAAGTATAAGTAAGAATAGGAGTCCTAGTAGAATTAGATTGTTTCTAGTATTTATATTCCCTGAGTCTTGTACTTTTATTAATTCACAAAAAATTAATAGAAGAAATTTGTGAATCCCGTTTGTATTCATCTCTTTGATCCTATACCTAGTTTAACATTAACTACACCCCTAAATTTAAAATTAATTTGTGTTTAGCTTGAAGTTTTCTAACTAGAACTAGATTGTTCCTTTAAAGTACTATCATCTTAGGTTGAACAAATATTGTAACTTTGGCCTAACAATGGTTGGTTCTTCTGACTTTTAATTGATGGCAGATTGCATTGGCCGGATTAATTACTTAGCAGACCAATTTGCTGAATAAATGGTGTATCGATCAAACAATCCACAAAGTAATAACATTTGAAAATCTGAATCATTTCCATAGGCCCAATCTATTCACACACCCATGTTGCCTATTTGGACACCTTTGATGCCCTAGACGCCTCGTATAGGCCTATACGGGGCGTCTAGGCATTGATTCCAAGAGGGTCTGAGTGGGTATCAGCCGGAAAGTTTGACTGGTCAGACGCCTCGTATAGGCCTATATGTGGCATATAGGACCTCTTGTATAGGTCTCATATATGACCCATACCCCATATATGCCACGTATCGGCCTATATGGGGCGTATATAAGGTTTTTTTTTACAAACATTTTATACAATATTAATCATTTTAGCAAACTCTTAGGCCTATATGGGGCGTATATAGTTTTTTTTTTACAAACATTTTATACAATATTAATCGTTTTAGCAAACTTTTAGGTCCCGTATAGGACTATAGGTGTGATTTATGTCCCGTAAAGGCCTATACAAGACCTATACTACACTATATGATACGATACTAAACTATACCTATAGTGCTATATCGGACCTATACGACACCTATAGAATTTTTTATGATTTTTAGATTTTTTTTTATTTTTTTTTATTTTATAGAATTTTTTTGATTTTTTAGAATTTTTTGGATTTTTTTTGAATTTTTTGATTTTTTAGAATTTTTTGATTTTTAAAAATTTTTTTTTAGAAATTTTCTTATTTTTTAGGATTTTTTTTATTTTCAAAAAGAGAAAACAAAAAAAATTAAAAATATATGCCTAAATCAGGGGTAAAATGGTCCTTTTTGGTCTATACGCCCAGTATAAGCCTATACGAGGCATATACGGGTCATATAAGACAAAACATGACATAATCAGAGATTCTCTTGGAAATTGAAAAAGATTATACGCGACGTATAGACCTATACAAGGCGTATATAAGGGTGTGTGAATAGGCACTAGGGTGTGTGAATATGTAGATCATTTCCATAAACTCGTTCTAAACAGTGGGTAAGCTAGGGAAATGAAATGTGTTTACAAGTGGTGATTCTTGTCATTTTATGAGGCATTACTACAAAATAGAGATATATCCAACAGCATTAATCATCATAAGACGATCAAGTGAACTTCTATAGTTTTAAGTCGCGTAAGCGAGATGCAAATAGTAGATGATTAAGCAAATGTAAGTGCTATTCTTAATTTTATAAAGTGGATAATATGTTTTGAAGAATATGATCATTTCATTGATAAATGTTCTAATCAGATTAACAAATCCCCCCCCCCCCCCCCCCCCCCCCCCCCCCCCCGTGCGTGTTGGAAGAGAGTAATCATCATTCTCCTAATCATAAAGCTAATTCAGTAATTATTGGTTAATCAAAGTGGTAAAGGGCATAAATTATAACTAATCACCCCATACTAGGGGTCAGTTGAGATCTAGCTCACCAAAGTTGCTAACTTTCTATTAACAGGCATTGAACGGTGTCGCTTTCATGTATTTTCATCCGTAATCGTCAAAAGAGAATAGTGTAAGCGAATGAAAAAAAAAAATCTATAGTGAACCCTCATATTAAAATTTTTAGTTCCGTCACTCTTAACCGCAATGGCTTCTATAAGGGACATGATCACTAACAAGTTGTAAGTAAATCGATACAAGTGTGTAAACTTGTTGTAACAATAAAGTTATACAGAATACCGACGATAAACATCGAATAACAAAGAAACCAAAAAATCAAGGACCTATGGAGATATAAAATAGAAGATGTTGCTTGGATCATTAGGTAAATTTCATTCAAAAAACAAGAATCAAATTGAAGTACGATTTTTTACACTTACCTCTAAGATAGCAACATTATTACAACATATATGTGAGCCAGTTTGATTAGTTCTTCATCGAATTGTTCTAAGGTTACAACTAAAAAAAACACTAATGAGAATGAGGGTTTACATCCTTCTTCCAGGTCTTATTCTCTGAGCTCTAATCATAGGAACAGCTACACCAAGTGAAGGCCACAATCTTTCATTATTAAGGTCTAGATTAAGATCTTTTGGCTCTTGATTTCTGACTTGTTGTGGTTCTTCAGCAGGGTTTGCAACATCTTGTTGTGGATCTTCAACCGGGTTTTCAACAACTTGTTGTTGATCTTCAACCGGATTTTCAACAACTTGTTGTGGATCTTCAACCGGGTTTACAACAACTTGTTGTGGATCTTCAACATTTTGTGGTGGATCCTCATTTCTTAGTTCTTGCATATGATCATTAAGGTTCTCCACATCTTCATTACTTGGTTCCTTCATATCATTAGGGTTTTTCACACCTTCATTGTTTCTATCTTGTTGCATATAATTACACTCAACAGAATCATGCTCAGAAACTGTAGACTTTTCATCAAGATTTTCAACAACTTCATTTCTTGCTTCTTTCATATCATTTTGATCAACAACTTTAGACGATTCATTAGGGTTTTCGAGTACATGATCTTGAGTCTCTACACCATCTTTTTCTTCTTGTTGCTTCTTCGAATCCGCAATCATTTTACGGCGAACTTCAATCTCTTTTTGGTACAATCCATAAACAGGCTCAACAAATGTGGATAAATCAGGTTCGTTGAGAAGTTGATCGAATGTGATCGGAAGAGAATCTTGGTCAGTTGCACTCAATATAGGTATCATCGTTAATAATGCGTTTAGACTCGGTGAATTCGCTTCACCAGGAGGAGGAGAAGAACATAATTGCATGCCTTCGGGAAGTAGCTTAGTAGTCGTCATTATTGTAGTCTGTTTTCAGAATGAAAACACACAAGAAACGGATACGATACTGTAATAGTTGTTCAAGGTTTTGAACGATTTTAGGGTTCTTGAGGGATTGATGAAGATGATAACAAGTGGGTATATATGAAGATTCGGTGTGAATGAATGAATGAATGGTATCCGATTCAAAACGACTGATATATGTAGGATGCGAGACTGAACACTGGTGGTATAGTGGTATGTATGTATGCATATTTTCATAATCACCCTTCATCTTTTTATTGGTTATATTTATCACCCATCTATTCAGTTATAAACAATAACGAAGAGACATTTGGCGGTTAAATTTGTTGGGGTGGTTATGATTCGGCCAACTTGGAGGGAAATGGATGCCAATTTACAAGAAAAAAATCAAAAAAAGCCCCCTCATTTTACATCGTCAATATACAGTGTTAATAAAACTCTGAATATCGTCAATATATGGTGTTAATAAAACTCTGAATACATTGTTGTGACGTGTCTATTTTTAATTTTTTTCTCGATATAAAAAAACTCCAAATTTGTAAGTAGTTATATAAAAGTAACTAGGTTATAACGGCGTGTATTCGGGTCGAATAAATGAATTTTATATACTAAATAACAAAACAATATATCTTTAAAAACTTTTTTTATTGCACGGGTTGAATAAATATAATTTTACATATTAAATAATAAAAAGTTATATATATAAGAACCATATTGCACGGGTTGAATAAATATAATTTTATATACCAAATAAAAAAGTTATATCTTTAAAACCACTTGTATTACACGAGTTGAATAAATGTAATATTGTTTACCAAATAATAAAATAATACATCTTTCAGAAACCTCATTTATTACACGGGTTGAATAAATGTAATTTTATATACCAAATAATAAAAAAGTTACATCTTTAAAAATATGTGTATTACACGGGTTGAATAAATGTAATTTCCTATACTAAATAATAAAGTAGGATGGTATTCAAAATTTAAAATAGAAGAATGGTATTCAAAAATTTAAAGTAGGATGAAATTTAATATTAGCTCATTATTCATTTATTTATTTAATTAATATAAGATAAGTTTGGAAGTGAGGCAAGAAAATCATAAAATAAATGCTTACAATGAATGACAGGTGTCACACATTAATGTTTTATTTTATAGTATAGTATAAATAAATAAATATATATATATTTATATAAATAGATTATTATATTGTAGTAAAATTTGTTAACAAAGTCTCAATAAATTTAACCCTTTATTTATAACTAGTAAATGTAACGAAGTCTCAATAAATTTAACCATTTATTAAAAACTTGTAAATGTAGAAATGATAAATAATATTAGTTAATTTTATTTTAAGTTTCGTAAAATCTATTTGATATCAAACTAAACAAAACGTTCAAATATATAGTTAATATCAAGAGTAAATTACGATTTTGGCCCCTTTGGTGATATCATTTTTACCCTTTTAGCCAAAAAACGAATCTTTTAACATCTGAGCCCCCGGCGTCTTTTTTTCTAACTCTTTTGGCCCCTAACACTAACCCCATCCATTTACTTTAGGGGCTAAGAGGGTTAGAAAAAAAGATGTTGAGGGCTCAAATGTTAAAAAATTCTTTTTTAGGCTAAAAGGGTATAACCACAGGGGCCAAATCTTTTAACATCTGAGCCCCCAACGTCTTTTTTCTAACTCTTTTGGACCCTAACACTAACCCCGTCCATTTACTTTAAGGGACAAGAGGGTTAGAAAAAAAGACGTTGAGGGCTCAGATGTTAAAAAGTTCTTTTTTTGGGTTAAAAGAATAAAAGTGATATAACCATAGGGGCCAAAATCATAATCACAGGGGCCAAAATCGTAATTTACTCTGATATCAAATTAGTTAACTAAGTTTGAATTTGAAGTAAATAGATAAATATACAAGTAATAATTAAACTAAATAACATTTAGTAGGAGGATTATCTATAATTAATTAGAAGAAATTAAACTAAAATTATAATTATCCATAAGAAATGACCTAATATGATGACAAGTATACTCAAAGTGGTTTCTTGTATTATAGTAGATAGATTGGATCACAAACATAAATTTTATCAAAACTAAATCACATTTAGTTTTTTTATAATTAAACTGACGCCGATTACCCTTTTCGTTATTCTAATAATATTATATAATGTTTTTATAAAATTCTGAATATACCATTAAAAGATGTTTATTTTTATTTATTTTTTATTAGCAATAATTTAAAATCGAATAGGGTCAAATATAATTTATTTTTTTGTTCTTATCATGACAAACCAAATTGATACCATCTGAACAACTTCGATAGCGGTACTAGTATTCATTTTTATAGTTTCCGATACAAACTTCCAGGGCCGGTCCTGAGAATTCGTGTACCTTGTTGGAGCTCGAAAAAACGTGCCCTTAGGCCTTAACGAATTTGGATATTGGGCTCACTAAAGGTCTAAACCTAATATCAATGAGCTAACAACTAATCTAAACTATAAAAATAGTTTTGTAAGTGTGTCTATGTTGGTGTTTATATGGGTATACCTATTAATTTATTTTTTTACATATACATATCGGATTCAAGGTTTAAAAGAACGGAAACGAGTTTTGAGGCGTTTTCCCTTAGCCTCACGAGGCGTAAGCCTCACGGCGAAACTAGGCGTAAGGCCGAGGCGGTATTAATAAATAAATATAAAAATTATATATATTATAAAAATAATAATACTAACTAATTTCATCATCGGATTCATCAAAATCATCAAAAACATACATAAAAAGACAAGTAATGCTTGAAATTGACATAAAAAGTCAAAAACATCAAAAACAACTATGAAAATCCCATGAGGCGTACATGAGGCGCAGCCTTTCTTAGCACCTCAGCCCCTCTGAGGCACATATGCAGTAAAAACCCCATGAGGCGCGCCCCAGACTCGTTTTTTGGTCGTTTCGCCTCGAGGTGCGCCTTGAGGCGCACGCCTCAGGCGTTTTTTAAAACCATGATCGGATTTAAAAAAAATAACGTGTCCTTCGAAATATCGGGCACTGGCCGATGGTACACCCCGCCCACCCTCAGGGCCGGCCATGTAAACTTCGTTGAAAACGAGTTGCATTGTGAAGGTGTCTTTTTTTGTATCGTAAGCTATAGCAAGTGTCAGTACAACGTTAATTTCAACCGTACAACATTAGTACTGATATTAATTGGTAGAGAACTGTTACTAATATTATTTTAATGGTTTCAATCGATCAATGTAAAACATGTGTCAATATCCTTTTGGGTGCGATCACAACTTTATTATTCGGTTTTCTATTTTAGTTGTTATAGTGAGTCTCCAGGCTCGGTTGAAAATTGGGTTCAGTTGCTTTTGTTGCCGTGTTGTACACTGAGGGTTGTGAGGCCTTCTTCCAGGCAAGAACGGAGATCAGGAAATAGAAAATCCCTGCAGTGCAGCAGCATCTTGTAGGCGCTTGCATTGTGGAAAGACGGGTCTGGTTTCACAGATCTGGTCTCTTCTCTCTTGAATAGTGGGGGGGGACGCTGGGGTTCCTATGAGGGTTTCCGGAAGGGTCGAAGACAATAAAAAGGATCCCAATATCAATCAATGCATGCGGAAGGTTAGGGATGGGCATTTTACGGCGGCGGTCAAAGTTTTATGTTCCAGTGGGGTTGCCCCCTTTGGAGAATCAACCATGAAAGCTCTTGTTGATAAACATCCGGTGGTGCCACCCCATCACTGCCTTCCCACCCTATTGTCCAACCCACTATTATTGCAGAGGATTGCGTGCTTAAATGTATCCAATCCTTCCCTAGAGGGACATCTTGTGGCAGAGATGGGATGCGGGCCCAACACTTGTTGGACGCTATTGGTTGTGAGGGTTCGGTAAGTTCCTCGGGTCTGCTCACAGCTATTACTGGAGTCGTCAACCTATGGCTTGAGGGGCTTTGCCCTAATGTGTTGGAAGAGTTTGTGGCCTCAGCCCCCCTCACCCCCTTATTGAAACCTGATAATGGTATTAGGCCTATCGCCATGGGGGGCATCTGGCGTAGGTTGGTCTCTAAGGTGGCTATGAAGAAGGTTGGGAATGACATGGCCCAGTATTTGGGGGATTTTCAATTCGGGGTTGGTACACCAAATGGGGCGGAGGCGGTGCTTCATAGTGCGAACAGGTTCCTGAACTCTTTTCATGAAGATGGGTCCATGGCCTTGCTTACGGTAGACTTCAGCAATGCTTTCAACATGGTTGACCGCTCAGCGTTCCTCCAACAGGTCCACCAACGTTGCCCATCTATCTATCGGTGGGTCCAGTTCCTGTACGCCCAACCCGCTAGGTTGTATATTGGCAGGGAGTGTATTGGGGCCACCACTAGAGTGCAACAGGGAGATCCCTTGGGGCCCCTTCTCTTTGCCCTAGCCTTACACCCCCCTTATTCTCCGTGTCTAGGAGCACTGTAACCTCCCCTTTCATGCTTGGTATTTGGATGATGGCACGATTATAGGTAATGCAATGGAAGTTTCTAAAGCCTTGGACATCATCAACACGGAGGGACCATCCCTAGGACTCCATCTCAATATTAAGAAAACGGAAGTGTACTGGCCATCGTGTGACGGTCTCAAGGTGCAGGACGGCCTTTTCCCGAGAGGGATAGGTAGACCTGAGAGGGGGGTTAAGCTCCTTGGGGGGGGGGCGGTTAGCCGAGATGCTGCTTTTATCGGAGAATTAGCAGGGCGGCGGGCATCGACAGCGGTTGACCTTATGAAACTCTTGCCCTGCCTACAGGACCCCCAGTGCGAGCTTCTTCTTTTAAGGTCATGCATGGGGGTAGCTAAGTTACTGTTTGGGCTGCGGACCTGCCAACCCTACTTGATGGCAAATGCGGTATCCTGTTTTAACGATGGTCTCCGAGAGGCTATTGAAGACATTGTTGTTTGCGGGGGGTCCTACTTTGGTGACCTTCAGTGGCGTTTGGCATCTTTGCCGATGCGTCTGGGTGGTTTGGGCCTCCTCTCAGCTCGGGATGTTGGAGTTTATGCTTTTGTGGCGTCTAGAGCTCAGTCGTGTGTATTGCAAGACCATAGGCACTTGAGTACTTAAGTGTCTCTCTTTCAGACTTTGATATTGGCGGTTTCTCTAATATGAACACCCCCCCCCCCCCCCCAAAGCCACAAAAAACTTTGGCGAATGCTCTATTTCACAAAATCGCTCGGAGTCTGGGAGAAGCATTTGATCTGTCTCCCCGCCAGAAGGCGGTGATTGAGTGCTTGAAAGGCCCCCATGCGCAAGACTTTTTTATTGTTATCCTGATCGAAGGGCTAGGGCAATGCATGTCGGCTGTTGAGTATAGGGCTATCCTCAAATACCGGCTGATGATCCCTATGTATCCAGAAGACGAAACCTGCCCAATCTGCCGTAAAGCCTGCATGGATAAATACGGGGAGCATGTTGTTCATTGTAAGGAGCTCCCTGGTTTCAAATATCGGCATGACTGGGTGAGGGATGTTTTGGGGGACATCTTAAGGAGAGCGGGGATTTCTGCCAAGAAGGAGGCCCCTGTGAATTTCCTTACAGACCCCATGGAAGGGAGATCTACATTGAGACCAGCGGATCTCCTCGTCTTTGACTGGGCGGGGGGAAAACATGCTTGTGTGGATCTCACAGGAGTCTCCCCCTTAGATGGTTTAAGGGAAAGCGGGTTTATAGCAGGACAAGCTATAAGGAAAGCAGGATAAAAAAAAGGTGGATAAACACGCTAAAGCATGTGCTGATAACCAACATGCATTTGTCCCCTTCGCTTCGACACATTTGGCTCCCTAGCTCCAGAAGTTATCCGTTTGTTGACTAGGGTCCAAAAGGTTGTCCACAACAGTGGCTCATCAACAGGGGGCAGGGGTTTGTCTTTAATAGGCTAGGGTTTGTTATTTAGAAAGGGGTAGCGGCGCAGCTTGTTGCTCGCTTACCTGTGATATTGATGTAAAGTGCATTTAGTTTAAATATTAAAAATTTTAGTAGAATTGAAAGTGAAAAGTTAAAAAAAAAAGTTTTTGCACTAAAGTTATAGAGTTTTACCGAAGAAACATAATATAACAAAGAAACCAAAACATCAAAGACCTATTGAAATATATAAGAGATAGCAACACTAACCAAATTTTTGTTAGTAAAATAACCACTGATCAACCACTGATCAGTAAACAACTGATCTGAAACAACTGATCAGTAAACAACTGATCTAAAACAACTGATCAGTAAACAACTGATCAACCACTGATCAGTAAACAACTGATCTGAAACAACTGATCAGTAAACACTGGTCAACCACTGATCCGTAAGCACTGGTCAACCACTGTTTGAAACCACTGACCAGAACAGCAAATGAATCAGAAGTAGAAAAGAAGATGTAAAATAGTAAAACGATTTAAACCGGGCTTGTGTTTAACACAATTCCCTTAAACAGATTCGTCGTCTGTTCCCAGGGTACGCCGGTTTGAAGCAGCACCGCGCACTGCCGGACTTGAGCACTTGCCTGAAAAGAACAAAGAACTGTGTTGCAGAAAACTGAGACAAAGAGAGAAGAGAAGCTGGTAATTGGTGTCTCAAACTGGTTATCTGCATTGGGTTTTATAGGCACAGATCATAACTGATGCTGGCCTCATCATTGTAGAGAATCATAACTGGCCTCATCATTGTAGAGAACCATAACTGATGCTGGTTTCGAAACTGATGACAATCATAACTGAAACCAATGTTAATTCTCATCAATACTGAATATTATTTCAGTTAAAAAAAATCAACCCGTTACAGAATGGTTGCAAAAACTGCCACACGCGGGCCCTGGGTTTTCGGAACTGCATTCGTGTCCGCAGGACGTGCGGGCGCACACGAGTTCAACTAAATCCCGGTTCCAATTTTTGCACCCCCCCTGCGCGCTCGCGCGTAGGACTTATGGTAAAACATGTCTTAAAGTTATATTATCTAGGCAAATATATTACCTTATAAATAACCTTCCACTTTGTCCCCCACACCGATGTGGGACAAGTGTTTTACCATTTGGGACATCCATTCAATCACACCCAATTTTCCAACAATCCCCCACATGAATGGAGGTCGATCTCAGAAACAACATAATTCCTTATTACATTTCAGCAGTTGAGTTTTGCATACGATAGGTAGGTGTTACCCTTTGAACCTTCGCTCATGAAATGCACTTAGCCCACTAGCTCTGAGTAGAACTCGATGTCTTTGAACTCGTCTGCCGTTTGTGTAGACGACAATGCACTTCACACAAGACTCTCCCTGACAAAGTCAAGTCCTCATAGTTATGTTCGTTATGGTCATGAACATGATGCCTGGTTCTGCGAGAGCCATTAGGTATTGTGCCCCAACAATACCCTTCGAAGCGACCCCACTTCTCTCTCACATAGGTGATTCACTATGCATGGTTACCTTAGTCGAATCATTAAAAGCCATAGGCTTAGCCTCACACTTGTCACTTTTAGGAATGGACTAGGAAGTTTATTAATCTTTATAATAAACTCCCTTATTAAATGCGTAGGGTTATCCCCCCACAGTGACCTTGCTTATTCATACAATTAGGTTTTCCTATTGAACTCAATTCTTGGGATCTCCAGTCTATTGAGTTAGGTTTCCATCATATGAACTTCATTTTTCAAGGGCTTCAGTCCCATTCCCACGGACGACTTCTGTACTAACTCTCTACTTAGGCCTTTTGTTAGCGGATCCGCAATATTATCCTTTGACCTCACGTAGTCAACAGTGATAATTCCTGTAGAGATTAGTTGTCGTATCGTATTATGTCTACGTCTGATATGTCTGTTCCTACCATTATACATTGTGCTACGAGCTCTGCCAAGTGCCGATTGGCTATCACAATGTATACAAATGGCCGTTGCCGGCTTAGGCCATCTTGGTATATCCTCAACAAATTGACGTAGCCATTCTGCCTCTTCACCTGCTTTATCTAAAGCGATGAACTTAGATTCCATCGTGGATCTAGCAATAACCGTTTGTTTTGATGATTTCCACGATATCGCTGCACCTCCAAGTGTGAATACATACCCACTTGTTGCTCTGGAATCATTCGTGTCAGATATCCAATTTGCATCGCAGTGTCCTTCTATAACTGCTGGATATCTGTTATAATGCAACCCGTATTCCCGAGTATATCTTAAGTAGCGAAGCAACCGAGTGATACAATTCCAATGCATTGAACTTGGGTTGCTAGTGTATCTACTTAGCTTGCTCACAGCAAATGCTATGTCTGGCCTAGTACAACTCATAAGATACATCAAGCTACCAATAATTCTTGAGTATTCCAATTGGTTTACGGGTTCACCTCTATTCTTGGCTAGATGTTGACTTGTGTCAAGTGGAGTTCTAGCTTCGTTAGAGTCATTTGCATTGAACTTCTCAAGAATTTTGTCCACATAGTGAGATTGACTTAAAACAAGTCCACTTTGGGTTCGTGTGATTTTAACCCCCAAAATCACAACCGCAAGACCCATGTCTTTCATGTCAAATCTTGCTTTTAGCATGTTCTTTGTAGATTTTATGATTTTGTCATTGCTTCCAGCAATGAGCATATCATCTACATATAGACACAAAATGACATATCCATCAGATGTGTCCTTCACATACACACACTTGTCACATTCATTGATTTTGAACCCATCATCAAGCATGACATGGTCAAACTTTTGATGCCATTGTTTTGGAGCTTGTTTCAATCCATACAAGGATTTCACAAGTTTACACACTTTCTTTTCTTGCCCAATAGCTTTGAAGCCTTCGGGTTGCTCCATGTAGATTTCTTCCTCTAGAATTCCATTCAAGAAAGCTGTTTTCACATCCATTTGGTGAACTTCCAAACTTCTAATGGCGGCAATGGCAAGCACCAACCTGATGGATGTTATTCGCGTAACTGGCGAATATGTATCAAAGTAATCTAAACCTTCCCGTTGTTTATATCCTTTGATCACCAACCTTGCTTTGTACTTATCGATGGTTCCATCTGGTTTCATCTTCTTCTTGAAGATCCAACGATATCCTAGTGGTTTACATCCTTGAGGAAGATCCACTAGTTCCCAAGTATGGTTTTGTAAGATAGAGTCTATCTCACTTTTGATTGCCTCCCTCCACTGAGGTCCTTCTGAGGAATGCACCGCTTGTTGGTACGTTTGAGGTTCATCTTCTACCATATAGGTAAGAAACTCAGGACCAAAAGATTTTCCAGTCCTTTGTCGTTTACTCTTCCTGATTTCAACATCCTCAGTCTTAGATTGTTCTCAAGGTTCATCGTTTTCAACTTCACCCTCGGGAACAATTTCCTCAACCGGTCTAGAAGAACTTGGTTCATTTCTATCTAAGCATGGGAACACATGTTCAAACCATGTTGCATCCTTAGATTCGATTAAGGTGCCTTTGCATATTCCAGGGTTATTGGAATCATGCACAATAAAACGATAAGGACCATAAGGACGGGTGTATCCTATAAGTACACAATCCACCGTTTTGGGACCTATTAGTAGGCGCTTAGGTGGTGTGACCACCACCTTAGCTAGACACCCCCACACTTTCAAGGATTTATATGGTGCTTTCTTTCCCGTCCATAATTCGTAAGGTGTTACATTCTTTTTCTTATTGGGTATCATGTTCAACACATAATTTGCCGATAAGATTGCTTCCCCCCACATGTTTTGGTTCACACCAGAACTTATCATCATGGCATTCATCATTTCTTTCAAGGTACGATTTTTCTGTTCCACTATACCATTTGATTGAGGGGAGTAAGGAGCTGTGAGTTCGTGGATGATTCCACTTTTTGCACATACGTCAATAAAAGGTGAAACATATTCACCTCCTCGGTCGCTCCTTACGATTTTGATTTTCCGATTTAGTTGATTCTCAACTTCGGCTTTGAACAAGATAAACTTGTCAATAGCCTCGTCCTTACTCTTAAGTAAGTACACATAGCAATACCTAGTACTATCATCAATGAACGTGATGAAGTACTTGTTCCCACCACGAGTAGGAATTGCTTTTAGATCACACACATCAGTGTGGATCATCTCGAGGGGTTCGGTGAGTCGTTCAACCTTTTTGAATGACGATTTCGTTTGTTTTGCTTCTACGCAAGTTTCACATTTATTAATTGAGTCGATATCGAATGTTGGTATGCAATCAAGTTTAATTAAACGACGAATGGAATTATAATTAACATGACCAAGTCTACCATGCCAAAGATAAGAGGACTCAATCAAGTAAGTAGAACTAGTAGCGTTTTCTTTCATTGCATTCACAACAATTACATTGAGTTTGAACATTCCATTTAGGGCATAGCCCTTACCAACATACATACCATTTTTGGTCAACACGACCTTATCCGACTCAATCACCATTTTGAACCCAAACTTGTTCAATTGCCACCCCGACACAAGGTTCTTACGAATTTCTGGAACATACAACACATTTGACAAAGTGAGTTCCTTTCCAGAAGTCATTTTCAAAACCACATTCCCCTCGCCTTTGATTTCGGCTGTGGCAGAATTTCCCATGAAAACCTTTTCACCATTAGTCACCTCCTTGAAGGTGCTAAACAAGTTCTTGTCAAAACACACATGACGGGTAGCCCCCGTATCAATCCACCAATCGTTGTGGTTTTGCCCAACCAAGTTAACTTCCGTGACCAAAATCGAGAGGTCCGTGACCATAGCAATGAGGTTATCAACCTCATGAACCATGTTAACTTGTCGAGCATTTTCCTTCTTTGGAAGCTTGCATTCGTTGGCCTTATGGCCTTGTTTCTGACAATTATAGCAAGTTCCTTGGAACTTCTTTTTCCCAACTCCTCCCTTAGGACCAAGGTTGGAGCGCTTCCCATGAGCTTTCTTTCCACCTTTTCCACCATTCTTGTTTCCCTTCGAAGATTGGCCATGCTCAACAATATTAGCCTTTTCCGTTTCAGGATTATCAATCCTTTTCAAAGCAACTTTATTATCTTCTTCAATGCGAAGGCGAACCACAAGATCTTCAATGGTCATTTCCTTCCGCTTATGCTTGAGATAGTTCTTGAAATCAACCCAGCTTGGTGGTAGCTTTTCAATCATAGCCGCAACTTGGAATGTCTCGCTGAGCACCATTCCTTCCGCATGAATATCATGAAGAATAACTTGAAGTTCTTGAACTTGGCTAATGACAGTTTTAGAGTCTATCATTTTGAAGTCCAAGAATTTAGCCACCACGAATTTCTTAGTGCCCGCATCTTCTGTTTTATATTTGCGGTCCAGAGACTCCCACAACTCTTTGGCAGTCTTGGCTTTACAATACACGTTGTAAAGCGTATCAACCATACCATTCAAGATATAGTTGCGGCACAAGAAATCCGAATGATTCCAAGCATGAACCGCGCTCACTAATTGAGCATTCATATCCCCTTCATCCACATGGGGAACGGTTTCAGTCAAGAACCGTGCTAGGTTCAGAGTGGTCAGATAAAAGAACATCTTTTGCTGCCACTGTTTGAAATTCAGACCGTTGAATTTCTCAGGTTTCTCAGCATGTGAGACTGCGTTGGGCAGTGGCGCAACCAGACCGGTTGTGACAGCAACAGCAGAAGTCATCACAGCAGTCATGACTGCAGAAACGGAGGTAGACATGGGCTGGGACGTCATTCTGAAAAGAACAAAGACAGAAACAATTAGTAAAAAGAATCTGTTTAAGTTTGTTCGTAAAATAACCACTGATCAGTAAACAACTGATCTGAAACAACTGATCAGTAAACACTGGTCCGTATGCACTGGTCAACCACTGTTTGAAACCACTGACCAGAACAGCAAATGAATCAGAAGTAGAAAAGAAGATGTAAAACAGTAAAACGATTTAAACCGGGCTTGTGTTTAACACAATTCCCTTAAACAGATTCGTCGTCTGTTCCCAGGGTACGCCGGTTTGAAGCAGCACTGCGCACTACTGGTTATCTGCATTGGGTTTTATAGGCACAGATCATAACTGATGCTGGTTTCGAAACTGAGTATTATTTCAGTTACAGAACGGTTGCAAAAACTGCCACACGCGGGCCCTGGGTTTTCGGAACTGCATTCGTGCGGGCGCACACGAGTTCAACTAAATCCCGGTTCCAATTTTTGCACCCCCCCCCCCCTGCGCGCTCGCGCGTAGGACTTATGGTAAAACATGTCTTAAAGTTATATTATCTAGGCAAATATATTACCTTATAAATAACCTTCCACTTTGTCCCCCACACCGATGTGGGACAAGTGTTTTACCATTTGGGACATCCATTCAATCACACCCAATTTTCCAACAATTTTGACTCCAAGAAGAAACCATCACTATCTTAATCATAGAAACGAGTTTAAATACCAATACACCAAATAAAGATAAGTTATAAACCTCCTAGGACTCAACCAATAAACTAGTAACAAACTTAACTGCTACATAAATTCAAATACTAGATAGACTTAATTAAATAGATAATAATAAACTTTGATAATCTCCAAACAATCTTGATTCTTAATTCAAATATGAATTAATCTTTATTTCTTCCTTGAGTTCCTTCTGTGATCTTGTGGATCTTTATTAAAAGTGCGTTCAAGAACTGTTGTAGAAGACGCTTTAGGTTTCACATCACAATCTTCTTCTTCTCGTTGCTTCTCCGTAATCATTTTACGACGACGTTCAATCTCCTTTGGATATTTAGAAAGAGGCTCAACAAGTGTAGATAAATCAGGCTCGTTGATGATCGTATCCATTGTGATTGGAAGCGAATCGTTTTCAGTTACTACTCTCAGTTTAGGTGCCATCTTTAATAATGCATCTAGACTCGGTGAACTCCCTTCGCCACAAGGAGAAGAACACAACTTCACGAACTTGCTCGTCATTGTAGTATACTAAGTATGTTTTCAGAATGAAAACAATCAACAAGAACAAACGAATTTCTGGTTACCACCCAGGTAACAAACTTTTATTAATAAACTTGATTACAATGACCTCATATTTATATAACTAACACAATATTAATCCTATCATAACTCAAACTTCAATTTAAACAAACAAATAAATAAACTTAACCGATAAACCTAAATTATTTTAAATAATGATCTAATCTAATCTATTTAATTTAAAACTAAATTCGTCTTTATCTCCTTTCTTTCAATCTTCTTTATCGGCTCTTTAAAACTTTTGTGAATGAATGATCTTATTCAAAACGAATAACAAAAATCAGGGTTATAGCCCATGGCTTTATAGCCTAGTGGTATCTTGGTGGTGTGATAAGACTTTGGGACCAATAGGTCATGGGTTCGATTCCAACAAGGGGGTTTTCCCATGTTTATTGGATTTCCTCCTGAATTGGTGTGGCGTTATGCCTAGTGGAAATGGATATGAACGGTTGGTTCCTCTGGTGGCACGATGATACTCCAGTAGTCCGTCAGTGATCCAAATTTGCCGTTAAAAAAAAATCAGGGTTATATATAGGATTGGAAAACTAAACTCTAATATCCATATTTTCACAATCACCCTCAATCTTTTTCTTTGTTTCCTTTATCACCCATCTAATCATGCCTAATAAACATAACGAAGAAATGTATTTATCATGAGGTTGTTAATCTTTTTGTTTGTTTCCTTTATCACCCATCTAATCGCCCTCAACCGCGTCACACTCCTCACCTCCATGCTCACCCACTCGAGTCCCCATGCATGGGCGAAGCTTTTAAGGGGCGGGAGGGGCGGCTGATACCCCGAACTTTTCGCTCTGTAGTGGAAAGTATGTAGTTTTCATATAGAAATATTTGGGTATATACGTTTTCGACCCCCCCCCCCCCCGGTTTTATAGAAATTTTTAGGTCCGGTGACTTCCGCCTCCCGGTCGGAAATCTCAAGTTTCGCCACTGTCCCCATGGCCCACGGCCCATCCCCCATCCACAATCAGCAACCCATTTCCACCGGCCCATTCATCAACTAGATGTCAAAAATGCATTCTTGGAGGGCCACCTGAAAGAAACTGTATACATGTTTGAGCCTCCTGGATTTACCTCCAGCTTACACCTGAAACATGTTTGCAAACTTAATTGGTCCCTCGATGGCTTAAAACAGGCTCCACGAGCGTGGTATCAACGTTTTACAGACTGTATATCCAACTGTGGTTTCAAAAGCAGCATATGTGACAGCTCTCTGTTTATCTATAAAAAGGGTGATCAAATGGCATACTTACTCTTGTATATGGACCATGTACGACATAATTCTCTCTGCCTCAAGTGTCTCTCTACTTAATATCATCATCAAATCTTTATCTACTGAATTTAAGATGACTAACCTCGGCTCCTTGCATCACTTTCTTGGTATAAAGGTTCAACAACAACATAATGGCATTTTCTTATCTCCATCAACCTATGTTGCAAATATATTAGCACGAGCAAAAATGTCTAATTATAAACCCGCTAGCACCCCAGTTGAAGTTGGATCAAAACTTAGCGCCACTGACGGTGCACTGTTTTCCAATGACTCGCTATATCGTAGTCTTGCATATGCTCTACAATACCTCACTATCACTCGCCCGGATATCTATTATGCACTTCAATAGGTATGCATCTTCATGCATGCACCTTGTAAACCCCATTTTCAATTGCTAAAGCGGATATTATCCGATACATAAAGGGCATTCCACGCAAAGTCTTCTCATCACACCCTCCTTGTCTACTAAATCGATTGCTTATTCAGACGCGGATTTAGGCGGGTGTCGTGACTCTTGATGGTCGACCTCTAGATATTGCGTGTATATGGGTGGTAACTTAATCTCGGGGTCCTCAAAGCATCAAACCACTATTTCTCGGTCCAGTGCCAATGCCGAATATCGAGGAGTTGCCAACACCATATCCAAACTAAGTTGGATCTGTAACCTCTTGTTTGAACTCCACCTCTCGGTTAGACATGCTTCAATTATATATTGTGATATGCAGTCTACCTGGCTAAAACTCCACTGCAACATCAACGCACCAAACACATTGAGCTAGATATACACTTTGTTCGAGAAAATTATGCCTTGGCACAGTCAAAGTCCTCCACGTTCTAGCCGATTATCAATATGCTAACATTTTTTACCATGGGGTTACCAAAACATTTGTTTCAACGCTTTCGGTCCAGTTTATGCCTTTGCTAACCTATGGCTCAAACTACAATATGAAGCATTAGACGGTGTTCAATATTTGGTTTAGACGGTGTTATTTTAATAACCTCATCTTAAAATCAATTCCTCACATGACCATTGTGCAAATCCAATTAAAATATTCAACAAAATTCCATACAACACCGTCATGTCTTATGTTTATATACGCACCCTTTAGACGGTGTTCCCTTTGAACACCGTCTTATATACTCATGGTTTAGACGGTGTTATTTAATAACCCCATCTTAAAATCAATTCCTCACATGATCGTTATGCCAATCCAATTAAAATAACCCTTTTAGACGATGTTCCCTTTGAACACCGTCTTATATACTCATCCAATTCAAAAAAGCAGCAGCTCTAATAACCCACAAAATCTTTCATCTTCTTCCAACTTTCTCACCATTAACAAGCTTTTAAAGCTTTAAGGTTAGTTTCTTTTTTCTTTACATATGTTACTTAATGTTTTGTAGTTTTATAAATAGTTTTAAATGTGTTTAATTATATGTTTTTTTTTTTTTTTTGTTAGAAATTGAAGTTGTCTTTTGTTTTTCTAAGGCATTAGTGTATCGTGTTTAACATTGTTATAATTTATTTTCAGTGATGTAGTGATATGAAAATTTTCTTTTTTAATTTACATATAGATGTTATATATTTAGATTTACATATAGGTATATAAATATACATTTAGGTAACCCTTTAGAATTACCCGTCCAAAATTTATCTAATAGAGATGAATTTTGGATTGTCCCGTTCGGGACTGCTTTTTGAATATTCTATCTCATTTAGGATATGTATACATTTTAACGAACTGTCATTTAAGAAAAGATCGGTTGGTATTTCCTCTACTCTCACGGTTTTGCGGTTTTTCGCATACTTGGGGAGTTAAGGGAAAATGTTGCCGATTTTTTTCTTAAATGTCGTCTCGTTAAAATGTGTACTTCTGAGATAGAATATTCAAAAGGTGGGTTATAATTCACCGCCTTAGAGCACCGGTTTACATCATATGTATACGCTCATATCATTTTTTGTTTATTTGAATTTCAGATGGGTCGCGATTGGATGTACTACCGAAATCTTACAGATGAAATATATATAATGGGTATTCAAAGTTTTCTTAAGGCCGCTGAAGCTCTTTGCGTTAATATGGGAGATCGGTTGATATTTTGTCCCTGTGCATCGTGTACAAATTTTCAAAAATTTGATATTAAAGAAATAAACTTTCATTTGTTTAGATATGGTTTTATGCCTAGATATACTTGTTGGTCAAAGCATGGGGAATCTCTTGCTAATCGTAGCACATCAATAGACAATGATAAAAAGGATAATAACGAACAATATATTGATCACGAGAATTTCACTTTAAATGAAGACAAAGACAACTTCAATGACATGTATAATGATTTAGAGACTAATATTGGTGATGACGAGCAAGAAAAATTAAGAAAATTACTTGAAGATGAGGAACAACTGTTATATGCTGGTTGTAAGAAATACTCGAAACTAAGTGTTGTTTTGAGATTGTCTACCTTAAAGTCAACACACGGATGGAGTGATAAGAGTTTCACAGATCTATTAGTGTTATTAAATGACATGCTTCCAGAAGGCAATGAGTTACCACTTTCATTATACCAAGCAAAAAAATGATGTGCCCGATGGGATTGGAAGTTGAAAGAATACATGCATGTCCAAATGACTGTATGTTGTATAGAAAGGAGTTCAAAAATGATCATACATGTTTTAACTGTGGCGCATCAAGGTATAAGCGTAAAAGCAATACATATGAAGTTGACGATGATGTGACAAAAAAATGGACCACCGGCTAAAATGTTGTGGTATTTTCCTATTGTACCAAGACTGAAACGATTATTTGTAAACGAGAAAGAATCAAAATTGTTGTGTTGGCATTCAGATGACCGTATAAATGATGGAAAACTAAGACATGTGGCAGATTCACCTCAGTGGAGAACTATTGATTATATGTATCCTGATTTTGGTAACGAGATCAGAAACATACGCTTTGGACTTAGTTTGGACGGGATCAACCCTTTTGGCAACATGAGTAGTCGTCATAGTACGTGGCCGGTTCTTCTTTGCATCTATAACCTTCCACCGTGGTTATGCATGAAAAAAATACATAATGATGCCGTTGTTGATTCAAGGTCCGAAACAACCTGGTAATGACATTGATGTTTATTTGTCTCCACTGATAGATGACCTTAAAACTCTATGGAACCCAGGTGTTAACGTGTATGATTCTTATAAGAAAGAATATTTTGATTTGCGTGCCCTGATATTTTGCACCATCAGTGATTTTCCAGCGTATGGTAATTTGTCAGGATATAGTACGAAAGGTAGACTAGCTTGTCCTATTTGTGAAGATGACACAAGTTCAATATGGTTAAGTAACTGTAGAAAAACTGTGTACATGGGACATCGAAGATTCCTTCTGGAAAATCACGATTATCGGAACAGACTAGTGGAGTTTGATGGAAAAATTGAGCTTGGAAAAGTAAGGGAAGAATTTGATGCATTTTCACGAGTAAGAAATTTAAATGTCGTGTTGGGGAAAAAACTCAGGGGAAAAAAAACAAAATGGAAAAAAAACAAAGGGGAAAAAACTCATCCTGAACCATCCAACATTTGGAAAAAAAAGTCTGTCTTTTGGGATTTGCCTTACTGGGAGCATTTACAAGTTAGACATTGCTTATATGTTATGCATATTGAGAAAAATGTATGTGAAAGCCTGCTTGGATTATTGTTAAACATTCCCGGAAAACTAAAGATGGGATAAATATCAGTAAAGACATGCAAGAAATGGGAATACGTGAAGGGCTTCATCCTGTTCCGCACCCTAAAGGTTTTTTTCTACCACCGGCGTGCTACACAAGGTCAAACAAGGAAAAAAATGTTTTGTGAATGTTTACACGGTATTAAAGTTCCATCCAGTTATTCAGCAAACATTAAAAGGTTGGTGTCGTTGAAAGATTATAAATTGTTGGTATGAAGTCTCATGATTGTCATGTTTTGATGACACATATGATTCCTATTGCAATTCGTGGATCGTTGCCAGATAAAATCCGACAAACAATCACAAAGCTTTGTTTGTTTTGCAACACATATGATTCAAGAAGTTTATAATTTATTTGTATACTTCACAAGTCAAGAGATACATTTGATACACGTACATCCTTATCACACGTGCGCCATGAATTATGGGTGGGAAATTCCTAGGTAGTGGGAAATCGGTACTAATTCGATATTACCGAAAAATACCAGTACCAATCCTGAAAATCATGATCCCGAAAAAATGGTAAAACGTAATGCCGATACCAATACCGAATGCAACCGGTATGGTACCGGTATGGGACGGTACCGGTACGGTATCGGTATCTGGTACCACATGCTCATCCTTAAAAGAAACAACAACAAAATGGAATTTCTTTGTTGTTTTATTGAAAAAACAATACCTCAAATCGATCTAGTCCAATCCCTGTTTAGGTATGCCTTTTCTAAATCTTTTAGAGTCGAAAGACCAATGTTTATTCTTCGTTAGGTGATTTGTAATTTAAAAACCCATGTATATATAATGATGTAATATTATATGTTGAGTTTGTAGGTTATACACAAGTTAAAGGACCTTTTTTAAGCAATGCTATGGAAACGGTGGAGGTGAGCCCGGGTATGCACGTGGGTCGAAAAAGTCAATGTGTAGACGGGAGCCTGGGATTTCCTAGCTCAAGTTGTGGTTCGGGTGCATCACATGCGATATATCCAGATATTGAGGTGATATATATATGTATATGTTGAGTTTGTAGTGCCTTTAAATAATATCAATGTGTACATATATTTTTTATTTAAATATTGTATGGTTTTGCAGAGTTTATCCCGTTGTGAATTATTATGGTGGTCCGGTGAGATGAGTGCCGATTTACCTATAGCCTACGGTCTTGTATATCCTAGTTCTGATAGATACTTGGATGACGACCTTAGCATGCATGAGTATTGCGTGATGAACCAAACTTTAAGAAAGTTTATTCAATGGCCAAGAAAGGCAATAAAGGTATATTTAGTTGATAAACAAATTATATATTACTTTATCTTTTATTATATTACCATTTACTATAATATTTATATTAATTGTAGATTTTGGAAGCACAAACTCACCGTACATCTAAAGAATTTCAAACCCCACTCCAAACACGCACGTGTAATTTGACACCGACTGTTGATCCATATATACCAAAGGTAGTTTATATTACTTTAGTTATTATTTGTTTTATATTATAACAATGGTTTATTATTATAGATGCAGCTTTCCTCGAAAGTTCCTATTCAGTTAGGAATTAATGATCTTTTGACTGATGATATTTTACTACCCGATGGATTTTTGGACACAATGAATGCGTCTGAATGCCCTCAAAATCAAGATGTCGAACAACAAATGGTAATCAATCATTTAATCTCAGTTGTGTGCTATATAGGATGGAGATCATTTCAGAACTCTTAAAGTTTTTCAGAACTTTAAGAACCGGTCAAAATTAATTGATCAATGATTTAAGTTAATAATGGCATTATTTGTAATTAAATGAATTGTGAGTGACATTTTAATAGCTGAAAAGGGTATTTTGGGAAGAGTAAAACAAATCACTTCCTAATTTATCTCCATCTATAAAATTCGATCGTATCTTTAATTTTATGTTTTTAGTAGCTGAAAAGCGTATTATTGTAATTAAAGGAATTGTGAGTGACATTTTAATAGCTAAAACGGATTGTTTGATATTTTAGGTTATGAGGCCTGTTGTTCAAAAATCCCAAACGAAACAACCAAAGCCGAAAAAAGCTATGACAACACAAAACAAGTCCAAAGGCAAACGAAAACAGGTTCAAGCTAAATTGACATATCGAGAAAAACAAGCCGAAAAGGGGAATTTACGTTTGCAATTGATCGAACTAAGACTCAAATGGCATAAGAAGATGGTTGGTCGACGAGGTGGATACATCGGGAACGACTGGGCTACTACACTTCCATATTCAGCTCCTGAGAATATGTTTCCTAGCAAAAGTGGTACCTATATTGAGGTTGAATCAATGTTAGCATTATTTGTCAAAGACTGGGTTGATCTAACCATTGTGTTTTGGTTTACATTGTAAGTTGTTATCACTATAATGTTGTATAGATATAACTGAATTTATAAAGTTTTATCATATATTTCATTCTTGTTTTAATGTACTTTTATAAGGAGTCAACGGCTAAAAAACGCAACTGATGCGCCTTTTTAAATGTGAATGCAATCACATGTGATATGTGCAAAAGAAATCCTAGAGAGGTTGAAGATCACATTTTCGGTTTAGCAACTCATCATGTCGATAAAGATTTCATGCTTGCGCCGCATTTGGCTGAGTATGTTTTTTTAGTTAACTTTCTTTTATTTTATTACTATGATTCACCTAACTATTCTATAACGCTAATTTTGTAGCAACCATTGGTTTTTGTTCATCATTGCCCAACACATAAGACATGTATATAATTTGGATTCAACAAAGATAAAAGGCGAAAAGAATGCTTCTAACTATCGTCTTTCAAGCCTAATTCCTACCGCCTTAAGAACCGAGTTCAACTACACAATGGTTGATGTATGTGTGTTTGCTATTTCTGAGTTGTTTGGTTTTCTTTACTTTTAAATAATAATTTGTTAATTTATTACAGTGTAAGCAACAATGCGGCTACATGGTTCTCCAACATATGTTTGACTTTGTCAATTTGTATCAAAACCAATTTCCCGATGAAGTAAGTAAAATATACTTGTTTATCAATTTATTACTTTGCTGTTTATTTTTTTTTAAACTTAGAAGGTTTAGATGTATATAACATTTAAATATATACATAGGTTTATTGCCGATGTTGTTACCGATTTTTCTCTTTGCCTTTAGTTTTAGTCTATAATATTGGGGGGGGGGGGGGGGGGATATTCCACGGTCCTCCCAACCGCTGGAGTGATCACACTCCACAAGCTAGCTTAGCCCCATAGCTGTCTGGGGGTGAATACCCAACCGAGAGCGAAGAGCTTGGTTGTAGGATGCAGACACCAAGATTCGAACCCAGGACCTCTAGGGAGAGGGTGGGTGGGGCTGGCCAACTGGGCAACCCCAGCTGGTTTAGTCTATAATATTTGTAATAACTCTTTCTATCTACTTTTATTTTAGATGTGTCACGACACGAGAGAGGCTACGGATAATTAAATAGATGTTTTGTTGATGACGTTGATGCCGAAGTTTTTTAGCGACTTAGGTATTTCGTTAGATTAGCTTATGTAATTTATTTATACAATTTAACGTAGTCTGTTATGTATTCACAAATGATTGTAATTTGACGGGTTTATTTCCGAATTGGATGTCTACGGGTTTATTTTCGATTTGAATATGTATTGTTTTGGTTTGATTTAAAAATGTTCCATTGGTGTATGTATAAAAGCTTGATGTATTTCCTGGAAAACCTTTTAAATGTTTTTTTTTCCAGCAAATGTATTTCTAGAATTGTAAATGTTTTTTTCCAACAGTTTATAAGACGGTGTTAAAAATATTTGTTTTAATAAATGTTTTGATATTAAAAGACGGGGTTCACCAAGTTTAAGCTGGTGTTCAAATTGAACACCGTCTAATAAGACATGAAGTTTAAGCCGGTGTTCAAACTGTACTTTAAGACGTTGAAAACACCGTCTTAGTGTTACCAAAACATATGTTTCAACGCTTTCAGTCTAGTTTATGCCTCCGCTCACCTACAGCTCAAACTGCGGGGACGGTTAGCCGATAATATCACAATATATTATTGGCATTTATATTTGTATTTATCTTGTGAGTAATTTGTTAGTTACGTTTATTGAGTCTCCATAGTTAGTTCCGTAATTATCTCTGTATTTGTAATATATAAGGTTATTTCAATGTAACTTTCTTTACAAAAGAAAAAGAAAAGAAAAGAAAAAAACCTTATGGTTAAAGAGTATGTGTGAAATTTTCTTGATTTTACATGTGTAATTGTTCTCAATAACTTGTCAATACAAATACTTTTAGGTGACAAAATACTTTTACATGTGTATTATTTATTTATTTATTTATTTATTTATTTATTTTTATCATAAAAATGCTCCAAATTTAAGAGTCGCTTTAGGCCTGTAAAAGATTGACTAGTATACATGTGTGTAAAATAAAAAACGTTTGAAGTCAATACAAGCTAAATTTTATTTTGTAGGGGTGACTAAGATCCTATAAAACCGAATAACAAGTTATGGTTATAGGAGAAGTGAACGAATGCCATAAATTTAAAAAATGATATGAAGATCATGGTGGTTTCATTTTCATCTATTTCCATAATATAAATTTGCAACAAATTGTTGCATTATGTGTTGTACCCCAAGCATGGGGGGTTTACCAAAAAAATTGTCATTTTTCATTTTTAACCCAAAAGTTTTAATCATTTGTATTTTAACACTTTTAATTTGTTTAGTTTTAACCCAAAACTTTTCATCTTTTGTAATTTAACCCAAAAATTTTTTATTTACAACTTTGGTCCCCATACTTTTTATCTTTCGCAAGTTTTTCGTTTTATGTTTCGTTCTAAATTTTGCAAGCTGATACCTCCCAACGTGCGTGTGTGGTTCAACGTTTTTCGTCTATTTTTTTCACATTTGACAGGTATGTCGCAATGTGTCTATTTTCCCCATTTGGCAAGTTCACTGCAACGGGCGGATCCTACATTGACTTAGTTATTCTTTTCTACGTTATTTTGCGAGTTAACACGATGCAACGTGCGTGTGTGGTTCAACGTTTTTACGTCTATTTTTTTCCATGTAACAAGTTCGTCGCAACGCGTGTATCCCAAATCGACATAGTTATTTTTCATGTTATATGTTTCGGTCTTATATTTCCGCATTAACACGCCGCAACTTTAGCGTTGGTGGTCGCTACCAGCGGTGTGGCATTGATGTTATTTGCCATAGTTTAGGCCCCCGCCGCAAAGCGGGGGGTGCTTAATTCTAGTTATTGTTTAAACTGAAAATAAAGAGACCATTTTTTCAAGGTGACAAACATGACATAAAGCTAAGTTTTTACTAGAACATGGTGAGGTATACTTTCTTTGACACTAGAAAATTAAGGAGAGATAGATCACCGGCAGTGGCAGACTCAGAAATTATTTGCTGAGGGGTGCGGATAAGATGTTCAACCATATTTTCAAAAGGTGCAGTCGGTTTTTTGCCTAAAATATACACTAAATTTTTTTTCAAGGGGTGCGGCTGCCCACCTTAGCCAAAAGGGTGGGTCCGCCCCTGATCACCGGTGTTGTGCAATCATATCCATAGTTTGATCAATGGTGTAGGAATTCAAGAAAGAGGTGGAAGGTGGACAACCCCACTATTTATGTCTAAACTCGCGTCTAGAAACTTTCAAGAAGGTGTCGTACTGGTAGGCAGTCAAGTCTATCTAGAAGAGTTTTTAAGTTCGAATTCAGCTTCCACAAATATCATGTCACTAACCCTAGGGCTGTAAACGAACTGAACGTTCAACGAACAGTTCGTGAACCGTTCGGCGGGAAGTTCGTTTATGTTCGTTCGTTTAATAATTGAACGAACATGAACAGGAAATTCCGTTCGATTAGTTAAATGAACGAACACGAACAAAGGTCTTGTTCGTTCAATTGTGTTCGTGAACGTTCGGTAAGGTGTTCATGAACGGTTGTTCATTTACAATCATTCATGTCCGTTTGTTTATGTTGTTCATGAATGATTTTTGTACATTTATTTATTTTATCTAAACATTTATATTCTTTAATTTAATACCCTAACAATATTCTTACCTTGTTTTGGCACCATTTCCCCTTCTTCCTCATTATTCACATCAATGAATAAATTGACATATGTTCAACTATTAGTTATTTAAGCACTAGCGCTGCTTCCTCGGCCATACATTTCTAGCATCCACCGTCTATGTTGATTTTATGTGTGTTCGTGAACCGTTCGTGAACACGTTCATATCTTTAATGAACGAACACGAACATAAAATCTCGTTCGGTAAGTGTTCATGAACCGTTCGTGAACACATTATTTCCTTAACGAACGAACATGAACAAGGCCTTGTTCGTGTTCGTTCGGTTCGTTTACAGCCCTAACTAACCCCCTTAGAGCATCAACCGCCCAACAGAAGATGTGTTTTACCTAATCTCATAGTTAAAAGGGTATTGAGAGACCTCTGAGTTTGCCAATAACGGGTCCTCATGTCCAACAAAAAATGAACCCCAAGAGGTTGTAGTCCAAAAAATAGCTGACAAATGGGTCAAGAAACATACTCATCATCATCATCATCATCGTACTCAGTATATCCCACCTATAGCAAAGCTAAGGTAGGGTCTGAGGAGGGTGGGATGTAGACAGCCTTACCTCTACCCCGTAGGAATAGAGAGGCTGCTTCCAATGAGACCCCCGGCTCGATTGTGGTTTTGCATCAAGCCTTGGACATAAGGCACATAACACTCAGCAATTGAGACAAACGCCAATTGGTGCATGTACCCCCTTGTCTTTCGGCTATCAACGCCACCACATGATGCCTGATTAACGATCCCCTCTTTTTAACGTTATTTTCACGAAATTAGTAAAATAACGTTAAAAATTAGTGCACTTTTGCTTTTGCCCCCCCGAGCGCCCACACATATATTACATTATATGAGCAGACCGCAAGCGGGGCCTGGTCAAGAAACATACTGTAATTGATAAATTGTTATTCATGACAACATTGATTTGGGCCAACACATCCACTAAATATATTTGATAAAATTGAAAGTATACCATTTAGGGGCGCTATTATTTGGTCTAGTCACAAAATCAAGAATTTTACTTCATCTTGATATTTACTTGCAAAAGTAACATTTTTACTCCAAAATCATCATCATCATACTCGGTAAATCCCACCAATAGCAAAGCAAAAGTAGGGTCTGATGAGGGTAAGATGTAGACAGTCTTATCTTTACCCCGTAGGAATAGAGAGGCTGTTTCCAGTGAGACCCCGGCTTGAATTTTTACTCCAAAATGTCAAGTCTAATTTAGTTCTATATAGAAATCAAAAAATGAAGAACTTGCATGAACAAATCTTGTAGAATTATCAAAGAAGATTATGATTCTTATAACTATAAGTATTTATATTCAACTAATGTGCAGAAAATTAAAAAAAGAACAAATCTTTATGCCATAAAAGCCGAGTGCTTCCTTTTCGCACTCGTCACATATAAACAACTCTTGCACTTTCTATTTCCGCCATTCTCCACAAATCTCGTCTTCTGCAAATCCCATAACAAAACAATAAGGAAAATCAGCTTCATCGAATCGAGTGGCTACAATTTGCCATCTCACAAAAGCATTCTTCAGGGTTGGCATAAAAGTAGTCTTCTTCTTTAGGTTTTTCTGTCATTATTGTACGATGTTTTGGTCGGCCCATTCGTTCTTCATGTGATGATTTCACAGCGTTCGAGAACTCTTCCCATGACAGCGTCCCGTTTTGGTGCAAATCTATCAATTCTACAAGTTTTTTTCGGTTTAATTGGACGGTTTTCTTGAACCCATGGTACCTGCATTACATACAAAATTACAAACAACTTTTCAACAGGTTTGACCCGTTTATCTTTTAGCTACTGTTTTTATTCGACCCGTTTTAGATAAACCGCAAACCAAATTGAACCATGGGCCAAATTACCGTTCCCACATTATGTTTTACCTGAGATATTCAGCCGCATGTTACAAACTTATTACTTAGAGTAAAGTACACGGATGGTCCTGTAGTTAACCAAAATTTTGGATTGATCAGGTCGAAAAATGATTGCCGGTGGGTAGAACCAAGACTCATTTTAGCCAGGAGCTTACTTTCACTACTTATTTAGCTACTTTAGGTCGTTGTAGTCCATAAATCAAAATAAAACTTTATTAGAGCTTGCATTCGATGCCGTTGATTCAATTTGTTCACCACCGGTAGCAATCAATTCTAAAAAGAAGCTTCCGGAAAGATATTCTAGTAAATAGAAAACTCGCCATTCATTCATGAACTGTCTTGCCCGTGCCATCAAGAGCTACAGCTATATCTCTCGAAGGTGTCTTAGCTCCACCGATAGGAACTGCCCACCTATCCAGGTAGCCTCACCCGTGAACCACGAACTACACTTACATACAACCTAAGAAGAAACGGAGTGTCCCTAGCTTTTTAAAAGTACATGGATGGTCCCTGTGGTTTGTACATCGTAACGCATTTAGTCCCCAACTTTTGCCAAAAGTACATGGATGGTCTATGTGGTTTGCACTTTGTAACGTATTTAGTCCCTAAAACTAAATACGTTACAAAGTGCAAACCACAAGGACCATCCGTGTACTTTTGGAAAAGTTGAGGACTAAATGAGTTATAAAGTGCAAACTATAATGACCATATGGGTACTTTGGAAAGCTAAGGACTAAATCTAAAACTTTGGTTAACAACAGAGACCATGTGTGTACTTTATTCTATTATTTATTGATTTTAATCTGTTTATTGTCCTAGTAAAAACCAGATTACCGAAAATTACCTTCGGTGACCTTCAACAAGCTTTGCCATATTACCATCGTAAGACGGAACAAAAATGTTACTAGCAACCGAAACCATGAAATCAAGAGCCGCCATTTGAGATGAATGATTCTGAAACTGTCTCAATTCTTCCGGATCTAATAACGCTTCTTTCTTCACCTAAAACGTAAAACCAAAAGTCAAATCGTTACTTCATGAAAGGCCGAATACCTTAAAAAATCAAATAAATCCAACAATTGAGGGCGATCACTTACGATACGAGGAAACGTATTTCTTAAAGCGGCAAGTCGTTTTTCACTACCGTAAATTTCACCGGAAGCAATATATATTTGTGTGTCTTGGCCAAACCCGAGTGCTTGTAGAACTAATGTTGCCTCTTCAGGTGTAAGAGGACAAAGACCTTGCGATCTTCGTTCTTCCGACGCTATCTCTTTCTCCCTCCACCATGGGAACGCATATCTAGAAACAATTTTTTTCATCAAACCGGGTTAGTCAGGTGACGGGTCAAGAAGGGTATTTGAGTTGGGTTGGGCTGGGCCAACCTTTCTTGTCTGAATTTTTTTAATTATTTTAGAGTAAAATGTCATTTTTGTCCCTGAGGTTCGGCCAGTTTTACGACTTTCGTCCAAAGATTTGTTTTTTTGCATATGGATCCAAAAGATTTGGAATCTTGTCATTTTCATCTGGCTCGTTAACTCCATCCATTTTTCCCCGTTAAGTTAGAGGTATTTCCGTCTTTTTTGTTAACTTAAAAGACAATCCGGTCCTTTTCAGGGGTATTCGGTCTTTTTACATAAAGTGAAAAAAGAGGATGTTACCTCAAACGTTTGAGTTCCTCGGATTCTTCGGTGGTGCATCCATGTGTACAACCCGAAAATGCCAACATGTCCATCTCATATCTCAAGTGTAAAGCCATAAACGGCCCTTTTTCTTGAAGAATACTAATCAATTTGTTCCCAAGAGCTTCAATCGAAGGTGTGAACTTTAACGCATGGAAATTGACACGACACCTAAGCTTTTGAAGATGAGGTGGAATGCCATTGTTTGCTAATCGCGTATCCGTTCGATTAAAGTGTATCACCTTATGCTTGTTAAAAAGCGGAAGAATCTGCATTTTGGTACAAATTTGTAGCCATGAAAATATAAATTTATCCTTCATAAATGAAAAAAGAGTTAACTGCCATTAACGTCCCGGTGGTTTGTCCACTTATGCCTTTTCAGGCCAAATTTAAAAAATTGTACCATTTTCCTCCATGACATTCTCGAAACGTGCCATTTTTGTTCAAAAAACTAACCCCAGTTAAAAAACTCAGTTAGCTCAGGGGTAAAATGGTCATTTTACTTGGATTTTGTAATCTTCATTTTTTTAAAACTTCTTTTTATTAATATTATTATTACTATGAAAAATAACAAATCTGCTATGAAAAAATATGTGTATAATGACCATTGTACCCCTGAGCTAACTGAGTTTTTAACTGGGGTTAGTTTTTTGGACTGCAATGGCACGCTTCGAGAATGTCACCGAGGAAAATGGTACAATTTTGAAAGTTGGCATGAAATGGTATAAGTGAACAAACCACAGTTACGTAAATGACAGTTAACTCATGAAAAAATTAAAAGCATTAAGTTATAATATTAAGGTAAGGCGAACCATCGAATTAAATTAAAACATTTAGATACAAACCTGTTCAAGATAATATTTTTCACTCGACCAGCTGACAGGTGGCATCTCTAATGGCTGGGATCCATTCATTCGGCTAAATCTCTTTGGCACTCGTTTAACAATCCGGACTTCATCTCTTAGTGAATCGATGAAGTGGCCGACATTAAATATGTCCTCAAAATCACTGAACGAAACACCAAAACATAAACATACTGAAATAACATACCGAAGATAACGCCATTATTGTTTACTAAAAAACCAAGATAACTACCTAGGATCAGCCCAGAAAGATGTTTTATCGAGCTCCGGAACAACCAAAGTGAGATTTAGAAGACGAGCAACTGTCACCATGTCACATATCTGAAATGACAAACTTTACTATAAAACCGAAAATTAATACTTGAAGAAAAGTATGAATTAGTATGGAAGCGAAAGAAAAAACCACGAACCGCAGCTCTCATTTGGTTTAAACCCCCGTTACAAGAAACTTTGAGAAACCCGTTACTCGTATAATTCCCTGCGCAACAAAAGTACTATAATCAAACAAAATCCCCCCTAAACCTCGGTATAAATTGTTATCCATTTAGAAGATTAATGAGACATATCTTTGTCCTACCTATAATTTATCTAGCTAGTTATTTTAGTAGGGTGATGTTATACAAACACCAACCCCTCTAATAGTGTTCACCAGCTTGCATGTCACATCATACACCAAAGCTTGTCACATCATATGGGCCGTATGATAGGGCGAAAAATTGTTACACGGGCATTGTAACTTTGTCATTGGTCACATCAGTTATTTCTTTGTCGGTCAAAACATCATACATGCCATATGATTTGGGCCCGTACGACCCACATGACCATTTTCACCCTATCATACAGCCCATATGACCATTTTCATCCTAATATACAGCCCGTATAGATAGTTGTTAATAGCGCTCATAGCAGGCGCTTTAGCGAATACTGTAGCGAAGCGCTCATGTGTCACCATCTGATTTTGGCGCTCCATAGCAGGATTTTAGGGTTTTTTTTTCTGTTTTTATATAATAGCAGGGGATGTTAGGTTTTTTGTTAAATATACAAATAAAATAGCGTATTTGGATATAATATACATATAAAATACTTCTAAAATTTTCTTCTAGTGTGTCGTTAACATAAAATAGCGCCCGCTATATCATCATTGTCGCTACGTAGCATACAGGTACTCAGGTAGCTTGTCGCTATCGTCCACCATTCGCTATTAACAACTATGCTTGTATGACATGTTAGTTATTTGTTCCATAGTGGCATAGTATCTACTATCTAAATCTAGTACAATCATCTATAAACTAAAACAATTAACCTAAAATAAGCATACACATTGTACCCAAAACAATTAACTAAAAAGACACATAAACAAACATGAACCCAACAAGTTTCATTACTCACTTGGGGGTGGCAGATGAACAGTGGATACATTTATCGGGTTAAAAAACCCGGTGAAGAACCGCGGATGCCAAAGCTCACCAACGGTCAAAAGCTGAACCAAACAAGTCCAAATCAAAATGCTGGAACAAACCCTAATGAACCACACTTGTAATCTGGACCGTTGGATCACTTGCCCAGGTAACTTACCCCACCTCACACTACTACTGCTTTCAGATCTAACATCCATTTCTTTTTCCCACACCACATCTCTTCTTCATCCTCAACACATTGCTGTAATTTTTTTAAAAATATAATAAATAATATTAATTATTAACTACCCTGATGTAATCTCGAGTTGGGTAGTTTGAAAATCACAAAAAGATTCAAACTTTTTGACAATTTGATGATCTAAATTGAAAATACGAACTGGGTTTTCAAGAAACTGGAAAAAAGATTCAAAATTTCAAGATTATGATCAAAAACACCACTAAAAATTAAAATTTAGCTAAATTGGGGAAATGGGTTAATGAAAAAGAACCCTAGAAGTGATGAACAATGAATTAATAATAATAAAATAAAGAAAATGAGGGTTTCAACCACCAAAGATTGACAAAAAAATGTCAAATGTTTTTCAATGGATCTATTTGTTTAAAAGAAATTGTGATTTGGGATGTTACCAAAATGAAAGAAAGTTATATGAAGGTTTTGTTTTTGTTTGTATGAAAGTTTTGGGGAAAGGGAGATCTAGTGTGATGAAAGTGACGGAGGATGAATATGGTACAAATTTGCAATTGCTAGGTCACATGAATCTAGAAGTTGTGGGACTATTTCATAACAACACAAAATAATATAAAGTACAGATTCAAATTTTTTTATTTTTATATATCATGATTGATGATGGATCATTTTAACATGTGTTAAAAAGGAAAGTTAACTTTTAGGGTCTGTTTGGTATGGGGTAATGGAATGGACAAAGGAATGAAATGGACGAGGTAATGGAATGGACGAGGGAATGCAATGGATCATTACCGTTCCATGTCTTGTTTGGTTAACATGTGTGAATGGAATGAGTTATTATTGTGTATTGTTCGGTAGGCAAGAAAAACGAAGTAATAAAATCAGCGGTGAGTGGTGGTGGTGGTTGGTGGTAGTGATTGTGGGTGGTTATAGGTGACGGTGGTGGGTGTCGGCGGCGGCGATGGGTGGTGGTGGTGGCAGCGAGTGGCGGTGCGGCGGCGACGACGAGTGGTGGTGGTGGCAAGGTGGCCGTTGGTGGTGGTGGCAGCAGAGGTGGCGGTTGGTGGTGGGGGCGGCGGTTGGTGGCGGCGGCGACGGTTGGTGGTGGCTTCGACGATGGTGGTGGGTGGCGGCGGCGAGTGTCGTTGGCGGTTGGTCGCAACTGTGGATGATAACGGTGGCGAGTGGGTGGCGGCGGTGGTTGTCGGGGTGAGGTGGTGGCGGGTGGCGGCGATGGCGTCGGTGGTGGGTGGTGGTGGTGGGTTATGGCGAAGGTGGTGGGTTGTGGTGTTGTTGATAAATGGTGCAATAGTGGATGGAATGGAAAAAAAACATGTGGGATAGAAGGAATGATTTTAAGAGAATTGAATGCATTTTGGAATGGGTGATTTCATTCCATTGATCAACCAAACACCATTTCCTTCATTCCCTCGTAATCATCCATTTCATTTCACCTCTCATTCCTGCATACCAAACACTACCTTAGTGTAGTGCTTGGGTATTCAAATGTGATAGACTGGAGTTTAGTTTGTGATAAAGATGTTATGCGTGAGTCAGGGATTTATATCAGAGTAGCCTTTCGGATGATGGGTTTTTTATTAAATTGACGACAGGCTGGGAAATCAGTGTTGTCTGTAATCATGAGTATGGGTGATATTTTGCCCAGTGGCGAAGCTTGAAAATTTCCGCCAGGGGGTCGAAAGTCACCGGACCTAAAAATTCTATATAAGTATATTTTATTTTTATAAAACCGGGGGGTCGAAAACGTATATACCTAAAAAATTCTATACGAAACGTACATACGTAACACTACTGAGCGAAAAGTTCGGGGGGTCGGGCGCCCCTCCCGGCCCCTTGAAAGCTACGCCCCTGATTTTGCCTATAGGTGTATCGGGGTGGTTGCGGCTTTGTTATCCTTGTTAAAAATGTAAGATTTACCGTGATGATCATTACGGTCTCATAAAAACTATCAATCGTTATGTCATAAATAAGACTATGGTAGTTATGTTTGTTTAATAGTTTTTAAATAGTTATATTACGACGATATAAAATCTAACAATCTATCAAATTGTAATTGTGTCGTATAAATACATATGAAAAGACTTAATTTGTATTTTTGAACATTTAACTTCTAATAATGCTTTGAACTTTTTTTGTTAAAAGGCTAATAGTTTGAACTTAGCTTCTCAAATCGTCTGTAATGGTTAATGCGTCTCTTGAGGGGTATTTTTGTCACATCAACCTCGTAATGTCCCTTCGAAAATTATGTAATTGTTAAGGCCCCTTAATGCCTTTTCAATCACTAATTTCCTTTTTTTCCTCCTTATTTGACATTATACTAGAAACGCGTATCCCTCCTCATGTCTCTATAACCCCAGGGGACGGTATGGAGTGTGTTATCAAGCCTCTTCACGGTCTTATAATGTCCATTATACATGTTTTCGTAACTTTTGACACATGCTAGTTGACCTAAAAGTTATATAATAAAATATTAATTCTCATATAATGATTTTCATGAAAAAAATTGTTTAGTAGAGAGAAAAATATATATAAAAAAAACTTTTAATTTTATGTGACATTACAAGGAATTAGTTGGCATTAGAAGGTGCTTAAATCAAAAAAGTTATTTTTTAAAATAAAATCGTGTCATGTGAATTTCCTAAATAAATCATTTTGTTGTGTTTTTAATAGGTTACACTATGACGATATATGATTCAATAGCCTACCACATTGACGATACAAGATTTAATGAGCTGGTGGTGGAGTGAAGATATCTGGTGTTTCAATTGACCCAAGTTCCATTTCTGCTCACATCATTTAGGTTCGGCGACACCTGGTGATGATGGGAGACTAGGTAAGTAGGTGGCGATTTCTAGTTCGATCTTTGAACCGAGTGGGTTTTACCTCACCGCACTGTCGTGCCTTCGGGCGAGTGTTCACGGGCTTCGTATTCCGGTTCGAAGGCGAGTGTATCTTGATGTGGTGAATTTCGCTAGTAGTTTGTTTTAGTTTGTTTTGAGGATTCGTTTGCCCTTAAAAAAAATTCAATAATCTACCGTATTGCGTCATACCATATTACATAAGAAATTTAATATATCATTTAAAACATGTAACTTTTAGTAGTTTGGACTTAGTGCTTTCTTTAATAAATTATTTTTTATATATGTTAGTTGACCTAGAACTTTTAAAACTACTTAATTGATATTATAAAATCTTAATTGTCATTATTTTATTTTTTTATGAAAAAGTTAACTTTAGGAGAAAAATATATTTACAACTAATAATAAGAATAATATTATGTAACAACACAACGAAATGATTAAAATCAGATGGTTTAAAAAGCATGAAATAAATAAAAAATCTGCTCACATGATTTTCCAAAACAAAAGATTCTTTAGACATGCATTTTCCATGATTTTCCAAAACAAAAGATTCTTTAAACATGCATTTTCAAATATATAAAAAATAATTGTAATTTGTGAACGATAAAAAGATTCCGTCTATTAGTATTGGCGTTGCTTTAAATGAGAAAATGACAAAAAAGGGCCTGCATTTAGAAATTAATTAAAAATTAAATAAGGTTAATTGTATATAGTGATGTTGAGTTAAAAAAATAAGTTCTAATCATAAAATATAATAAACACGGAAGCATAATACAAAATTATTAGAAACAAATCCTAAACATAAACCTATTCTTTAAGATTTTACTATATCTCCCAACTAGCAATCTGTTTGATTTGTTTTGTTTGTTGTTGTGCTGCTGTTTCTTCTAGCTTCTCCTGAAGGGAAAAAAAAAAAAAACCACCCTCCTATTTAATAAAAATGAATTTGTGTTAGGGCTGTAAACGAACCAAACGTTTGGTAAACAATTCGTGAACTGTTCGGCGGGAAGTTCGTTTGTGTTCGTTCGTTTATTATACAAACGAACACGAACAAGAAATTTCGCTCATTTACTTAAATGAACAAACCTGAACATAGGTCGTTTTCATTCGTTTATGTTCGTGAACGTTCGGTAACATGTTTGTTTGTGTTCGATAGTTCATTAGTGTTTTTAGTTTTTATATTTATTTAAATACTTCAAAATTCCAACAAATTAAATAACTAATAAGTGTCAGTGTATTATATATTATGTTCATGAATGATTGTTTATGTTCGTTTGTTTCCATTTGTGTTTATGAACATTAGTTTGTGCTCATTTGTGTTCGTTAACGTTCGTTGCCTAAAATTAACAAACGAACACGAACAAGTTCATTTCCTTAACAAACGAACACGAACATAAAATCTCGTTCGATAAGTGTTCGTGAACGGTTCGCGAACACATATATTTCTTAACAAACGAACACGAACAAGGTCCTATTCGTGTTCGTTCGGTTCGTTTACAGCCCTAATTTGTGTTGTCATTCAAATGAAACGAAGTTAAATTTAAGGGTTATTGGATTTTAATAATACTGAGTTTCAATTGTTGGCTGATAATAATCTGAACTTTAAAAATTATCTCCAACATTCCCAACTTGTAAGAATTTGACCCCAGTTGATCATTTTATAACATATAAGAATTTGGTCTCCTCAATAGATTCATGTGCACCTCTAGTCTCCTTAATTGAATTAAGTGCACATACAGTTTGAAAAGAATCGATGGGGCAAAATTCTTACAAATTGGGATCGCTGGAGGCGATTTTTGAAAGGCAAATTGGAAAATAATAATCTCATCTTTCTGAAATTGGCCGATAATAATCCCAAGTCAGTTATTAGCCAATAATAATCCGACCTCGTCCAATTTTTTTGTAAAATAGTCCGCCGTTAAAATAACTTAATGGAGTTAAGTGTTTTTCCGAATTACAAACCGATGTTTTAGGGCTTTTGATCAGAACGAGGATACGAGTCGATTGATGTAAAACTTACCTCGAAATATTGCCCCCAACCCACGAAAACGGTGCTTCAATTCGGGTGTTTAACTTCCAATTAACAAAATTCAAGCCATTTCAAACACAATTTCGAGGAAAGTTTTACCTCAATCGACTCGTATCCTCATTCTGATCAAAAGCCCTAAAACATCGGTTTGTAATTCGGAAAAAAAACACTTAACTCCATTAAGCTTATTTTAACGGCAGACTATTTTACAAAAAAAATTGGACGAGGTCGGATTATCATTGGCTAATAACTGGCTTGGGATTATTATCAGCAAATTTCAGAAAGATGAGATTATTTTTTTCTAATTTGCCTTTTTGAAATTGGGTTTATTATCAGCAACAGGCGAAATTTACGATTATAAAATCCAATAACCCTAAATGTAACTACTACTAAATCAGACCTGACAAATAAAAGAGTTGAACTTGACAAGTATTTATGTTTTATATCTGATAAAATGTTATTTAATAGTAATCAAGTTTAATATTCTGTTAGAGTCCAATCACTTTTTAATATTGTTCTTTTATTATAAATTAATTAATATAGCTAGGTGACCTAATAATACATCTTGAAACTTAAAACTTAAAGTTTAACTTAAGTAATGTAACTTTATAAAGAAAGTAAGAATCTCACACATATCAAAATTATTTTTTTTAACGGCAGAAAATTTTACGATATGTACAACAGGGTCAGTAATGTTGTAAAACCCAAGGCAAGTACAAAGAAAAACCAAAGAAACAAAACAAACAAAAGTACATTATTACATCTCGTATTTTTTAAATCTACCCATCTTCCCCAATCTAAGTTCTTCAAACTCGATCTTCCTTTTAGCCATAAGAATGAACTCGTTTATATTTCTTCCACCGTTCTATTGGACGGGATGTTACCGTCGTTAAATTTCTTTTCATTTCTTACCTTTCAAATGTGACAACAAAGTCATCACAACAACGCTTATGACTTTCTTCCACAATTTTGACCCATAAAGCAGTTCTATTAGCTTTAAAAAAATTCGCAACATCAAAACAATAATGAAACTGAAGTAGTTTTAAAGTTAAAATTAACACTTCTTAAAATACTCCGCCATGTTACGTATACGAAGTATTTGTTCTAAGAAAATTACGTATACGAAGTATTTGTTCTAAGAACAATAAAAATTAATTCAAAAATATTTCATTATTCTATATATTTTCACTGGAATTAATGGTGTAAAGTAATTAGAGGCCAGTTAACGTACAATACGGCTTAACGTACATCACGTACGACAGATAATTACGCACGTTCATTTGAAAATCACGCACGTTATAAACTAAAAAACCTAAATCACGCATGTTGAAAAACATTAATCACGCATGATGAAAACATTAATAATGCACGTTATACACATAATCACGCACGTTGTCGTACGTGATGTACGTTAAGCCGTAATGTATTTTACACTTTTCCAAAGTAACTATGTCTTTTACATAATAAATTTAAAGTGTGTAATAACTTAAAACTAAATATTCTACTTTAATAATTGATCTTCAACAATAAATAAATAATCTACTATAACACTTTAATAATTGAGTTTTAACAATAAATGTTTAGGTTAACTTATAAAAGATGCCTTAAACCAATCTCTAACAAGGAAATAGGGGATCCGTGATGGATGGTGAGTCCATGTACATTGCTCGAGTCAATTTGTATATGGAAAAAGAAGAGGTTCTGTTACATATTAAAAATAGAACTTTAACTCAAAAGTCTAGTCTAAAAGGCTAGTCTGGTGGGTGAGAAAACACATTTGATATATAAAGCCCACATCAATTGGTCCATACAATCGATGTGGGACAAATCTCATACCTTGTAATGGTCTCAACCCATTAAAATCGACCCTCCCTAAGGGTCAACGTCCTCGTTGCTCACGACCATGTTGGCCACAACTGGCTCTTTCCAGGCCACCACTCCATGGGCCACCACTCCGAGCCTCGTTAGTCACAACCACGTTGGTTATGGCTGGTTCTCTCAAGGCCACCACCCCGTGGGTCACCTTTCCGAGTTTTGGCTCTAATACCAATGTTACATACCAAACAAGAGAACTCAACCCAAAAGACTCATTGGTCACGGTTGGTTCTCTCCAGTTGATGGTTACGGGCAAGCTCAGGTGAGGTGGGATAGTCCATGGTTTAATGGTTAGGTTTTTATATTTATATTCTTCTTTGTTTCAATTTCGTGTGGAGTGGATTTCAGTTGGTCCAGACAATTTATCGATAGGTGTTTGGGAGATGAAGGAGTTCAATGGCTAACTACTTTGTTCAATGTTATTTTCAGATAAGGGAAAATGTTATATTAGTGGAGGAGTAGTGTCGTAGTGCCTCTTTATAAGAGCAAAGGAGATGCCCAATATTGCGGGAATTATAGAGGTATTAAGCCGCTAAGTCATACAATGAAATTGTGGGGGAGGGTGACTTAGACTAGATTTAGAAGAGAAACTCAAGTTACGGTAAGCCTATTTGGTTTCATCCAGGGCGATCAACTACGGAACCCATTCACATTCTAATGAGATTGATGGAAAAATATAGGTATTGTTACACCCCGACCCGCAGAGTCCTGCAATCATTACCGTACATAGATTCTAATAAACAGTGCTCATGTAATTTGTAAAGCATGAGAGGATGGGCTTGGAGGGGATGAGCCTCCATCATATTTGAGGGGGATGGAGGCTCGTGGGGGATGGGGCCCCACCTCATTATTTTATAATTTTCTAAGTTTTAATTTATTAACTTAATAAAAACTTTATAAAAAATAAAAAATACAACATAAAACAACATAAATAATTTCATTTCATAACATAAAAAAAATTACATTTCCTAAAAAAAAAAAATTTACCGAAAAATAAAAATAAAAAAGTACATTTCCTAAAAATAAAAAAACAACCTACGACGACCATTTTTTCATCACTTCTTCCTTCATCCTCCGATAAACCACTCGTTCCTCCTCCGGAACCGAGTCGAGATCCAACCTCAAAATCCTAAAATCCTCCGCTCGAGCTTGGTCGGCCGACACGGTTTTCTTGTGAGTGTATTTTTCGGCCGCGAACTGTTTGAACGAACGGAATTCGTCTATCAACTCGTCCATTTTCGCCGATGCCTTCGAGCCACCCCCTCCACCCGAGCCGCCCCCTCCACTCGAGCCGGCCCCTTTGCGCTTTCCGGCCGCCTCTTTTTTTGCTTTGTCCCTCCCGGGGGGACGTTCCGCCTCGTGAATGGGCAACACGTCCTCGTCATCTTCCGGGTCGTCGTTTATGTTGATTTGACAACGACCGGTGGAGCCTCCCGCACTATAACTTCCGGACTCGGAAGTTTTAGTCCGTTTGGCGGTTGCTACCTCATTTGGAATCGGCGTCCATTTTTGTTCTTTCCTTACTACGTTCCATGCTCGGAAGTGCGGGAAAGGCTTTGCATTTTGAGAGTCCCACTTAGCGATAGCAAGGTTAAGAATGTCCGTCTCGTTACTCCCGCTAGGAGGATTCATAATAATTTGGTTATAAATTGCGTTAAAGTTATTGATGATCTTGCTCATTTTACGCCACTTGCCCGAGACGGCTTCTAAATCACGATCCGAGCTATGCTCCATAATCGCATAAAATTTAGCCGTTGCCTTCTTCCAAAAACTATCACCCGTTTGATTGTTTCCTAAATTTTAAAAAATAATGCATTAGTAAAAATAAAAATTTAAAACTTTAAAAATTTAAATTAAAAATTTAAACTTTGGTTCATACCGACTATCGGGTTAGTAGAGCACTTAGTAACCGCCATTGCTAGCGCCTCCTCCTCTACTTTTGTCCAAGGTCTCCCCGGTTTTCTCGAACCGCTTTTTGGCGCGGTTTCGGTTACGTTTTGAACCTTGTTCCCCTTCCCCTTGTTTTTTTTTCGGTTGAGCTCTTGCGGTGGCGATTCGGGGACGACTTCATCATCATCATCGTCAAGGTGAACCGGTTGGGAAGTTGGCGGTGAGTTGCGTTGCATCATTTGTTGTAGCGCTTGGTATTGTTAGAGTTGTTGAACTTGAGACACTTGTGAGAATGCGTTGGGTGTTTGTTGGAAACCCGAAAAAGGAAATTGCGGAGCCCCCCACGATTGATCCATACTCGGAGTGTAAGCGGGGGTCGAAAAAAAGTTAGGTTGGTTCGGGTTGGGGTTGTTTGGGTTGGGGTTGTTTGGGTTGAAAGGATGCAAGATTTAGAGAAAAAGGTATAAAAATATGGAGTGTTTTTTATAAAAAAGGAAGAGAATTGGAGAAGAATGGGAGTAGAAAGGATAGAAATGTATAAAAATGGATGAGATAGATGGTATTTAAATTGAAAAATGAATTTTTTTTTTTTTTTTAAAAAGTGCCGTTTGAAAACGGCTATATTTGTGAAGTGGGGCCACATCTCGTTCGGCTGGGGTGAACCGATTGGGTCGAGCCGACCCTAAAGGGGGCGGTGTGGGGGACCGGCGCCGGTCCTAGCCGGGCCTAGCCGGCCCCCATACCCTTTAGTCTAAAAAGAATACTTTATTATTATGTATATCTAATTTGTTTAAGAAATTTATGTCAAAGAGATTTATACCATTACTATTTTAAACAGAACCATATAGATTTATATATCAAAAACTTATTTAAATTTAAAATCTTTAACTAAGTTTATAATTCATGATAATCTCGAGAATCCTAATCCACCAAAACATCACTTTGAATTTGTTATATCACATAACATACATATGCTTTTTAACATAGTAAAAGTTCACAATGAGCTTGCTTTTGTTAAAAATAATATTAAAGAAACAGTTTGTTTGTGAGTAATCGCAAATTCAATGTTTTTTTTTCTAGTCAAGCAATTCATAACCCAAAAACCAATGCTTTAAAAACCGGTAAATACCGGCCGATTATACCGGTATTACCGTTTCCAGATGTAAATCTGGTACGAAACACACCGGTAAATAAGTGAAACGGCATAAGGTTTGTACCGGCGGTAAAATCCGGTATACCGATTTGAAACGTAATACCGGTACCGGCCCAGGGTTATGTTAGTTTGGGTTGTTACTTATTTTTATTATATATGTTATTTATCTTACGTAATTTTTATATATTATGATTATTCGTAACTAAAAGTTCATATTTAATATTGTATGAAATGAAAATAGTTGATGTATTCAACACTCATATGCCTTAAACATATCGTACGATTTCATTTAAAAGAGCTTGTTGGAAATTGAATGATTTTCGATTATCTTTTGGATTATTTTTTATTATGGATTTACTTTTGAATCATCTTTAAATATGTAATCATGCATTTTTGGATTAACTTTTGAGTTGATTTTTTAATTTATGAAATTATAGAGTTAGCTAGTCAACTCGCTGAACCGCTCGGTACAACACAACCTCGTTCAACCGGTTGAACCATATTTTTAGCCTAATCCGGTTTGATTTAAAAACCGGTTTTTAAAACATTGCCAAAAACAATACAAAACCTACTTTTGGTTGATGATATAAATCGGTTTCGCATGAGTTCGAATCATGAACACTGTTGTATGCTATATCGATTGTTATAGAAGTCGGAGCAATCCAAACTAAACTGGAGTCCGTAAACTTATATTCGGATAAAAGAAAAGGTTTGATTAAAGTACCTTTGCCGAAGGGAACCAACAGAAGTTTTGTGTGGCACAGCCATACGGACTCACGGAGACAAGAGGACGATACGAAGGTGACGGTTATAGCCTACGCCAATGGCTAACTAACGGGGTTCCGAATAGTGTAGTTGTAACACTTAATGGAGATGGGTAATGGTTGTGTTCGCATGCGCCGCAAAACTATTTAGAGACGGTGGTGACTCGGAGGTTGCAGCTAACCAACAAAGCAATGGTTCAGGGATTCCGGTGACATGGTGTATCAGCGAAGATGAGGTAGAAGAAGCTCACATCAGCTGAAGAAAAAAATAATGAAACTGAAAGGTGATTTGGTAAATTAACCTTTTTGTCTTGTTTTTTTTTTTTTTTTTTTTTTCTAAAACTCTTTCAAAGAATAGTAGTTTAGCCCCTGCAGTTTGTAACTTAAATTTGTTGGGACTAATATTGTCATAACTCAAAACTTGGAGGATGCTAAGTGATTTAGTTTATTTTTGGTGGAAGATTAATTATTTATGGTAGTTTTATTTTTTTATTTAGGTTTCCTAATTCTAATCTAGGTATGTTTCTTGAGCATCAAGGTTGTTTAGTATAAATAGATGGTTAGGGATATTGTAATAGATGTGCTTTTATTGATAAATAATACAAAGAGTCGAACCAATTTGTTCATACGGTGTTTGTGTGTTTGATCAAGGGCCTGATTTCCAACAATTGGTATCAGAGCTAGTTGGCGGTTTTGAGAGTCGTTTTCCGATAAGGGGGGAGCCGCCCCTCGCGAGCTACAACCGCGGTGAAGCCGGCGTAATTGAAGACGAAAAAAAAAGGTGTCGTTTTTAGAACGGAATTATGATGCAGAAGTTCGTGGGATAGTGGCTATCAAATCAGGTGATCGAATTTATATGTAGAGACAGAGTTAATGTTTTCGTGGGTCCATAAACAATAATATGGATTTGTTTTGGCAAAGGAGGCATAGGAAGTCCACGTTATGATGAAGTTAATTATGAGTCGCTTTGAAAGTTGAATGGATAAACTAGAGATTACTAAATCTAACAATGAGTCTGCTATATGTTTGAGTTGTTTGTGTGCTTGTTTGCATGAAGTAAAATATGGGGTACATGGTATTTTCATGCAAAGTCGGGTTTGAAACACAAAGGATCGGCTACGATAGTTGAATGGCTTGGTGTAGACAACGGTGTCATAAGCGAGTGATGCGAACAAACACTGATTAAGGGGGTGATTGTTGGCTTTATTCGGGTTTGTTCGTGGATCGCAGGTTGGCGGGTTCGAGGGTTCGAGGGTTTGTGTTCTAGCGGGTCAAAGGGTAGCAGAGACAAGTCGTGATTTAGGCCAAATCAGCGGGCTTGTTAACCCAGTTGTTGATCGAAGAACGAGAATGGATCATGTTTTTATTTGTCGGATACTCTTTCTTGCCTAGGAGAATAATCACAAGGAGGTGTCGAATTCTTATGGCAGAAAAACCAACGGGTGTAGCGTGGTAGAAACGAAACAGCGGGTGGCTGAGATATTCGTTTAGCGACTCGTAGATGGTGCAGCAGGTGGCTGGTGTCTAGTTGGGGGTTGATACGCAAGGGGTGCTTATCAAATAAGAGTTTGATAGAATAGTAAAATCACGATCAAAGACGACTTTGGACGTGGTCAAGGTGAAGACCGGGGTGTCTAGAATAGGTCGAGTTGTTGGGAGGCTTTGGAGGTGACCAAGGTTAAGGTCGGGAGTCCGGTAGAAGTCAGAGATGGTAGAGATCGTGGAGATGGTCGAGTACAACGGGACAAGAGCCACGCCAGGTGTTATAAATGTAATGAGTTCGGGCATTACATATCGGAGTGTCCAAGGAAGAGGTGAACTTGACCCGATATGAGGATCATGGACCAGCTCTAATGTGAAGAAAGTGATTGACAAGATTAGGGGGGTGATTGTTGGGACTAATATTGTCATAACTCAAAACTTGGAGGATGCTAAGTGATTTAGTTTATTTTTGGTGGAAGATTAATTATTTATGGTAGTTTTATTTTTTTATTTAGGTTTCCTAATTCTAATCTAGGTATGTTTCTTGAGCATCAAGGTTGTTTAGTATAAATAGATGGTTAGGGATATTGTAATAGGTGTGCTTTTATTGATAAATAATACAAAGAGTCGAACCAGTTCGTTCATACGGTGTTTGTGTGTTTGATCAAGGGCCTGATTTCCAACAAAATTAACTATCATAAACTAAACTAGTTAAGTATTTGCTTTGAAACAAGATCTAACTTCGGTTATTATATAATTAAAACTTAATACCTTTATTGTAAATATGATACTAAATGGAATTAAATAAATAGACAAATAATCAATTCCATCGTTAATTATTATGCGGAGGAAAAAAATAACGTGATTTTCAAAGCGGGTCGGATTTTTATAGTACCTGTTTTGGGCAGATGTTAAACATATGGTCTTCATTGACCTTGAAAATGCATATGGCAGTGTACCACATAGAAAGATTTGGGATAATTTAAGGGTAGAAGGGTTCTTGGGAAGTAATATAGACTTAATTAAGGATATGTACGATATAACTGAAACTAGTGTGCGTGCGCCTGTAGGGATACTGATTTCTTCCTTGTGGAGGTATGACTTCACCAAGGGTCGGCGTTGAGCATATTACTTTTTGCGATTGTGATGGATGAGTTGTCCAAGTCAATTCAGGAGACATTTTCGTGGTGCATGATTTTTTGCAGATGATATTGTTTTAGTTGTAGAGACTAAACATAGGTTGAATGAGAGGTTAGAGGAATGACGTATAGCTTTAGAGGGCAAGGGTTTAAGGATCAGTCGATCTAAGACGGAGTACCTTTAATGTGATTTTAGTGATGCAGGGGGTGTCGATGACACTCAAATCACTATTGAAGGTCAGGTGGTTCCGCGGGTAATTAAGTTCAAGAATTCAGGATCGTTTATATAAAGAGATGGGGATATAGATACTAATGTAACTCACCACATCCAAGATGGCTGGTGTAGGTGGAGAGCAGCCACTAGGATATTGTGCGATCGAGGTTCCCAACTAAATTAAAAGGGAAATTCTATCAGGTTGCATTAAGACCTGCCATGTTATATGGGACAGACTGCTGAGCCATTAAGAAAGCACAAGTACACAAGATGGAGGTAGCATAAATGAGGATGTTGAGGTGGACGTGTGGTCACACAAGGTTAGACCGAATAAGAAATGAGGTTTTTACGAAAAATTTAGGGTGATTAGAGTATGTGATAAGATTAAGGAGGGGAGATTAAGATAGACTATGAAGCGGAGGCAAGCAATGACGCTAGTTAGAGTAGTAGAAACCCTCACAATTGATGTAATGAGGGGTAGACGTAGACCCAATTTGACTTGGGATGAGCAGATTAGGCATGATTTGATAGATATATACCTCTCTGAGGACATGGTTCATGATAGGAGTTCGTGGATACGTAGGATTAAGGTTAACAATTTTTAGGGGTTAAGTTAGATGTGGTCGGGTGTTGTCACTCGGGGCGTAGATTTACTTACACTTTAGGTGGACTTTGTCACACCTTGACTTTTGCGGAAGCGTGGTTATTGGTGTGACTTCTTAATACCATAACATTCAATCATAACAATGCTATATGATAAAACCATAAGATGTTCATCCATAAATTTAAGTTTGAAAATACCACATCATACTTGTCTGAAATGTTGACACCGAATTCAAATTACAAACCATTACATGTTTTAAGGAGTTCACCAAGACTCGACAAAAGACCTTAAACAAACCCGAGTTTAGAAACATGTATCTCGTCCAGGAGTAAGATACATCTCCTAAACCCAACGACCTCGAATGACATCTTTTATTTATTACGCAGCTTGAAACACATGCACACACCTGCCAGATCCACTTAGTTCCCTGAAATACATGTAGTTTAAAAACATCAACAAAAGTTGAGCGAGTTCATGTGTATGTGTATGTGTATGAATAAACCTTTAAAGTATGTTGTATGTATGTATGTATGTATGTATGTATGTCCCTGGTATGTAGCAATAAGGAAAAACAGATCACCAATGGTTTGCAAGGCCAATGGTATGTGCGAAATGGTGCAGGAAAACTCAAACCTAACAAATTTGTCTCAGGGAATAAGACATAGTCACCACATGGGCCACCCTGGTCCGCATGGGTGTGGGCTCGCTACACCCAAATAGATCTATCACTCATGTCCCTCGGTCCTACGACGAGTATTAATGGCCTTAAGTGTTATACCCACCACTCACATGATCAAGCAGTAACCCTTCTTAAGCTAATCATACCATGTATAAAACGTTTGTAAACAATTGTAACATGTATTTCACCCCCGAAGTTATAAAACTGAAAACAGTTAAAAGAAAAGGGGGACATGAACTCACAGTATTGCGTCTTCAGAATCGTAACCCAAATTTCTTCAGCAAACACGACTACCTATAATGTACTACTGTCTATTAGACGAACGGGTCGTGCATTGGCTTAGAGTTTAACGTTTTTGAGTTACGTTTCTTATGTTCCCAATATTATTCCAAGTTATAATTACTTGTTAAAATAATAATCATTTTAACTTTAAATTATATTTAGTTTTGGGATAATTATTTAAGCAACATTTCTGTATTAATACTTCTCAAGTATTTATTTTCGTATTTCCTTCCCAAGGATGGGGGTATCTCATACATGTAATTTCGTATTATTGTATTGTCTAGAAAATATATATTTTTCCCAAAAATCATATATCTTCTAAATATTTCAAGAAAATATATTTTAACTTCCCAAAAATAATATTTTCCCTTTTGTCAAGGTATGATATAAATTGTAATAATAATAAAAATCATACTTTCATTCCTTTTGTATCCAAAATAATATTTACCAAAAACATATTTATGACGGTATTTTCCGGAGTATTTTGTAAGTTACGTTCTTGCGTTCGGTTTCACAATATCATGTGTGTAACTTATATATGTATTTATTCCTTGTGATTTTTGGTATTATTTTGGATTGTAAATTTTCATGGTATTTTGTTAAGTTATATTATTTTACCCTAAAATAATATAACTATTTCACCAAGTATACAAATATTCACACAAGTGTCTTTAATGTAAATATATATTCTAAATACATATTTATTCATTTTTACTTACAAAAACCAACCTCCAATACTTGTATTTTTGTAACAAAATCTATGGCAAAGTTTATATTAAAAACCATAGTTAAAACACACTTGTTAATGTTTGTTAGAAAATAATTTTCTAAGTGTTTGTATTGTTAGAAAATTTTGCCATAGTTTCCCCTAAAAATTGAGGTGTCCATGCTATTAAAGTATATCATTTTCTTCTCAAAAATCATCACAAACAATCAACAATCAATCCCTAAAAAACTACACTTACCAAGTGCAAAAACAATGTTATTTGCACTACAACATGAACTTGAACTTTTATTACAAACTTGTAGGAATTTGGTAGTGTGTTTAGTAGGTTTAGTTACCCTTTAAAGTGTGTTTATTTCTTTAAAAAATCTCATTCTTGAAAGATTTGAGTGTTTACAACTTGTTAGATGATTTTTCCAAAAATCATTCTTTTGAATTTTTCTTGTAAACAAAGTGTTCTTATACTTGTTTTATCACCAAAAGTAGTGTATATTTAAGTAAGAACCAAGATCTTCTAAAAATCACATTTTGAACTTGGTTCTTTTGGAAAACCATTCATAAATCTTAGATCCATAAGATTACTAACTCATTTTGTTTATTATTTTTCAAGAAATCACTTCATTCTTCAAGTTCATGCTTAACACATGAGGATGATCATCTTGTTTTATCACATAATCATCCTCTCTCTTGCTAGATCATGTGTTTAATCACAATCTAGCAAGCTCCTTATGATGATCAACATCATAATCTCAAGTAAATAACAAGCATGTATCATTCATACACTAATCAACATAGTTTCATCATATATCAAGCTTATGTTCGAGATTTATGATTATGTCTTTTAGTGTTCATCAAGTTTATCAATGTACATCATCATTTAACTAACAACATATGAAGTAAATAAGGATCATGAGAGTCTTACCACTAGCACAAGGCTAGTGTCACACCCCGATATTTCCACGTATTGCCGGTGGGCCCGGTGGGGAGTATCGTGACGTAAACAACACAATTTATATGCACAGCGGAAGCAAAAGATGAATCACATTACAAACCGAATAAAAAGTAATATCAAAGTATTACAAACGGACTGTAAAGGATCCACAGGCGGATCAAAAGATAAAAAGATCATTGTTCAATAGATTTTGACATCTAAGCTAGCAATACTCTTTATTGATGCTTGGAGTAGCCAGCCTATTCCGTATAGTTCCTGCACTTAGCCTTTTTGGGAAAATACGTCAGTTTACACTGGTAAATACAATTAACCGACTCATTTTGAAAAGAGTTTGAGAAAATTGATTTGAATGCACAAGGCACAAAATATCTTTTATAACTTGGGACAATTATTTAAAATAATCTTGTATACAGTTTTACTTATTTGTCGTCCGTCAGGGCCGGTTATGTAACACCTCGTAAAATCACGTCCAATGATGTATTGACACGTGTAATAAACCCTAATGAAGTCAAACACTGAAATTTAGGGACTAATTTTTCGAAAAATTGAAAACTTTGATTATGAAAGGACTGGAAGTGTTAACATACCTAAAATAAGTTTCTTACGATGTTTATATTCACAAATGTGCCACTTGATGATTAAGTGTAGCCGTTTGCATAATTAATTGAAAGTTTGCGCAATAAAGGGTTAAAAGCGTCAACATGTTAATTCTTACCTCTGAGTGACCTTTTAACAAACCGGGAGCTTCATAATATTTGATTATACTCTCGGGAATGCCAAATAATGGCCATATAAGGTTTTTATGCTTATAAGTAAAGTTACGCGCAACTTTGCAAGTTAGAGGGACTAAAAGTGTCAATATGTTCAATTATATATCTGAATGACCTTATAGTGAACCTGAAGCATCGTGATGTTTAATAATACTTCCAAGAATGCCTAATATGGATTAGGTGAGGCTTCAATGCTATTAAATGATGAGATGCGCAAGTATGCGCAATAGAGGGACCTAAAGCGTCAACTTTTGAATCTACGCCTTTCGGTGACCATCTAAGCGAACGAAAGCGTAGTAATATTTAAGTATATGCTTGGGAAGGATAGATATGGGCCATGGAAGGCTTGGATATCATTAAACAGCATTTCACGCTACTTTGCGCAATTAAAGGGCTATTTGCGTCAAATGGCAAAAGTATGCCGATTCGTAGGGTATCGGACCTTCCGGAATATGACCAGGAGGTAAACATACCCTATTTATTCTTTATATAGCTTAGATATAGGCTTAGAGGTGTTTGGTGCGCAAAAATAAACTTTTATGTCATGCAGGGACTAAAAGTGTCAAAAAGTGCACAAGTTTGCATTTTCGCGCATATCTCACATTCTGAATATCTCCGGACACCCAAAAATTTATGTAAGCACTAAAATATTTTATTTTAGTGATCGCCTTGATAAAATTCCATTCGTCGCGTAGTTTTGACCGTTTTTAGCGTCCGTTCGTGTTTCGTCGTAATTAGACGCACAACGTGACCGTACGGCCAAACGGACCGACATCCGACATGTTTTTGAACATGTTTCATGTAACCTATGTTTAAACATCATAGTGGAGCCTTAAAATGAGGTTAACGGGCCTTATACGCGTCAGAAAGGCCTTTTAACAAGTGCAGGGACTGATATTGTACATTCTGAAACTATGTTTTGCTGGTTTGGATGCAGAACAACTGCAGACAGCCTGTAATCTGCTGGTTTTTGTTCAAATCTGGTTTCATACTCACAAATATCATTCTATGGGCTGCCCATTGTATTAGGAAACCATGGGTAAGATGTGTATGGCTCAGATTGAATCACGGTTATCGAGGAACGATCCTAACGGTCCTCAAAAACCTATAAACACCCTTCCCCCATTTCATTTCAACTTGCACCTCCCTTTCAAATCTGCTTGTTCTCTAATTCTTGGAGGATCTTGAGCTTCTTGAGAACCTCCTTCTGTCCTTTGGACCCTTTGTAAGTGTTTCTTCGTACATTAGTTAATTATTTAGCGGTTATAGCCGAAAAGTCAAGCGTTTCGATAAACGCTTTGACTTTTAAACGGTTAAGCCAATGTTCGTAACGAACATGGCTATGTGACCGTAATTAGGTAGGTGTTTAACCCTCAAAAGGGCACCTCCTAATTACCACGTTTGCTTAGTTAATTGTCGGGTCGAAATAATCAGTTTTTAATTAAAATTTATAACTAATGATATAAAGGCAATAAAATCAGTTTTATCACTTTAATAACTTGGTAAATATTAGTTGAACATGTCTAAACATGTTCAACCCGACAATTCTAAGTATAGGCTCGGTTCGGAACCGAAAGTCGCAAAAGTTGACTTTTGCTTTGACTTTCAGTTCTGACCCGATTTAGCTTAGTTTAGACATGCCTTAGGATTCCATTAGGACCATATTATAATTTAGTATAACCCTCCGAGGTTATACAACTTGGTTCCATAGAAATCCTAGTTCATGCATGTTTCTGTTAAATGCCTAAATGTTGACCGTTATGCCCTTTTGACCCTAAAACGAGAATTTTGAAAATGTGAGAGGACAGTAATCTTTATTACTGATTTATAGACTTGTCCCTGAAATTTGACATCAGTTTGAGGTCTAGAATAGGAGTTATGCTCAATAGCGTAATTAGAAAGCCTTTTATTAATTAAACGGCGTAATTAGCGTATATCCTATCTAAACCCAATTTTTGATACCAAACTTTTTACCTACTGATATAAAATAATATTTTGGGATTTTTAAAGATTTTTATTTATTTTTAGGCTGAGCATAACATAGGGTTATAGGCTTGATTCGGTAATTGCCGGTTTTGCCCTTTTGGGCTATAAAATGAGTTTTACAAATCCTTTTGACCCCAAACCTTTTTCTACTGATCTAATATGATAAATAAAATATTTTGAGGCTTCTGGAATAATAAAAATATCAGCTTTCTATACAAAACCCGGAAATGGCTCCAAATCGCCTTTTTAAGCGTTTATAACGCATAGTATGTATCGAAACTAGTTTAAATATATAAGGGTTGATGCCTACTGATATTTTCAGTAAATTTCTATATTTTAACAGTAAGCAAAAGTTTTAAACTCAGATTCTCTGTTTTGCCCTTTTTAAGCCTATGTGGAATTACCAAAATGCCCCTACGGTGCATAGTATGGTTATAATTAATAAATTTCACATATATATGATACCCTACTGATATGACTTATTAAATTAAGTATAATTACTGATTTAATCAGACCTGTAACTCAGAATGATATTTAAACTCTCGTATAACCTTTAAAATGACCAAAATACCCATACGGGGCATAAATTGGTCTTAAACTCGTTTTGGGCATAATTGTCACACCCTGGCTTTGCGGAAGCGTGGTTAATTTTTGGTGTGACTTCTTAATACCATAGCTTAACCATAAAAAGCTATATGAATTAAAAACCATGCAAGTCATCCATTAAGTTTTGAAAATCAAACACAATACCATTGTTTTAACATACAACCATAACCTTGTTCAGTAGACATTACAACTTATAACATAACATAAACGTGGTTTAAGGACTGTGTCTTGTCCAGGAAAGAGACACATCCCCTAAACCCTGATGACTCCATGACAAGTGCAGCGGAAAACGTTCTATACCGTGCCAGATCCGTTTAATTTCCTGAAATACATGTGAGTTGAAAAATCAACAATAATGTTGAGCGAGTTCATGTGCAAGTGAGTAAGTAAAACACTTGTAAGTATAAAAGTTTCCTGGTATGTAGCAGTGTAAGAGGACTTGTGATCACCAATGGTTTGCAAGGCCATTAGCATGTCGTGAAATGCAAGTAGGTAGACACAACCCTAGCCGATTTTTGCGTTGGGTACCAAGTCACTCCAGGTCCGTTCTGTTGGTCCTCCGAGAGGTCCGTTCTGTTAGGCCTAGAGCTGGGCTCGCTACACCCAGATAGATCTACCGCTCGAGTCCCTCGGTGTTCTAACTACCCATTCATATGATCTAAACCTCCTTACGTAAATCATACCGTGTATAAAGTACTTGTAAACAAAGTAACATGTATTTCACCCCCGCAGTTATGAAAACTGAAAACAGTTAGAGAAAAGGGGGACATGAACTCACAGTGAATGCGCGTCTCTACCAAGTGTCTCCAATACAGTAAGCTGTGCAACGACCTACAAGTGCTAATTCTATTAGACGGACGGCCGTGCCTTAGCTTTACAGTTTATGTCTTTGGGAAATAGTTAGACAACTATTTCGTGTTTATGTTCTGTATACACTTGGTAGTTATACTTCTTCCCAAGGATGGGGGATACAATACATGTGCGTAAGTTACGTTTTAACAGTCGTGTGGTAATGTAATTACCGGTGTAACTTATATGTTAATGTGGAAGCGTTCGTAAAGTTTTGGAATCATTAACGCTTGTAAATATTATTTTTACCCTAAAATAATATTTATGTATTTTTCACAAAATAATCATAAACAGTGTTGTGACAAAATATATTTATCACGTTAATTTTTGTGAAAATCCCACCTCCGAATATTTAGTAATTAAAGTCATGGCGAAATTTTATGTTTCGAAAATATGTCGAAAATAGTTCTAACACTTGTTGTGTAAATAATTCTAAGTGTTAGGTTTTTAGAAAATTTCGCCAGAGTTTCCTCTGTAACTGGAGGTGGCCACGCTTTCAAGCGTATCATTTTCTTTTAACAAATCAATTCAACAACTTCTTTAATCAATCAAACAATTTCCGACACATCAAACTAGTCGATAAGTATGTAAATCGCATAATCGCATGAACTTGCAGTTTTTCCGAATCTATAATGTAAATCCCCTTTATATATGTAGATCTTTATATAAAGTAGCTTTATTCTTGTAAAAACCTCGTGTTTAGAGAAATCCGACTTTACAACTTCTAGTAACAAGTGACAAAGCTAGTCCTTTGTCGGATCTGTTTGTTTCACAAGTGTTTACACACTTGTGGTTTATAAAACCATATTTATTAGTGTAAGATCCTTTCTTTAAAATACATGGTTTCTTAAATGCGTGGTTCTTTGAAAATACCACTTGCAGATACGTAGATCCGCTAGTTTTAAACACCAATGTACAAGTTAAATCTCTTTTACACAAGTAAAATATTCTACACAAGTTCATGTGTCTTGTGTGGTAGAGTTTCGCCTTTTAACCCTTGTGGTAACCCAAAAACGAGCTTATGTGAAGATCCAAGATCTTACAAAGTCGGGTTAAACGGAGATCCGAGCTACCACATCATAGATCGGGTCTAGATAAACACAAATTCCAAATACTACAACTTTTACACAAGTTGTAAGCTATTAACCACCACTTTTATAGTTTTTACTAGACTTTAATGCTTCGAAATGTATGTTAACGATATTTAACCGACAATATTCCTTTTAACCACCTTAGATAAGCTTAAAAACAAGTTTTAAATGTTATACCTCTAGCTCGGGGCTAGGGAAGAATCTTGGCGAAAAAGAGGTGGATAAAAGCTAACGGTAGAGGTCCTTCGCGTTCCGAGTGCACCAAGACTCCTAATATGCGACTTGTGAAGCTTGTATATACTTGGAATGGAGAGATCAAGAGCCGAAGGTGGGTGTATGGGGGGTGGGGTGTTCGGCCGAGAGGTAGAGAGCAAGAGGGAGAGTGAGTGAGTTGGTGATGTTTAGTGATAATGTTCTTGTGATTAGTGATGGTATTTATAGACAAATCTAGTGCTATTAACCAATGGGTATTGTGTAGGTTAGATATTTAACAAAGTTAGATTTAGATAATCACCATTGTACTTGCATGTTCCCTCCTAGTTACAAAGGGACCGAAATCGGCCATGGGGGGGGGGGGGTCTTGGTTCGATTTTAAGTAGTAATTAGGAGGTTAGTTATGGTTAAATAAGTTAACTAAGTGTTTAACTTAGTTAGTTAATATATAGCGTGTTATGACGGGTGTTAGGGTAATCAGAGACCCTAACTGGCTCAGAAAAATATAATTAGTGAAAATAGTAATATTTTCATGTTCCGGGTAAAGTCCGGGTGTCCGGTTGGATAGTAATCCGTTAAAGCGTTACAAAAGCTTTAAAGTGTCGTTATTGTTACTTTTAGTGACACAATTTGTTTTCCCGACACTTTAGAAAGTGTCTAGTGTTATTTTCTCATGTTCTGGCACTTTACTAGTCAGCTAGAAGCTGGTTTATTTATTAAAGTGCTGTGTTTGGTACTTAAAGTACGTTTTTGGCACATCCGAATCAGTGTATCTTATTCCTAGAGACGCAGTACCACAACCCTTATATCCCTACACTCACTACCAGTGTAGCCAAAATATTTGAGGCTCTGAACAGGCCTTAGAGGCAGTGTCTGCCTGATGCTGGTTATATCAGCATGTTTATTGTGTATCCGTTTAGTGCTACTGTGCTTTTTGTGCATCATGTTTGTCACTAGGGTTCAGCATGTAAATAATGTAGTGACAGCAAGCAAGTATGATGCAAGTAAGTTCATGTATCAGTATTCAAGTAGCAGTTTATCAGCTAGTTCAAACAAGCACAGTAATTAAGCAGTAATTAATCATTAATTAAGTTGTACGGATACCTGGTTTAGTGCGGGTTGTCACATTCTCCCCCCGTTAAATAAATTTCGTCCCGAAATTTAAGTTCTGCTTGTAGATGCAGAGTTCTTAGGAAATAAGTGGGGGTATTTCTCTTTCATCCGGTCCTCACGTTCCCAGGTGAATTCAGGACCATGTCTGGCATTCCAACGAACTTTGACGAGTTTGACACTGCTCCGGCGGGTCTTGTTAACTTTCCAATCTGTGACCTCGACAGGTTCTTCAACGAAGTGGAGCGTGTCGTCAATGTGAATCTCGTCGGTAGGAATGGCAACGTCAACTTGAGTTGGACTTTTCTTTAAATTGGATACATGAAATGTATCGTGAACGCCATTTAGTTCGGCAGGTAGGTCCAACTTGTATGCTACTGTTCCAATTCTTTCCAGAATTCTGAAAGGACCAATGTAGCGCGGATTTAACTTCCCACGCTTCCCAAAGCGTGCCACCCCCTTCCAGGGTGAAACTTTCAATAACACCATCTCTCCGACTTGGAAGTCCACATGCTTCCGGTTTGGATCCGCGTAGGCCTTTTGTCTGTGGCGAGCGGCTTCGATGCGTTTAAGAATTTGCGCGATCTTGTCTGTCGTCTCTTGGACGATCTCGGGACCAGCAAGCTGCCTATCACCTGCGTCAGACCAACATAGTGGTGATCGGCACTTGCGTCCGTATAGGGCCTCAAATGGCGCGACACCAATACTGGTGTGGTAGCTGTTGTTGTATGAAAATTCGACCAAAGGTAAGTGTTTATCCCAGCTACCGCCCAAATCCATAACACATGCCCTCAGCATGTCTTCCAAAGTTTGTATCGTTCGCTCGCTCTGGCCGTCAGTTTGCGGATGGAACGCAGTGCTCAGATTCAATTGTGAGCCAAAAGATTCTTGGAAAGATTGCCATATTCTTGACACAAACCTTCCGTCTCTATCAGAGATGATTGAGAGAGGTACTCCATGACGTGCTACGATCTCTCTCAAGTAAATTTCCGCAAGTTTACTAGTGCTGTCTTTTTCCTTTATTGGCAGAAAGTGTGCGGACTTTGTTAGGCGGTCAACTATTACCCAAATCATATCATGGCCTCTTGGCGTTCTTGGCAATTTTGTAACAAAATCCATTGAGATTTGTTCCCATTTCCACTTGGGAATCTCAGGTTGTTGCAGAAGTCCCGAAGGCTTCTGGTATTCCGCCTTGACCTTAGCGCACGTTAAACATTTGCTCACGTAAACAGCAACGTCGCCTTTCATCCTAGGCCACCAGTAATAACTTTTGAGATCTTGGTACATCTTATCCGATCCAGGGTGGATAGAGTACCGTGACTTGTGCGCTTCATCGAAAATAACTTCCCTTAATCCACCAAACAGAGGAACCCAAATCCTTTTCTCAAAACATAACGTTCCTTCCTCGTTTGGTACCAAAAGCTTCTCCATTCCACGGAGATATTCCTCCTCAAGGTTTCCCTCCTTGAGAGCTTCCTTTTGTGCAGCACGAATGCGCAAGGAAAGATCGGTTCGGATAATCATCTCTAGAGCTCTAACCCTTATGGGTTTGATTCTTTCTTTACGACTTAGGGCGTCGGCGACTACATTCGCCTTCCCTGGGTGATACTTTATCTCACAGTCGTAGTCGTTTAGCAACTCAACCCATCGTCTTTGCCTCATATTCAACTCCTTCTGGTTGAATATATGTTGTAGGCTCTTGTGATATGTGAAGATTGTGCACTTCGTACCATACAGGTAGTGTCTCCAGATCTTTAAAGCGAAAACCACTGCGCCAAGCTCTAAATCGTGGGTGGTATAGTTCTTTTCGTGCACTTTCAGTTGGCGTGATGCGTAAGCAATGACCTTTTGGCGTTGCATCAACACACAACCCAATCCTTGACGCGATGCGTCGCAGTATACCACAAAGTCATCAGTACCTTCTGGTAGAGCTAAGATTGGCGCGTTACAAAGCTTATCCTTCAATGTCTGAAACGCTTCATCCTGTTTGATTCCCCAATCAAACTTCTTATCTTTCTGGGTCAGGAGCGTCAACGGTTGAGCGATTTTCGAAAAATCCTCGATGAACCTTCGATAGTAGCCAGCCAAACCCAAGAATTGTCGAATCTCGGTTGGCGTCGTAGGCGTTTCCCAATTCTTGATCGCCTCGATCTTTGTGGGATCAACATGAATTCCATTTCCATTAACCACATGTCCAAGAAACTGGACTTCGCGTAGCCAAAACTCGCACTTAGAGAACTTGGCATACAACTGTTCCTTCTTTAGCAGCTCCAAAATAGCTCTCAGATGCTGTTCGTGCTCGGCCTTTGTCCTTGAATAAATCAAGATGTCGTCGATGAACACAATCACGAACTTGTCCAAGTATGGCTTGCAAACTCTATTCATTAGATCCATGAATACCGCAGGTGCGTTTGTCAAACCAAATGGCATAACGAGGAACTCGTAGTGTCCATAACGAGTTCGGAAGGCTGTTTTCGGGATACTTTCCTCCTGTATCCTTAGTTGATGGTATCCAGATCGAAGATCGATCTTAGAGTAAAAGCTAGAGCCTTGAAGTTGATCAAACAGATCATCAATTCTTGGCAGTGGATACCTGTTCTTGATTGTCAGCTTGTTCAATTCTCTGTAGTCAATACACATGCGGAAACTTCCGTCCTTTTTCTTGACAAACAGGACCGGAGCTCCCCAAGGCGAGAAGCTTGGTCGGATAAAACCCTTGTCTAACAACTCTTGAAGTTGTGTCGACAATTCCTGCATCTCAGATGGAGCAAGTCTATAAGGTGCCTTAGCTACAGGCGCTGCGCCTGGAACTAGGTCGATGTGAAACTCTACTTGCCTCAGAGGCGGCAGTCCAGGTAAGTCTTCTGGGAAGACTTCTGGATACTCCCTTACGACAGGGATGTCTTCGATTCTTGGCTCGGCAGCCTTCTTATCCACGATGTGTGCCAGAAAAGCAACACATCCTTTCTGTAAACACTTCCTTGCTTTCAAGCAGCTGATAATCCTTAGCGGTGTGTCACGCTTCTCTCCGTGAACCACAATTGTCTCACCATCATCAGTTGGGATACGAACAACTTTCTTGTGACATACTATCTCAGCCTTGTTTCCGGATAACCAATCCATTCCTACCACCACGTCGAAGCTTCCCAATTGAACTGGTAGTAGATCCAAAGTAAACTCACGTTCTCCCAATTCTATCACACAACCTCTGATTACTTCGTCGGCTTCAACTAACTTTCCATTGGCTAATTCGATCGAATAGGGAAAGTCTAACTTATTAGCGGCTAACCCAAGCATATTCTTAAATTCTAACGATACGAAGCTATAATCAGCACCAGTATCAAATAAAACGGATGCATAGCGTTGGTTCACAGGGAACGTACCAGTAACAACGTTGGGATCCTGGCGCGCCCCCTAGCTTCGAGTTGGAACACTCTACCACGGGCTTGATTCAGTGTTGGGCAATTCTTCTTAAAATGCCCGATTTCCCCGCAGTTATAACATCCGAGTCTCTGCCCGTTTCCACCAGCTTGATCATTCCCCGAATTACGATTCACTGCGCCCGCTTGGTTAGCATTGTTACCCTGATTTCTGTTACCTCCAAAATTTCCTTGCGGGCGATTCCCATTTCCACCACGGTTATCATTCCTATTTCCATATCCTCCCTGGCCTCCGCGGCCGGCAGGGTCCCAACAAGTATCCTTCGAGTGACCACGTTTCCCACAAGCTTCACATGTTTTCAGTCCACATTGGCCAGAATGATGACGCTGGCAGGCATTACACTTGGGCTGGGTGCCCATATATCCCCTTCCTATCCTTCCACTGCCAGCTGTACCCTGAGCTGGCGTGCTTGGTGCTCCTCTCTTACCATCACTACTAACACCTTGTTTGAAGTTCGAAAACTTTCTTTTGTTACTTCCTGACGACTCAACATGAGTCTCTTTCTCCTTTGCCTTAACATCACCAAACTTGTTCAGACGAATCGCCTCCTCGGTGAGAGCCACGCTCAAATCGATGGCTTCAGTGATAGTCGCTGGTTTGGAGGAGGTTACCATACTTATGATTTGGGGAGCCAAACCCCAAATGAAGCGCTCGATTCGCTTGTATTCAGGTGTAACCATGTAAGGAACCACTTGTGATAAGTCGTGAAACCTCTGGACGTATTCTGCAATCTTTGGTCCATCCATCTTTAGGTGCCAAAATTCAGTCTCCAACCTTTGAATTTCTGCGCGTGAACAGTACTTCTTGCGCATCAGTTCTTTCAATTCGGCCCAAGTCAGTGCGTAGGCGGCAGCTTCGCCTAGAGTTTGTACTTGTAGGTTCCACCAGGATAGGGCTCCATCTAGAAACAGCCCTGAAATGTATGTGACTTGCTGATCCTCTGCGCACTTGCTCATGCGTAAAACAGAATCGGTTTTCTCAGCCCAGCGGGTAAAGGCAACTGCACCTCCTGTGCCATCGAAGTTGACCGGTTTGCAGTCCAAGAACTGCTTGTAGGTGCATCCTGCACGTATGTTAAAACATGTGTTTGGCATTAGCATCATCGCTAAAATCTCCAACTAGTTCATGGTAGGTCCAAATGGCGTGGTATTACCGTGAGGTGGATTGTTATTGCCTTGGTTAACACTTCCGCTTGCTCCTGGCTGAGATGCTGCGTACTGTGCTATGGCAGCAGCAATAACTTGCTGTAGCTCTGCCTCATTAGTAGGCATTGGTGTTGGGCGTTTCGGCGGCATCTTCTAAAAGATGTGTTCACATTGGTCAGGCCATAGCGAAAAGTACGTATATAGTAATAGTAATAGCACGTAATATCTCATGTCATCAATACATCACAAATACCAATCATCCACATCTCATACCATAACAATGCAAATAAGTAATCAAGCGAAACAGATATGATGAGAATACTGCGATTGTCATACATCAAGACCACAGAGTAAGTGTATCAGTACATCATAGTGTCATACAATCATCCATCAACTAGGGGCTACATCACCCCTGTCCAAAAATCATAACAAATCAGTGTCAAATACAACATCAAGTATATGTCAACAAAAGTCAAAGTCATATAGTGGTCTCCAAAATGCTGTGCAATCCAACAATCGCCGTCTTCTCATCCTCGTCTATCTAATCAGTAACTGGTGAGCTCTATGCAGATGGTGGTGGAGGAGGGGGAAAGTGAGTATAAAACAACCGGCGTAACTGGAGCCAGTCCTCCTCCTGGGCTCGCTGAGTACGAATAATGGAAGCAACCTGCTGCTCCAGTGTAAAGAGACGAGCAGCAAAATCTGGGGGTAAAGGTCGAAACGGCTGTAGAGGGGAGGGTGCCTGTCCATGGCGCTGACAAGGTGACAACCGAGCTCTCTCGAGCTCCTGTATACGCTGTGTGTGGGACTCATGCTGTGCGACAAAGGACATCAAGACGTCCTCGATAGTGTATCCCCTGTGAAAAGCATGATAGGGGTCAGTGGGTGGCATACCAGAGCCAGGTGCCCAAAGAAATGGCTCGCTAGTGGGGTCGAAAGGTGCCACGTGAAATGGTGCAACAGCGGATGGTACAGGTGACGTCTGAGGCATGAAAGGGATAGGCATCGGTACATGCCCATCAGGGTGAGCTGAAGAACCCTCTCCAGGCCCTGCTGGAGGTACAAACATAGGAACCTGAAATGAGAAGTCAATATGTGGTGCAACAGGAATCTGTGGAGGAAAAGGTGGAACATCCTCGTCAGCCGGTATCCAACCGTGCTGTGCGGACTCGTCCGGTGGATCCATATGTGCCGCGAACAGTGCATGTCCGGGCTCCAGGGGAACGGGATCAAGTAAGGGAGCAACAACAGGGTGAACGGGTGCAAAGTGCTCTATGGGGTGGTCAGCAGGTATATCACCAACGGGTAAAGGAACAATGGGATCAACAGCAACATGATCGCCCTCAATCACAGGAACATCTACAGGGAGATCAGCAACAACAGGCTCAAAAGGGATATCAGTATGTACTAAGTCATGCTCTGGTATAGGGTCTAGAGCGGCTGCCTGCTCAGGAGCAACGGCAGGCTCGAAGTCATCAAAAGCCATCTCAAACTCAAAATCTGGGTCAATAGGATCAAATAGGTCAACAGCGTCTACTGGATCCTCCATAAACTGATCCATCGGAACATACTCTATGTCATGATCAGGGTCGAATCCCGGGGGAAACATAGGGTCGGAGTCCCCCTCATCATCATGGTCAAAAGTGAAACTGGGGATAGGAGCAACAGATAATGCCTGATCAGGCTCTGACTCATAAGAGAAGTGCTGTGCACTCTGGACATGTGAGGGTACAGAAGCCACAGACTCAAAGGAGTCCGCGACTGGGGAGTGAATAGGTGACTCCGCGGCAGGAGCGTCTGCGATCAATAAGGGATCGGCAGCAGGAAGGGCCTCGCCCTGAGCATCCTCCTCGAAAGGCTCCTCATCAAACATATCGATATCATCCTCCTCATCGTCGATGGGTAAATCGTAAGTTGGGTACGCAGCAAGCGGTATAGGAGCAGGGATCAGTGCCAATGGTAGATCCCCGGCGATAGGACCATCTGCGAGCTCGCCAGCACCGTCAGGTAGTGCAAAAGGCTGGAAATCGTCCTCATCTGTGCTAGTGAAGTCGGACGTATAAACCTCGTGCTCCGATGACTCAATGTCGTCTGAAACGATAGGCCTCGGGCCTGTGGTGCCTGAACCACCAGTGCCTGTAGAATCCATGTGTCTGTAACATATACACAAACATGCACAAATGGTCAATCATAAATCAAGTAATCACATAAGTCACCAAGTAAGGTATCACATAATTCTCCTAGTCTTACTAGCCAATTTCATCCAGTCTACAAGACTGCTCTATCCTTTACTTAAACCAAACCTCGATCCTCCAGACCGATCCTCAGCCCTCCGAGCTGAGCCTTTTCTTCCTAGCCTTGCTAGCCCACTACCTCGGTCACCTAGACCGAGCCTCGATCCTCCAGATCGAACCTATAATAAACCAACGTGCTTAACTACCCCGATCACCTCGGTCCTCCAGACCGATCCTCAGCCCTCCAAGCTACGCCTATAATTAATAAAATGTGCTCAACATTTGTTTGTAAAAAGTTTTGGATCTGGACTTAAGTGGTATGCAGAAAAATGTTTTCGTGAGAGCCCTAGTGATCATAGTCTAGACTCGAGAAAGAATCCTAGTTCGCTATGATCAGAGCTCTGATACCAAGCTGTCACACCCTGGCTTTGCGGAAGCGTGGTTAATTTTTGGTGTGACTTCTTAATACCATAGCTTAACCATAACAAGCTATATGAATTAAAAACCATGCAAGTCATCCATTAAGTTTTGAAAATCAAACACAATACCATTGTTTTAACATACAACCATAACCTTGTTCAGTAGACATTACAACTTATAACATAACATAAACGTGGTTTAAGGACTGTGTCTTGTCCAGGAAAGAGACACATCCCCTAAACCCTGATGACTCCATGACAAGTGCAGCGGAAAACGTTCCATACCGTGCCAGATCCGTTTAATTTCCTGAAATACATGTGAGTTGAAAAATCAACAATAATGTTGAGCGAGTTCATGTGCAAGTGAGTAAGTAAAACACTTGTAAGTATAAAAGTTTCCTGGTATGTAGCAGTGTAAGAGGACTTGTGATCACCAATGGTTTGCAAGGCCATTAGCATGTCGTGAAATGCAAGTAGGTAGACACAACCCTAGCCGATTTTTGCGTTGGGTACCAAGTCACTCCAGGTCCGTTCTGTTGGTCCTCCGAGAGGTCCGTTCTGTTGGGCCTAGAGCTGGGCTCGCTACACCCAGATAGATCTACCGCTCGAGTCCCTCGGTGTTCTAACTACCCATTCACATGATCTAAACCTCCTTACGTAAATCATACCGTGTATAAAGTACTTGTAAACAAAGTAACATGTATTTCACCCCTGCAGTTATGAAAACTGAAAACAGTTAGAGAAAAGGGGGACATGAACTCACAGTGAATGCGCGTCTCTACCAAGTGTCTCCAATACAGTAAGCTGTGCAACGACCTACAAGTGCTAATTCTATTAGACGGACGGCCGTGCCTTAGCTTTACAGTTTATGTCTTTGGGAAATAGTTAGACAACTATTTCGTGTTTATGTTCTGTATACACTTGGTAGTTATACTTCTTCCCAAGGATGGGGGATATAATACATGTGCGTAAGTTACGTTTTAACAGTCGTGTGGTAATGTAATTACCGGTGTAACTTATATGTTAATGTGGAAGCGTTCGTAAAGTTTTGGAATCATTAACGCTTGTAAATATTATTTTTACCCTAAAATAATATTTATGTATTTTTCACAAAATAATCATAAACAGTGTTGTGACAAAATATATTTATCACGTTAATTTTTGTGAAAATCCCACCTCCGAATATTTAGTAATTAAAGTCATGGCGAAATTTTATGTTTCGAAAATATGTCGAAAATAGTTCTAACACTTGTTGTGTAAATAATTCTAAGTGTTAGGTTTTTAGAAAATTTCGCCAGAGTTTCCTCTGTAACTGGAGGTGGCCACGCTTTCAAGCGTATCATTTTCTTTTAACAAATCAATTCAACAACTTCTTTAATCAATCAAACAATTTCCGACACATCAAACTAGTCGATAAGTATGTAAATCGCATAATCGCATGAACTTGCAGTTTTTCCGAATCTATAATGTAAATCCCCTTTATATATGTAGATCTTTATATAAAGTAGCTTTATTCTTGTAAAAACCTCGTGTTTAGAGAAATCCGACTTTACAACTTCTAGTAACAAGTGACAAAGCTAGTCCTTTGTCGGATCTGTTTGTTTCACAAGTGTTTACACACTTGTGGTTTATAAAACCATATTTATTAGTGTAAGATCCTTTCTTTAAAATACATGGTTTCTTAAATGCGTGGTTCTTTGAAAATACCACTTGCAGATACGTAGATCCGCTAGTTTTAAACACCAATGTACAAGTTAAATCTCTTTTACACAAGTAAAATATTCTACACAAGTTCATGTGTCTTGTGTGGTAGAGTTTCGCCTTTTAACCCTTGTGGTAACCCAAAAACGAGCTTATGTGAAGATCCAAGATCTTACAAAGTCGGGTTAAACGGAGATCCGAGCTACCACATCATAGATCGGGTCTAGATAAACACAAATTCCAAATACTACAACTTTTACACAAGTTGTAAGCTATTAACCACCACTTTTATAGTTTTTACTAGACTTTAATGCTTTGAAATGTATGTTAACGATATTTAACCGACAATATTCCTTTTAACCACCTTAGATAAGCTTAAAAACAAGTTTTAAATGTTATACCTCTAGCTCGGGCCTAGGGAAGAATCTTGGCGAAAAAGAGGTGGATAAAAGCTAACGGTAGAGGTCCTTCGCGTTCCGAGTGCACCAAGACTCCTAATATGCGACTTGTGAAGCTTGTATATACTTGGAATGGAGAGATCAAGAGCCGAAGGTGGGTGTATGGGGGGTGGGGTGTTCGGCCGAGAGGTAGAGAGCAAGAGGGAGAGTGAGTGAGTTGGTGATGTTTAGTGATAATGTTCTTGTGATTAGTGATGGTATTTATAGACAAATCTAGTGCTATTAACCAATGGGTATTGTGTAGGTTAGATATTTAACAAAGTTAGATTTAGATAATCACCATTGTACTTGCATGTTCCCTCCTAGTTACAAAGGGACCGAAATCGGCCATGGGGGGGGGGGGGGTCTTGGTTCGATTTTAAGTAGTAATTAGGAGGTTAGTTATGGTTAAATAAGTTAACTAAGTGTTTAACTTAGTTAGTTAATATATAGCGTGTTATGACGGGTGTTAGGGTAATCAGAGACCCTAACTGGCTCAGAAAAATATAATTAGTGAAAATAGTAATATTTTCATGTTCCGGGTAAAGTCCGGGTGTCCGGTTGGATAGTAATCCGTTAAAGCGTTACAAAAGCTTTAAAGTGTCGTTATTGTTACTTTTAGTGACACAATTTGTTTTCCCGACACTTTAGAAAGTGTCTAGTGTTATTTTCTCATGTTCTGGCACTTTACTAGTCAGCTAGAAGCTGGTTTATTTATTAAAGTGCTGTGTTTGGTACTTAAAGTACGTTTTTGGCACATCCGAATCAGTGTATCTTATTCCTAGAGACGCAGTACCACAACCCTTATATCCCTACACTCACTACCAGTGTAGCCAAAATATTTGAGGCTCTGAACAGGCCTTAGAGGCAGTGTCTGCCTGATGCTGGTTATATCAGCATGTTTATTGTGTATCCGTTTAGTGCTACTGTGCTTTTTGTGCATCATGTTTGTCACTAGGGTTCAGCATGTAAATAATGTAGTGACAGCAAGCAAGTATGATGCAAGTAAGTTCATGTATCAGTATTCAAGTAGCAGTTTATCAGCTAGTTCAAACAAGCACAGTAATTAAGCAGTAATTAATCATTAATTAAGTTGTACGGATACCTGGTTTAGTGCGGGTTGTCACATTCTCCCCCCGTTAAATAAATTTCGTCCCGAAATTTAAGTTCTGCTTGTAGATGCAGAGTTCTTAGGAAATAAGTGGGGGTATTTCTCTTTCATCCGGTCCTCACGTTCCCAGGTGAATTCAGGACCATGTCTGGCATTCCAACGAACTTTGACGAGTTTGACACTGCTCCGGCGGGTCTTGTTAACTTTCCAATCTGTGACCTCGACAGGTTCTTCAACGAAGTGGAGCGTGTCGTCAATGTGAATCTCGTCGGTAGGAATGGCAACGTCAACTTGAGTTGGACTTTTCTTTAAATTGGATACATGAAATGTATCGTGAACGCCATTTAGTTCGGCAGGTAGGTCCAACTTGTATGCTACTGTTCCAATTCTTTCCAGAATTCTGAAAGGACCAATGTAGCGCGGATTTAACTTCCCACGCTTCCCAAAGCGTGCCACCCCCTTCCAGGGTGAAACTTTCAATAACACCATCTCTCCGACTTGGAAGTCCACATGCTTCCGGTTTGGATCCGCGTAGGCCTTTTGTCTGTGGCGAGCGGCTTCGATGCGTTTAAGAATTTGCGCGATCTTGTCTGTCGTCTCTTGGACGATCTCGGGACCAGCAAGCTGCCTATCACCTGCGTCAGACCAACATAGTGGTGATCGGCACTTGCGTCCGTATAGGGCCTCAAATGGCGCGACACCAATACTGGTGTGGTAGCTGTTGTTGTATGAAAATTCGACCAAAGGTAAGTGTTTATCCCAGCTACCGCCCAAATCCATAACACATGCCCTCAGCATGTCTTCCAAAGTTTGTATCGTTCGCTCGCTCTGGCCGTCAGTTTGCGGATGGAACGCAGTGCTCAGATTCAATTGTGAGCCAAAAGATTCTTGGAAAGATTGCCATATTCTTGACACAAACCTTCCGTCTCTATCAGAGATGATTGAGAGAGGTACTCCATGACGTGCTACGATCTCTCTCAAGTAAATTTCCGCAAGTTTACTAGTGCTGTCTTTTTCCTTTATTGGCAGAAAGTGTGCGGACTTTGTTAGGCGGTCAACTATTACCCAAATCATATCATGGCCTCTTGGCGTTCTTGGCAATTTTGTAACAAAATCCATTGAGATTTGTTCCCATTTCCACTTGGGAATCTCAGGTTGTTGCAGAAGTCCCGAAGGCTTCTGGTATTCCGCCTTGACCTTAGCGCACGTTAAACATTTGCTCACGTAAACAGCAACGTCGCCTTTCATCCTAGGCCACCAGTAATAACTTTTGAGATCTTGGTACATCTTATCCGATCCAGGGTGGATAGAGTACCGTGACTTGTGCGCTTCATCGAAAATAACTTCCCTTAATCCACCAAACAGAGGAACCCAAATCCTTTTCTCAAAACATAACGTTCCTTCCTCGTTTGGTACCAAAAGCTTCTCCATTCCACGGAGATATTCCTCCTCAAGGTTTCCCTCCTTGAGAGCTTCCTTTTGTGCAGCACGAATGCGCAAGGAAAGATCGGTTCGGATAATCATCTCTAGAGCTCTAACCCTTATGGGTTTGATTCTTTCTTTACGACTTAGGGCGTCGGCGACTACATTCGCCTTCCCTGGGTGATACTTTATCTCACAGTCGTAGTCGTTTAGCAACTCAACCCATCGTCTTTGCCTCATATTCAACTCCTTCTGGTTGAATATATGCTGTAGGCTCTTGTGATCTGTGAAGATTGTGCACTTCGTACCATACAGGTAGTGTCTCCAGATCTTTAAAGCGAAAACCACTGCGCCAAGCTCTAAATCGTGGGTGGTATAGTTCTTTTCGTGCACTTTCAGTTGGCGTGATGCGTAAGCAATGACCTTTTGGCGTTGCATCAACACACAACCCAATCCTTGACGCGATGCGTCGCAGTATACCACAAAGTCATCAGTACCTTCTGGTAGAGCTAAGATTGGCGCGTTACAAAGCTTATCCTTCAATGTCTGAAACGCTTCATCCTGTTTGATTCCCCAATCAAACTTCTTATCTTTCTGGGTCAGGAGCGTCAACGGTTGAGCGATTTTCGAAAAATCCTCGATGAACCTTCGATAGTAGCCAGCCAAACCCAAGAATTGTCGAATCTCGGTTGGCGTCGTAGGCGTTTCCCAATTCTTGATCGCCTCGATCTTTGTGGGATCAACATGAATTCCATTTCCATTAACCACATGTCCAAGAAACTGGACTTCGCGTAGCCAAAACTCGCACTTAGAGAACTTGGCATACAACTGTTCCTTCTTTAGCAGCTCCAAAATAGCTCTCAGATGCTGTTCGTGCTCGGCCTTTGTCCTTGAATAAATCAAGATGTCGTCGATGAACACAATCACGAACTTGTCCAAGTATGGCTTGCAAACTCTATTCATTAGATCCATGAATACCGCAGGTGCGTTTGTCAAACCAAATGGCATAACGAGGAACTCGTAGTGTCCATAACGAGTTCGGAAGGCTGTTTTCGGGATACTTTCCTCCTGTATCCTTAGTTGATGGTATCCAGATCGAAGATCGATCTTAGAGTAAAAGCTAGAGCCTTGAAGTTGATCAAACAGATCATCAATTCTTGGCAGTGGATACCTGTTCTTGATTGTCAGCTTGTTCAATTCTCTGTAGTCAATACACATGCGGAAACTTCCGTCCTTTTTCTTGACAAACAGGACCGGAGCTCCCCAAGGCGAGAAGCTTGGTCGGATAAAACCCTTGTCTAACAACTCTTGAAGTTGTGTCGACAATTCCTGCATCTCAGATGGAGCAAGTCTATAAGGTGCCTTAGCTACAGGCGCTGCGCCTGGAACTAGGTCGATGTGAAACTCTACTTGCCTCAGAGGCGGCAGTCCAGGTAAGTCTTCTGGGAAGACTTCTGGATACTCCCTTACGACAGGGATGTCTTCGATTCTTGGCTCGGCAGCCTTCTTATCCACGATGTGTGCCAGAAAAGCAACACATCCTTTCTGTAAACACTTCCTTGCTTTCAAGCAGCTGATAATCCTTAGCGGTGTGTCACGCTTCTCTCCGTGAACCACAATTGTCTCACCATCATCAGTTGGGATACGAACAACTTTCTTGTGACATACTATCTCAGCCTTGTTTCCGGATAACCAATCCATTCCTACCACCACGTCGAAGCTTCCCAATTGAACTGGTAGTAGATCCAAAGTAAACTCACGTTCTCCCAATTCTATCACACAACCTCTGATTACTTCGTCGGCTTCAACTAACTTTCCATTGGCTAATTCGATCGAATAGGGAAAGTCTAACTTATTAGCGGCTAACCCAAGCATATTCTTAAATTCTAACGATACGAAGCTATAATCGGCACCAGTATCAAATAAAACGGATGCATAGCGTTGGTTCACAGGGAACGTACCAGTAACAACGTTGGGATCCTGGCGCGCCCCCTAGCTTCGAGTTGGAACACTCTACCACGGGCTTGATTCAGTGTTGGGCAATTCTTCTTAAAATGCCCGATTTCCCCGCAGTTATAACATCCGAGTCTCTGCCCGTTTCCACCAGCTTGATCATTCCCCGAATTACGATTCACTGCGCCCGCTTGGTTAGCATTGTTACCCTGATTTCTGTTACCTCCAAAATTTCCTTGCGGGCGATTCCCATTTCCACCACGGTTATCATTCCTATTTCCATATCCTCCCTGGCCTCCGCGGCCGGCAGGGACCCAACAAGTATCCTTCGAGTGACCACGTTTCCCACAAGCTTCACATGTTTTCAGTCCACATTGGCCAGAATGATGACGCTGGCAGGCATTACACTTGGGCTGGGTGCCCATATATCCCCTTCCTATCCTTCCACTGCCAGCTGTACCCTGAGCTGGCGTGCTTGGTGCTCCTCTCTTACCATCACTACTAACACCTTGTTTGAAGTTCGAAAACTTTCTTTTGTTACTTCCTGACGACTCAACATGAGTCTCTTTCTCCTTTGCCTTAACATCACCAAACTTGTTCAGACGAATCGCCTCCTCGGTGAGAGCCACGCTCAAATCGATGGCTTCAGTGATAGTCGCTGGTTTGGAGGAGGTTACCATACTTATGATTTGGGGAGCCAAACCCCAAATGAAGCGCTCGATTCGCTTGTATTCAGGTGTAACCATGTAAGGAACCACTTGTGATAAGTCGTGAAACCTCTGGACGTATTCTGCAATCTTTGGTCCATCCATCTTTAGGTGCCAAAATTCAGTCTCCAACCTTTGAATTTCTGCGCGTGAACAGTACTTCTTGCGCATCAGTTCTTTCAATTCGGCCCAAGTCAGTGCGTAGGCGGCAGCTTCGCCTAGAGTTTGTACTTGTAGGTTCCACCAGGATAGGGCTCCATCTAGAAACAGCCCTGAAATGTATGTGACTTGCTGATCCTCTGCGCACTTGCTCATGCGTAAAACAGAATCGGTTTTCTCAGCCCAGCGGGTAAAGGCAACTGCACCTCCTGTGCCATCGAAGTTGACCGGTTTGCAGTCCAAGAACTGCTTGTAGGTGCATCCTGCACGTATGTTAAAACATGTGTTTGGCATTAGCATCATCGCTAAAATCTCCAACTAGTTCATGGTAGGTCCAAATGGCGTGGTATTACCGTGAGGTGGATTGTTATTGCCTTGGTTAACACTTCCGCTTGCTCCTGGCTGAGATGCTGCGTACTGTGCTATGGCAGCAGCAATAACTTGCTGTAGCTCTGCCTCATTAGTAGGCATTGGTGTTGGGCGTTTCGGCGGCATCTTCTAAAAGATGTGTTCACATTGGTCAGGCCATAGCGAAAAGTACGTATATAGTAATAGTAATAGCACGTAATATCTCATGTCATCAATACATCACAAATACCAATCATCCACATCTCATACCATAACAATGCAAATAAGTAATCAAGCGAAACAGATATGATGAGAATACTGCGATTGTCATACATCAAGACCACAGAGTAAGTGTATCAGTACATCATAGTGTCATACAATCATCCATCAACTAGGGGCTACATCACCCCTGTCCAAAAATCATAACAAATCAGTGTCAAATACAACATCAAGTATATGTCAACAAAAGTCAAAGTCATATAGTGGTCTCCAAAATGCTGTGCAATCCAACAATCGCCGTCTTCTCATCCTCGTCTATCTAATCAGTAACTGGTGAGCTCTATGCAGATGGTGGTGGAGGAGGGGGAAAGTGAGTATAAAACAACCGGCGTAACTGGAGCCAGTCCTCCTCCTGGGCTCGCTGAGTACGAATAATGGAAGCAACCTGCTGCTCCAGTGTAAAGAGACGAGCAGCAAAATCTGGGGGTAAAGGTCGAAACGGCTGTAGAGGGGAGGGTGCCTGTCCATGGCGCTGACAAGGTGACAACCGAGCTCTCTCGAGCTCCTGTATACGCTGTGTGTGGGACTCATGCTGTGCGACAAAGGACATCAAGACGTCCTCGATAGTGTATCCCCTGTGAAAAGCATGATAGGGGTCAGTGGGTGGCATACCAGAGCCAGGTGCCCAAAGAAATGGCTCGCTAGTGGGGTCGAAAGGTGCCACGTGAAATGGTGCAACAGCGGATGGTACAGGTGACGTCTGAGGCATGAAAGGGATAGGCATCGGTACATGCCCATCAGGGTGAGCTGAAGAACCCTCTCCAGGCCCTGCTGGAGGTACAAACATAGGAACCTGAAATGAGAAGTCAATATGTGGTGCAACAGGAATCTGTGGAGGAAAAGGTGGAACATCCTCGTCAGCCGGTATCCAACCGTGCTGTGCGGACTCGTCCGGTGGATCCATATGTGCCGCGAACAGTGCATGTCCGGGCTCCAGGGGAACGGGATCAAGTAAGGGAGCAACAACAGGGTGAACGGGTGCAAAGTGCTCTATGGGGTGGTCAGCAGGTATATCACCAACGGGTAAAGGAACAATGGGATCAACAGCAACATGATCGCCCTCAATCACAGGAACATCTACAGGGAGATCAGCAACAACAGGCTCAAAAGGGATATCAGTATGTACTAAGTCATGCTCTGGTATAGGGTCTAGAGCGGCTGCCTGCTCAGGAGCAACGGCAGGCTCGAAGTCATCAAAAGCCATCTCAAACTCAAAATCTGGGTCAATAGGATCAAATAGGTCAACAGCGTCTACTGGATCCTCCATAAACTGATCCATCGGAACATACTCTATGTCATGATCAGGGTCGAATCCCGGGGGAAACATAGGGTCGGAGTCCCCCTCATCATCATGGTCAAAAGTGAAACTGGGGATAGGAGCAACAGATAATGCCTGATCAGGCTCTGACTCATAAGAGAAGTGCTGTGCACTCTGGACATGTGAGGGTACAGAAGCCACAGACTCAAAGGAGTCCGCGACTGGGGAGTGAATAGGTGACTCCGCGGCAGGAGCGTCTGCGATCAATAAGGGATCGGCAGCAGGAAGGGCCTCGCCCTGAGCCTCCTCCTCGAAAGGCTCCTCATCAAACATATCGATATCATCCTCCTCATCGTCGATGGGTAAATCGTAAGTTGGGTACGCAGCAAGCGGTATAGGAGCAGGGATCAGTGCCAATGGTAGATCCCCGGCGATAGGACCATCTGCGAGCTCGCCAGCACCGTCAGGTAGTGCAAAAGGCTGGAAATCGTCCTCATCTGTGCTAGTGAAGTCGGACGTATAAACCTCGTGCTCCGATGACTCAATGTCGTCTGAAACGATAGGCCTCGGGCCTGTGGTGCCTGAACCACCAGTGCCTGTAGAATCCATGTGTCTGTAACATATACACAAACATGCACAAATGGTCAATCATAAATCAAGTAATCACATAAGTCACCAAGTAAGGTATCACATAATTCTCCTAGTCTTACTAGCCAATTTCATCCAGTCTACAAGACTGCTCTATCCTTTACTTAAACCAAACCTCGATCCTCCAGACCGATCCTCAGCCCTCCGAGCTGAGCCTTTTCTTCCTAGCCTTGCTAGCCCACTACCTCGGTCACCTAGACCGAGCCTCGATCCTCCAGATCGAACCTATAATAAACCAACGTGCTTAACTACCCCGATCACCTCGGTCCTCCAGACCGATCCTCAGCCCTCCAAGCTGAGCCTATAATTAATAAAATGTGCTCAACATTTGTTTGTAAAAAGTTTTGGATCTGGACTTAAGTGGTATGCAGAAAAATGTTTTCGTGAGAGCCCTAGTGATCATAGTCTAGACTCGAGAAAGAATCCTAGTTCGCTATGATCAGAGCTCTGATACCAAGCTGTCACACCCTGGCTTTGCGGAAGCGTGGTTAATTTTTGGTGTGACTTCTTAATACCATAGCTTAACCATAACAAGCTATATGAATTAAAAACCATGCAAGTCATCCATTAAGTTTTGAAAATCAAACACAATACCATTGTTTTAACATACAACCATAACCTTGTTCAGTAGACATTACAACTTATAACATAACATAAACGTGGTTTAAGGACTGTGTCTTGTCCAGGAAAGAGACACATCCCCTAAACCCTGATGACTCCATGACAAGTGCAGCGGAAAACGTTCCATACCGTGCCAGATCCGTTTAATTTCCTGAAATACATGTGAGTTGAAAAATCAACAATAATGTTGAGCGAGTTCATGTGCAAGTGAGTAAGTAAAACACTTGTAAGTATAAAAGTTTCCTGGTATGTAGCAGTGTAAGAGGACTTGTGATCACCAATGGTTTGCAAGGCCATTAGCATGTCGTGAAATGCAAGTAGGTAGACACAACCCTAGCCGATTTTTGCGTTGGGTACCAAGTCACTCCAGGTCCGTTCTGTTGGTCCTCCGAGAGGTCCGTTCTGTTGGGCCTAGAGCTGGGCTCGCTACACCCAGATAGATCTACCGCTCGAGTCCCTCGGTGTTCTAACTACCCATTCACATGATCTAAACCTCCTTACGTAAATCATACCGTGTATAAAGTACTTGTAAACAAAGTAACATGTATTTCACCCCCGCAGTTATGAAAACTGAAAACAGTTAGAGAAAAGGGGGACATGAACTCACAGTGAATGCGCGTCTCTACCAAGTGTCTCCAATACAGTAAGCTGTGCAACGACCTACAAGTGCTAATTCTATTAGACGGACGGCCGTGCCTTAGCTTTACAGTTTATGTCTTTGGGAAATAGTTAGACAACTATTTCGTGTTTATGTTCTGTATACACTTGGTAGTTATACTTCTTCCCAAGGATGGGGGATACAATACATGTGCGTAAGTTACGTTTTAACAGTCGTGTGGTAATGTAATTACCGGTGTAACTTATATGTTAATGTGGAAGCGTTCGTAAAGTTTTGGAATCATTAACGCTTGTAAATATTATTTTTACCCTAAAATAATATTTATGTATTTTTCACAAAATAATCATAAACAGTGTTGTGACAAAATATATTTATCACGTTAATTTTTGTGAAAATCCCACCTCCGAATATTTAGTAATTAAAGTCATGGCGAAATTTTATGTTTCGAAAATATGTCGAAAATAGTTCTAACACTTGTTGTGTAAATAATTCTAAGTGTTAGGTTTTTAGAAAATTTCGCCAGAGTTTCCTCTGTAACTGGAGGTGGCCACGCTTTCAAGCGTATCATTTTCTTTTAACAAATCAATTCAACAACTTCTTTAATCAATCAAACAATTTCCGACACATCAAACTAGTCGATAAGTATGTAAATCGCATAATCGCATGAACTTGCAGTTTTTCCGAATCTATAATGTAAATCCCCTTTATATATGTAGATCTTTATATAAAGTAGCTTTATTCTTGTAAAAACCTCGTGTTTAGAGAAATCCGACTTTACAACTTCTAGTAACAAGTGACAAAGCTAGTCCTTTGTCGGATCTGTTTGTTTCACAAGTGTTTACACACTTGTGGTTTATAAAACCATATTTATTAGTGTAAGATCCTTTCTTTAAAATACATGGTTTCTTAAATGCGTGGTTCTTTGAAAATACCACTTGCAGATACGTAGATCCGCTAGTTTTAAACACCAATGTACAAGTTAAATCTCTTTTACACAAGTAAAATATTCTACACAAGTTCATGTGTCTTGTGTGGTAGAGTTTCGCCTTTTAACCCTTGTGGTAACCCAAAAACGAGCTTATGTGAAGATCCAAGATCTTACAAAGTCGGGTTAAACGGAGATCCGAGCTACCACATCATAGATCGGGTCTAGATAACACAAATTCCAAATACTACAACTTTTACACAAGTTGTAAGCTATTAACCACCACTTTTATAGTTTTACTAGACTTTAATGCTTTGAAATGTATTGTTAACGATATTTAACCGACAATATTCCTTTTAACCACCTTAGATAAGCTTAAAAACAAGTTTTAAATGTTATACCTCTAGCTCGGGCCTAGGGAAGAATCTTGGCGAAAAAGAGGTGGATAAAAGCTAACGGTAGAGGTCCTTCGCGTTCCGAGTGCACAAGACTCCTAATATGCGACTTGTGAAGCTTGTATATACTTGGAATGGAGAGATCAAGAGCCGAAGGTGGGTGTATGGGGGGTGGGGTGTTCGGCCGAGAGGTAGAGAGCAAGAGGGAGAGTGAGTGAGTTGGTGATGTTTAGTGATAATGTTCTTGTGATTAGTGATGGTATTTATAGACAAATCTAGTGCTATTAACCAATGGGTATTGTGTAGGTTAGATATTTAACAAAGTTAGATTTAGATAATCACCATTGTACTTGCATGTTCCTCCTAGTTACAAAGGACCGAAATCGGCCAGGGGGGGGGTCTTGGTTCGATTTTAAGTAGTAATTAGGAGGTTAGTTATGGTTAAATAAGTTAACTAAGTGTTTAACTTAGTTAGTTAATATATAGCGT